>CM062815.1:565515691-566115691 GCA_031772625.1 Pinus tabuliformis | reverse complement strand
ATCCGAAAAAAATTTCCTCCAATTTTTCAGCGTAGCAATGATGTCATTTTCCTGCCTGTTTGTCTACTCGAAGACATCTCCAACCCAGTTCCATAGTGAGGCAGTGAAGGAGCAACTATTGAGGAGATGATTTGTGGTTTCTTCCTGTTGTCCACACAGGTGACATCTTGAGGGGCCAACAAAGCCTCTCTTTCTTAGATTATCCCAAGTCAAAATTTTACCTTGTTGAACCAGCCATTTAAACAGTTTGATCTTCATCCAGTGAGGGTTATCCCAGAGTTCTTTCCATGTCTTGTCAGTGCTTGGAGAGTTAAGCCCAATAGTGATTCTTTTGGCCTCTTTAAGGGTGAAGAGACCCGCTTTATTCCTCCCCCATCGTAATTGATCATCCGAGGTTGAGGTTAAGATTTGCCTCATTTCCACCATACCTTGGAGGGCCTTAACTTGAGTACTTAGCATGTTCATCTCATTGTAGGTTGGAAGCTTCCATATTCTCCATTTTTCATTGCTCCTTGACTGATCCCAATAGTCACTTACCCTTCTTAAGCCTTTGTTGATGGTATCCATCTGGATACTTGCTAATTCCTCTCTGCTAAGATTTCCCTCCTCTTGCCAATTGTCCTCCCAGAACCAGGCCAAATTTCCGTTTTTGATCTCCTAAAAACTGTGTTTTTGAACTAAGGCCCTGTTCGCCTAGGCTCTATTCCAAACTTGTGAACCTTTTACTTGTCCTATCATTTTTATGAGGTTCATATCCGGCCAATTCATTGCATACTTTTGTTTCCATACTTTTGCTCAAGGGGCTCGTATTTCCTTTAGCCATCTCCACCAGACTTTAGCTCCCAGAACTCTGTTCAGAATACCTGGGTCATGGAGACCCAGGCCACCATGGGATTTAGGCATGCAAATCTTTTCCCAAGCCACCAGAGCCCATTTCTTCTTTTCTTCACCTTTCCCCCAAAGAAAGTCTCTTTGAATGTTTCTTATTTGAATATTGACTCCAGTTGGTGCCGGAATGGCTGATAGCATATAGATAGGGATGGTTTGGAGGATAGCCTTAGTGAGAGTTAGTCTCCCAGCTAGATTTAGGGCTCTGTTTGTCCATTTACTGACTTTGTCTTTCAATTTATTTAGAACAAGCTCCCAAATGTCCTTATGTAATGGTTTGTTAGTGAGGGGAACTCCCAAATACTTCGAGGGAAATGAATCTCTTTGAAAGCCCAAAATTCTGGAAATATTTCTTTGGATCGAAATGTCAGTATTGAAAAAGAAGATCTTTGATTTAGTAAGACTTACCTCAGTGCCCACTGCCATTGCAAATTCATACAGAATTTTCTTAAATGCTTTGGCTTCCTTGACTATGGGAGTGCCTTGAAGCATAGTATCATCCACAAATTGCTGGTGTGTCACTGTGTCTCCCCCTCGAGTGAGTCTTGGACCTTGAATTCTGCCTTCCTCCTTGGCAACTCTTATTTCTCTACCCAACCCTTCCATCATGAGAATGAAAAGGAAAGGGGAAAGAAGATCACCTTACCTGAGACCTCTTGTAGGCTTGAAGGTTCTGGAGGGAGAGCCATTGAGAAGAATAGAACAACTAGCAGTAGTAACTAGAGCCATGACCCAACTAATCCAGTTGTAGTCAAAGCCATAAGCTTTAAGCATTGCTCTTATGTAAGTCTAGCTGAGTTTGTCATAGGCTTTCGCTATGTCCAGCTGAATTATCATCCTTGCTTGCTTATTGGTAATAAGTGAATGAACCACTTCATGAGCTTGAATTATGTTATCTAGAATTTGTCTTCCTTCCACATAACCCATTTGCTCCTCTGACACCAAGGTAGGGAGGAGTGGTTTGAGTCGGTTAGCAATTACTTTGGATATTATTTTGTACACCACATTGCATAATGCTATAGGTCTGAATCTATCCGGAGAGGTGGCCTTTTCTTGTTTGGGGATTAAGGTAATGAAAGATTCATTAAGTGCCCTCAAGACTATTTTAGAACTGCGCGAGTCTTCCACCACCTCCAGAATATCATGCTTTATAGTCCTCCAACAAGCTTTGAAAAATCTACATTGAAGCCATCAGGGCCTGGAGCTTTCCCATTGTACATCTATATGATGACTTCCTCAAGCTCTTCCTCTGTTATTGGTATGTTGATATTGTAATTGTCTTCTCTGGAGACCAATTTAGGAACGTACTATGTAAATATTTTCGTAAACTGAGATCTGTCTACAGTGGTCTCCTCAGCAATTTCCTGGAAATGATGGACAAGAACCTCTTCCATCTCCTCATGCGTGTTTCTTTCAACTCCATGATGGTCAATGAGTTTGACAATTCTATTGTTGTTTATGTGATCTATAGTGGATTTGTGAAAGAATTTGGTGTTCCTCTCCCCTTCCTTGATCCATTGGACCCTGGATTTCTGTCTCCAAAGTATTTCCTCTTGTAGACATCTATTCTCCCATTCATGCTGAAGTGAATCTACAAGCTCTTTCCTTTCCTCTGTGTAGCCTTCTGTGATAAGAATTTGGTTTATTTCCTTTAGTTTCTGTTCCGCTTCTCCTTTAGCTTTGAAGATGTTACCAAATTCATTTTTATTCCAGTCTTTGAGTCTGCCTTTAATGTGCTTGAGCCTGCAATGAAGAAGGAACATCTTTGTGCCTTGAAAGGGAATCTTTTCTTTCCACCATCTTTCAATGTTTTTGAGGAAATCTGAGTGTGTGAGCCATACATTCTCAAACTTGAAGGGGATGTTCCTAGGTTTTCCAATTAGAGAAGCTTCCAATTGGATGGGCCAATGGTCAGAACCACCAAAAGGTAGGATGAACACTGCTAGACTTCATCCCATGCATAGAAGCTCCTCTGAAATAATGAATCCGTCTAACTTTGAGGCCACTTGGTTAGAGCCCCCCCTTTTGTTATTCCAAGTGAAAATTCCATTGCTAGTATCCATATCCACCAGTTTCATGTTGGTGAGGAAATTTTGGAAGGCAACTGACTCCCGACCAAGTGTTCTAGTTCCCCCTTTTCTCTCCATGAGAGATTTTATCATGTAAAATCTTCCCCTAGAATCCAGGGTAAAGCTGGGTATCTCTTCTTCATATCCTCCAATGTAATAAGGAGCCAAAGTTTGTCCTCCACTGGTTGGGGACCATAGACATTGGTAATCATATAACACTGCCTATCACCCACAGGTTGGATGATCAAGGAAAGGTGATGTTTGGATGCCTCCACATCTTGTATAACAAATTTCCTACGATCCCATAGAGTGAGAATGACACCAGCCGATTTATTTGACTTGACCTCAAGATATTCATATCTATTTAACCATTTGTTCTGTTTTTCTATGATCTTCTCCACAGAGCATTTTGTTTCCTATATGAACACTATGTTAGTTTTCTCCTCTCTGATCCTATCGCTTAGATTCATGTGTTTCTTTCTGATCCCAAGTCCTCTAATGTTTGAGGTTGTGATTTTCATTGAGGTGGGGTTTTGAAGGACTAAATGAACAGGCCTTTCATCCTTCCTAAGTCAATCATGAGTTTTTGAGATTCTAGTAGCAATTCTTTCTGTCTCTTTCTTCCTCTCTTTCTGCCTGGGTTTTTCGCTAATTTTCCTTCTGTTAATCCTGGTGAGGAAACCCCTTTGCTTTTCTGATTATCATGTCCTCTTTTTACTCCTACGGCTATTTGGTGTGACTTGTTGAGGAATATTTACTGAACCTTGTCAAATTCCTCCTGTGGTATGGAGTTAATACCCATGATCCCTCCTTGTTCTAGAAACTTTTCTAACTCCAGGTTTTCCCTTTCCAAGATCTCCTATAAGTCTTGGTCCTTTGTACCACTTTCACTTTGAGTCATTTCATGGTATTTTTCTATTTCCATGGTACTCAATGGGTTTGTTATGTGTTCATTTTATTCCTGTGTGAACTCCATACTTGTCTCTTTACCTTTCCCTCTTTCTCTCTAATTCTCTATTTGTATTTGATTTCCCATATCTTCTTCTTATTCTTCTAAGATCTCAAACCTATTATGACTGTTTGGTTTGTTATCATTAGGGTTCTTTTGTGTCTTCCTTCCCCCTCCTTTACCTTTCCCTCCCACTTTAGTAAAACCCATATGGTCTTTCCCTTTATTGGTGTTTTGGTATTCCTCCCTTTTGTTAAGAGGGAAATCTCTGAATAGGTGTCCATGCTCATGACATTTGCGACATCTGAAAGGGATGTGCTCATAGTCAACTTCCTGAACCCATTCCTCATCATAGACTTCAAGAATGACCTCATCTGGAAGAGCTCCAGAAAGGTCCATTTCCACACATATACGGGCATAGGAGGTATACTTTCCTCATAGGGTTGCTTATGAAATCTTTAAAAAATGACCTAGATTATTTCCTATTGCTTTTAAAGACTCTGGCATCCAATAATATAAGGGTAAAGAGTCGAGTCTAATCCATACGAGTACCGATGTGAAAGTTTCTCGCTTTGGCACAAATTTCATCGTCCATGGCACATATAGAGACCAGCTGCCGCATAGAAGTATGGTCCTCCTTCAAAAATCCTATCTATGTCCTCCATGTTCGTGAACACCACTGTAAAAGAACCTTTGGATCCAAGATGTATATTTAACTCCCCTTTTGGTTTCTAGTTGTATTTTATCCAAGTGTATAACGCTTTCTCTGTCGGCTAGATTCCCACAAACTTGCATATGATAGCTTAGTTTGTAATATGATCCCCGTGCACTTGAAGAGCAGGATCATTCAGAATAATCCGTGGTTTAGTGTTGGCCTTGGGTTTGTAGGGCCCCATCTTGGTTCTATTTTCTGATCCCTGATCACTGTCTTCAGCTTTATCCTCCTGTCGGTCTTCCTCGTGGGTCCCTTGTTCTACATGGGTTTTGCTGCCTTCCTCTTTCTGGGTTTCAGGAATTCTTGTCTTGTCTTCCAAGGAGTGTGGAGGCTTGTTCTTGTTCCATGCTCTTCCTCTGTTTGAAACCACATTGTTGTAGGAGGGAGTGGAGCTCCCTCCTCCCTACACTGCCATGGTTGCCTGTTAACCCTGTCTCCTCTATTGTTGAACCCTAGAACCTCTCTTCCCGCATGATCCTACCAGAGCTATTCTGTCATTCCATAATAGAAATATACTTACCTCACCAAGTAGCAAAGTTTTAAAATACCCATCTAATCATCATAGGAAAACATTTCTATATAAATAAATACCCATCTAATCATCATAGGAAAACATTTATATATAAATATTCTCTATGAGAAATCTCATGCTCAAATTTAATTATGATAAAAAGTGTTATTGGATTTTGGAATAAAATGACTATTGAAACCTTTTTTTATTAAAAAACTCTTTTCTAATGCTATGACACTATATATTTCTAATGCCATGACACTATATATTAGTTAAAATTTAAAATATCTTAACAAATGGATCATTTGACTATCTAAACTTTCCAATTGTAACTAAAATTGTTTATTTATTTTTTAAACTCTCAAAGTGGCTCTTTTGTTTAAAAGTGAACCATTATCATAAAATACATATAATTACAACAAGTGAATCATTTAACTATCCAAACTTTCCAATTATAACTAAAAATTGTTTTTTTTTAAACGCTCAATGTGGCGGCTTGTTTGTTTAGGAGTGAACCATTATCATAAACTACTTATAATTACAACACCTACCATGCATATAAAACAATGCATTTATAACAATTTCATCCAAACAATAACTTATAAGCTTTACAATAACTAACCAAGCATTAAATACACAATAACCAACCAAGCATTAAATACACATACACAAATTTTTGGACAAAAAACGAACTTCAAACCAGGCATCAAAAACATATTTACACAAAATTGATTTTGTACCAGAAACCAACTTCAAATTTATGTTAGCGTAGTATAACTTTATATTTTATAAAATTTCAAATTTTATATTATTAGAAAATTAAAAAGAGAGAAATGTATATAAAAATTGAAAAATTATGAACTCACTTTAAAATAGTAATTTAATTTATAATTATATTTAAAAAACTATATTAAATAAGTAGATCAAATTTTATTTACACAAATATTTATGGGAAAAAAAGTATAAAAGAATATTAAATATAACCGTTGCTATTGACGAGCCAAATTGTTGAGTTATGAAACTCTGGAAGCAAACCAACGCGTCAAAATGCTTTTTCAAATTAATACACCTAGCGACGCGTCAACATGTTTTTTTAAATTAATATACCCACGTAACATAATGTTTAATATTGTGTAAAAGTGTAAGGTATTTATAAGGTATATTCGTTTGTTTATTTGGGATTTAATTCTTACTCAGCTTTAAGTTTAATTGAATAGAGTGAATGGATTAAATTAAATTTCATTAAAATTAAAAATAACTTTGATATAAATAAATTTATTTTTTAAATTTGACCTATCAAATCTTGTCGAAAGATCACGTATTCGAAGAATATATTTTAATGTATTTGGGTTGTATCTGATATTAAAAATTTTGTTTATTCCAGATTTGAAATGAGTGGGAAACAGGTTTAGTGTTTTTTTGACCTATTTTAATTTTATATTAAAAATTATTTAATTTGGATTTCATTAGTTAAAAATAACAAAAACAAACTTTGTCAACAAAAAGCAATATCTATTTTAATTTTATATTAAAAATCATTTAATTTGGATTTCATTAGTTAAAAATAACAAAAACAAAACTTTGTCAACAAAATGTAATATTCTATATTCAGATTGCCTATTCCACCAACTAACTTGTGTTTAGTGACTATTCGACCATAACTGTATTTAAGTAATTCACTTTTCTTTTTACTTTATGGAAGTTGAAGTTTACAGTAGGGGACGTTTTTCTAGGGGAGGGGGGTGGATTTTGACGGAAAGAGGTAACCAGCCATCCCCATGGTATTTAATGTCTGGGGATATGCACGCAGCTTAGCCCAATAACACGCAAAAGTCAAAATATTAGTTAATGTCGAAACTTGGCTTTCGCGTATTATCGCGTTAACCGGCGTGCATATCCCCGGTATTAAATACCCTGGGGATGGCTGATTAGCTCTTTCCGATTTTGACTATATCTAACTCTTTTAAAGTTATAGGATTGTGTTCACATCCTTATAAATCAATATTTTCTCTCGAAACAATTCTAGAATATCGTTAATATATTCGATATGAAATTCGATCTTTCATTCATTTTAACAAAGTTAGAATAAACCTCAATTCACGGACCACCAAACATAAAAAATCATCAAAATTTTAAAAAATAAAATAAAATAATATGATATTGCTAATATATTCGTTAAACCTCAATTCACGGACCACCAAACATAAAAAATCATCAAAATTTTAAAAAATAAAATAAAATAATATGATATTGCTAATATATTCGTTATGAAATTCGATCCTCTATCGATTTTAATGAAGTTACAATAAACCTCAATTTAGCGCCCACCAAACATAAGAAACCATTAAAAAAATAATAATATGATATACAAATTTCTAATTATTCAAAGAACTTTCTCCGCTGAGATAAAAAACTTACTTAAACACAGGGTGAGGTACTAAAATCATTGAACATTTCTTTGATAATATTGAATACTAGCATTTGTATTGGAAGAGTGCAAAGACACGTCGATAGGATTATGAAAATGGAAGCTCCTACTGTTAATGATACACGAGACTAAATTTTTCGAGATAAAACATTGGAAAACATTGCCAACACGTATTTGTTTTATTTCGCGGTGTTGATCGGGATAAATGACCTGATTAACATTTGGGGAAATATGTGAAGTCAAGATTTGTAACTCAAATCTATATATGTTTAAGTGGTGGTTTCGACTAGTATAATGAGACAAGTTATCCTTTTACACAACAAATGTACAATAGAGGAATAAATGAAAGATAAACTATAACTCTAAGGTATGTATTGCATATATATTACTCTAATATAATGTAAACTATAAGCCTATTAACAAAAGGAAGGATAATCCATTTATAATATTAGAAAACTTATAAAATTGGTTTTTTGAGTTCTAGATATATTTGTTTGAAGTGTACTAAAATAGAGGAAGAGGCGTGTTGTAGTGAAAACACAACGCCCCCATTTTATTCTATCATAATAGACATGGGGACCCTTTTTGCATCCATTTAGGTTTGGAGTATTTATTTCTTCAGTTTGGCCTAGCCATCTTCTTCATTAATGCTTGTTTCATCTTCTCGTATGGTTTGCAAATGTAACTTTAGTTTTACTATTTAGACTTTTAAGTTAATTAAAATATTCATTTTTCTAAACTTAATAAACTTGTAGTTTGTCTTTTTTTTAATTAGATTAATTAATAAAACATAGTCCCTGAGACCAAGATTCATACATTAACCATATTATAATGTGGTAAGTGGCTTAACCCTTTTTAATAAACATACGAATATAAAATCTAAACCATATGACAAATCGCTTTAATACAAACAAACGAATATTGGTTTCAGTGATATATTTATAAAGTGGCTGAAGTATTGCGGAGGATCCACATACCACGTAACCTTCCTCCACTTCCTCATATCAGAGAATCCCTCATATCAAAGTTTTTTTTATGTGTCACCTCTTAAAAGTTTTGATATGCCAATGGTGTTACATCCATGCCGCTCCAATTTATGATATCCCAATGCGCCTCTAACCTCCGACATCTAATATCTGCCAGGCTTCGATATTCAGACCCGATATATGTATTAACGATGGTCTAATCGGAATATCACGTCCACCTGTATATCAGAACCTTTAAATGGTTACAATTGTAAAACCTACAATATCAAATCTCTGATATAATGGACCCGATATAATTCTTGTATAAGTCATAAGAGTAAGATCATGTTTACAATAACCATTAATTAATGACAACATAAACTAAAGGACAAAATTTTAACATTGTGATTAGTAACAAAGATGAACTCTCATTTTCACAGGTAGATCCATTGCTACTACTAGGCATCCATAGCCTTGATAGGGTTTCCTTTTTAACCCAAAGAAATGTCAGTATCCCATCTACTATTTAGTATTTCAGAGAATACATATTTCATTAATAACATTGAAAACCATTGTCCTGGCTTGGTAATGAGATATGACAATGCCATTCACAAGTGTTGATAACCATGAAAAATCGACTCATGATGAGACTTCTTGTCTTATAGCGTAGTGATGTAAGCCATTATCCTGGCTTGGTGACTAGATACAGTAATGTCATAACAATCAAAGTCCATGATGATGGTAGGTTGGCTAAGTGTGGAGATCCTCTATCTTTCAGGTTTTTCATGCAACTTTTAATTTATACTGATAGTTTATGCTAATAGATGGGGAGACAATTCCTCTCCTTAAGAGATGGGGATGACATGGAAGAGTTATAGAATACTAAATTGGTGCATTTATTTTGTAACCTTGGTATTCATTTTAGGATATGGCTTATTGTAAAATAGTTTTCTTGTGTGTATTAAGGTAAGCGAGCATTCAAATACTAATAGAAGATAACAATGTTAGAACTTCAATGTGAACCTGGAAAATAATAGTTGAATGATCTTCCTTTTATTCTTCCTTTTCTTATTGGATTACATTAGGTAAGAGTAAAAATTTCCCATATATGAAACCAAATATGAGTGGAAAAGGCCCTGCAACTAAAACATTGGTAATATCACCTTGGAGAAAACCTTCCATGGAGAACTTTTGAAACAATTTTGGTGTTGCTTTTCACCTTGCAATTACACACAATTCCATGGATTGTCCAAAACACTTGGTTTCTTCTCTCGTGCTCCAGATTGACATGGTATGGTACGCTATCTGAAAACATGGACACCCAACGTGCAAGCTCCTTTTGGAGAGTTTTTAAGTCCCATGTCTCACAATAAGAGGCATATAATGTTAAGCTTTGAGTTAGGTTTTTTATGCTTTGGATGTATTGAGGCATATAACGTTAAGCTTTGAGTTGGGTATTTTATGGTTTGGTTGTATTGTTGAGCTTTGGTACTAATGAGATCTTTATCTTTCAATGGCTTCCAGTTCCTTAGAAGACATGGCTTTTCTATGTTGGAGAGGATATTGTTTAGAGTAAACCCTTTTCCTAGAATATTTCCACCAAAAGACAATGATATGAACTATTTTGATGTGAAACCATTCCTTATACAAAATTACTTATGGATTAGATATCTAAATTTCCTATATGAAAAGCTTTTAAATTTACCAAATGTTGTGTTGAAAATTCTTGAATCTAATAATATTTCAACTACATATAGTGTTTAGGTCTTCTTGAGGCAAGAACATGCCATACTTTGCATATTTGAAACCCATTCAAGCTTTGGTGGATGAACATTGTTAGATCCAAGTCCAAGGAATGGAGTTATGGCTCTAGTTGTTACATGAATTCATGTGCATTATTTCATAAAGATATTTGAAGTTTGTACCACATTCATGGATTTCAAGCATATGTAGATTTTGAAAAGAGATGGATCTTAGTTTTAAGCAACCAGTCGACATTTTTTTGGTGTTGCAGCTGGAAATGAAAATTAAATTTATTCGATGGAATTTTATTTAAGTCTTGGTTTTACTTCCATATTCCCCACTTCTCTTATCAGTGTTCCTTTTCACCCCTCGGTGCAAATAAAACTCATTGAGGGAGATTTCCTTTACTTCTAAGTTGTTCTTATTGTCCTACGTATTCTCTTTCGAGATATGTTTATTCAAAGTTACATGTTTTAAAGTGATATTTGATAAAAGGGAATAACATTCTTGTTAAATTCTCATATGAAAACTTTAATCACAACCCTCCTTTAAGTTAGAGAATTTATTTAAATAAAAGTCTCGATTAAAAAATTCACCAAGTGAGACAACATTTGATATTCTTGACGTAATGCAAAGAACACAACAAGATATTTATTACTTATATCAAGATATTGCTTTTATCTTGTTTCACTTCAGTTTTTCTTATTTCATGCTTTTGCTTTCAGTAGGTTTGCTTCTATTTTAATTCCCTTTTTATTTGGATTGCTTTTCTCTTGTCTCTTGGTTGGACTTGTTTCCACAATATTTCTTGGTCCCATTTGCAATCCCCTTGTGTGTAGATTTCACCTTTGTTTGGGATTAATCCTGGTGATATTACCAACCTTTTAGTTGGAGGGACTTTTCCACCCACCTTTGGTCTAATACATGGGAATTTTTTACTCTTAGTTAATAAAATTCATTGATAAAAGGAAGAATATCAAGTTAATTATCAAATTGCTATCTTTCAGATTTAGATTTGAAATTCTTATTATATTTTTTTTCTTTATCATTTTGATAATCTCACTTTATAACATAAGAGATAACTTATGTTTTTGCAACAACTTATATTATAAACAACTCTTCCTAAAGCAACAAAAAGCAACAAACAAGTTTAGTATTTTTATAATTCTTCTAAGTCATCCCAATCTCTTAAGGAGAAGATTTGTCTCCCCATTTATGATAAAAGTATTAGAGTGAAAATTAAAAGTTGTGTAAAATACTTGAAAGATTGGGGGTCTTAGTAATGAGCCAGCCTACCATGATCATAGGTCTTGATTGTTATGAAATTTATGGTCACCAGACCGAGATAATGTCTTATCACAATTCATTGTAAGATGAGAGGTCTCATCATGAGCCGACTTGTTGATGGCTATTAATGATTGTGAATGGAATTGTCAATATCTGGTTACCAAGCTAGGAAAATGATTTTCAAATTTATTAATGAATTATGTCTCCTTTGAAATATGTAAACATAGTTGGGATACTGACATTTCTTTTGGGCTAAGAGGTAACCCTGTCCAGGCTATGAATACCTGTTGGCAGTAGTGGCTCTACTTATGACAATAAGAGTTTATCTTTCTTACTGAACACAATGATAAGATTTTTTTTGTTTAAGTTTAAGCTACTATCAATTAAATAATTGTTGTAAAACATGACTCTTATAATCAATTTTGGAGATATACAAAATGATAAAACTCTGTTATTTGCTATTGAAATTCTTATTATTTTGTTTTTGTTTATCATTTTTATAATCTCACTTTATAATATAAGAAATAATTATGTTTTTACAACAACTTATATTATAAACAACTCTTCCTAAAGGAACAAAAAAAAACAAACATGTTTAGCATTTCTATAATTCTTCTAAGTCATCCCAATCTCTTAAGGAGAAAATTGTCTCCGCATTTATGATAAAAGTATCAAAGTGTAAATTAAAAGTTGTGTAAAATGCCTGAAAGATAGGGGGTCTCAGTAATGAGCCAACCTACCATGATCATGGGTCTTGATGGGTATGACATTTCCATATATGTTCACCAAACCAGGATAATGGCTTATCGCAATTCACAGTAAGACAAGAGGTCTCATCACGAGCCAGATTGTTCATGACTATTAACACTTGTGAATGGCATTGTCAATATCTCGTTACCAAGCCAGGAAAATGATTTTCAGAGTTATTAATGAACTATGTCTCCTCTAAAATATTTAAACATAGATGGGATACTGACATTTCTTTTGGGCTAAGAGGTAACTGTCGAGGCTATGAATGTCTGATGGAAGCAATGGCTCTACCTATGACAGTGAAGGTTCATCTTTATTATTAAACACAATGATACGCTTTTGTTTTTTAAGTTTAAGCTGGGATCAATTAAATAATTGTTGTCAAGCATGACTCTTATAATCAATTTTGGAGATATATAAAATGATAAAACTTTGTTATTCGTTATTGGGATTTCATTGAAAATTTGAATCCTAGCACTTTGATTGATTTAACATTATTCTTTTTTCTTAAAGTTCCATCATTTTTCCATAGAGAAATGTTTCTTCCCAGTGTGTTGCTATTGTTGTGGTAAAAACACAACCCCCCATTATTCACTTAATTTTCACTATGGGGACCCTTTAGTTGAATGGTTGGTCATATTACTATTTGAGTTTGAGAGTTTGGATTGCTTCAATGAATTCGATATGTTCTTATCTTCCTATCATAACTAGTTTCATCTCATTTTGACGTTTGGTTTGCAAATAATGCCTAATTAAATTGGGTATTTTTCATTGCCTTGGCCTTGTCGGAAGTATATTGTTGTCTCTTAGTGCAAAATGTGTTTTTAGCTGTCCAAAGTGAAAAAGAGAAGAGAAGTTTATAGTCATCTTCTAAGCCACAGAAAGACTCGAAGCCTGCATCATACCCTCTCCATTAGAAAGTGTTATGAACCAAATTTCCAAGGATATGTAGAAGTCCAAAAATGGACTCCTAGATCAAAATATATGGTCTTCTGAAGTTTCAAGGATTCATGCCTTAGGAAAGAAGGAATATCATAGGTCAAACGACATCGAAGATCAAAGATTGCACATGAGAGCATCATGGCATAGCGGTGCATCGCATATCATAGGTATGATATATCAAGGATAGAATATCAATGGTCGCAACATCGAAGCTTGGAGGAGATCCCACATCGGAGCATCAACACATCAGAGGGTCGGCGATAAAATAATTGCAACCTCTTAAGTTCAAACCTTTTAAAATTTGTGATATCATAAAAGTTTCGATTGCATTTAAAACTGTTAGGGAATGCCGATAAAGGTTTACAAAGGATTTCATTGTAAAACCAAAGGAAAACAAGCCCTTTTCTCTCTCCTAAAGTAGGACACATGGCATCATTTGATTGTTTATGATAAGATACATGTGGCAGCATATGATTGGCTCTGATAAAGACATGTGGCAGCATATGATTGGTTCTGATAAAGCTACAGTGGTATTTGGTTTTAGCATGACATGGAAGTATGACATGACACGTGGCAACATATGATTGGTTCCGATAATGCTACAATGGTATTTTACGTCAGCATGATGTGGCAGTACGATAAGACACATGGCAGGCAATTTTGGAATTTTGAGGGGCCTGTGGGGGAATTCAAGGTGACACGTGTCACCACTCAGGAAGTGCTACATGGAATGATGATGTCACGTTAGAGGTCGCATATTAGAGAATTTGAAATATCACAACTCCCATGATATTTCCCTAATTGGAAACCTCTGATACAAGGGGCTCCGATATTGGGCTAGCACACAGTCGCTAGAAGGAATTAAAGGACTAGGGGCGCAAAGCACTTTAGAAAGGAAAAATGGCTGCCATGTAGGAACAAAATTCCCTAGCACCTTAAGACCAAGCCTTCAGTCACGACCCTCGGTCCTATGATGAAGAAATGCAGAAAGGGGATAAACAAAAGGGGCCAAAGGATATCGAAGCTCATTGTTTTGTAATGTGTTGAAGTGTAAAACACACGATGAGGCAAAAATCTGATACAACATTATGGCTATATTACAAGGCATATAACACTCCAATAGTTAAATGCAGGGAATTATGTGATGGATGAGTCAAAAATTGTGATTCCACAACACCACCAAGGCCATCACAATTGATGACTCCCGACTCTATAAAGTGGGAAGTTCAATTGGTGAAGGTGAAAAGCGACAGGTGAACCAACAAAACATCATGGCATAGACATGGCCTTATCAAAGGCCATCACAGGAATGGTAGGGAGACGAGAAATGTAGGGAGGAGCTAAACACAAAAGGGACAAAAGTGTTAAGAGATGGATGAGTCGACATCTACAACCACCATCGACAAATTGTGTCAATTACCACTGTTGAATTGGTATATTCTTTCTTGGTCGACGAATCTGCTACAATGTCGTGATGATGAACCTCATAATAAAAATCCTATCGACTTAATTAATGAATTCTCTTTTGTAATGCAAACCCATTCCATTTAGATCACCAAGAAGTAACACCAATGTTCAATGAATAAAGAACGAGATAAGCGAAAAAGTTAAAAAGGGAAAATCACTAATTTTATCAACTCAAATATTATTTATTTATTAGGTTAATGTAGTTTATATTATATATTTTTAATTTATTTAAAAATATAACTCTACTTTCTTTATCATCAATGACATTTTTTTAATTAGTATTTATCCTTTTTAATGTATGTCATTATTTCATAACTATTTATTTATTGTAAATTTTGCAATGGTGAGGTTACATCATGGTCATGACCAAGAATAACACCCAAATAAACTTAACATCTAGAAGTGCCTTAGGAGCATGCCTGATCACTGTCTATAGAAGACCTAGTAAACTTCATAATTATTTTTTTAATTAAATATAAAAAGGAAAAAATAAAAAAAGACTAAAACAATTTTTTTCCTTTAGCCACTGTGATGTTAAATTTGTCCATAAATATTGTTAATTAAACAATTAAATATTTTTGTTTTATATAAAAATAAAAATATCTTTTACATACTATTTTATCTTTTATTTTTAACTATTAAATAACATATATTGTAGGAGTGTTTTTTAATTATTATTTCTTTATCATGTTAATTTAAATTGTTATTCTATATTATTTATTTTTAATTTTATTTAAGAAAATATATTTTCGTTATTATTAATGACTTCATGTTAGTTGATATTCATAATTTGAATGTATATTGGTATTTCATATTTTTTTTGCTCGCTCATAGGTATTATGAGACATCTTATATTGCCAAAACTAAAAAAGTTATAAAATTTTAATTAAACTAACACAACATATCACATTACTAAAAGAATATCATTAAAATTAACTAAATTAAACTTTATATTAAATGATTATTGATTATAAAAAAATCAATATATAAGTTAAACATATATTCATTTCAAAAATATGTAACAAGATTATTACCATGGGCTAATAACATAGCTTACCAATACCATATGCCCAAAAAATCATAACTCATTACAGTGTAGAGGGAATTGAACCCATGACCTTTCAATAGCAAAGTTTCTTTAACAACAACACTCAACCAATTGAGCTAATCCTCGAGATTTCAAAGGAAAAATAATTGAAAGTGAGAAGATTCATTTACTTCCTATGAAAATAATAATAAGAATATATGTAATTCATTCAATTCTTAATATAAAATTAATATGTGGTATTTTTTTTTAATAATAACAAAAAATTTAATGTAAGTCATAATTAATCATTATTTCAGTACTCATGTTAAGTAAAATATATTTGAAAGAGAGATATCAATCTCAACCAGGGCTCTATCAAGTGCCTAAAGAGATAAAATCTCTCTAGGTATAAACCTTTTCTCATGTTTTCACCCTAAAGGAGGTTCACACTTGAAGATATTTTATTCCTTCAACCCTTAATAGATCCATGGATAAGGTTGATCTATACTATTTTAGTATCACACTTTTTTTAATTAATCAATTTAATTAAAAGACTAAAAAATACATAATTTCTTTGGAGATAAATCTCAACATATAGATCTATACTATTTTAGTATCACAGATTTTTTAATTAATCATTTTAATTAAAAGAGTAAAAAATACACAATTGCTTTGGAGATAATCTCAACATTTTGTGAATGCTACTAGCTCAAACATATAAATTAAATGACTTATAAATGCCAATATGTATCAAAACACTTCCTAACTGCCAAAAATATTTAGAAATACTAAAAATTAACTAAAATATAATTCATTATTATTATTAGTTATAAAAAAATTAATATTTGAGTTAAACTTACATACATTTAAGAAAACATGTAACAATATTCTTCCAATGGAGATTCACCCCTGCTTTATCATGGATATTTTTAACCTATAAATATGATTTGTTACAATACCATGGGCCAATACCATAGCTTACTAATACCACGTGCCCAAAAAACCATAACTCATAGATTCTTCCCATGGAGATTCACCTCGCTTTATCATGGAGATTTTTAACCTATAAATATGATTTCTTACAATACCATGGCTTACTAATACCACATGCCAAAAAAACCATAACTCATATTCATATGACACATGTTTATATAACATTGTTTTTAAAATCAATTAAAAAAGTAGAAAGAGCATAATTACTTTGAAATAAATCTCAACATTTGATATGTATACTATTAAGAATATTCTATAATATCCCTATCATCCACCAAATAATTATAAATAATTAATTTAAAATTCTAAAAGCCTTATTCCTAAATATGCATGCCTATCTCCACAACTAAGAATATTTTATAATATTCTATGGAGGTTAAATCCTTTCCATCCACCTAATAGTCATTAATAATTAATTATAATTATAGAAGCACTTTTCCAAAATAAATGCACGTAATTATAACTTTATTTTGAATTAATACATATAACACTTTCTACATGCTTCTGCCATTGCTTCCTTGGGCCATTTGTGTCACTGTTAGTATTGCAAGAGTAACAACTAAACCCTTGTATTATTTTGCAAAATAATAGAAATCGAGTGACACAATCCTTACCAGGAACTACTTTGATGGAGTCTAATGAAATACCAAATTAATAAGGCCAAGAATATCGAAATCGTCTTTCAAAATCCAAACAAAATTTCCCTTTGAAGTCATTTTGGCTTAAAACAAAAACAATCTCATAAGGCACTTCACTAGAAAAATATTTTTACAATGATGATACCAACCATACTTAGATATATAAAAAACAATAGACATATGATAAATCAAACCTCTATAATGCTCACAAGTTTAAGAACAAACGAAGCAAGCCACTTTCCCATAGCTTTTAGAAATGAGTCCAGAGCCAATGAGCCTACACATAGTACATTGAAGGCTATAAGACATCTAAATCATGAATTGAAATCAAAGTTTTGAAAGGACATTTGATTGCTATTGATTTTAATGGCATTCATTTACCATTGATTTTCATCAATCTAGCTAGTAATTATTTTCCTGATCTGCAATCAATCAGAAAAGATTGTTCCAATATCGATTATTAAAAACCTTATCCACTTTTCTTAAATTCCCATTCATCCAATTAATAAGATTGTGTTTCATGCTTTGGCATGCTTTGGAAATTGATATCATCATACTATTTTATTAATATCCTAATTATGATTTTATTTAGATTTATGTAACGATACAATGACATTTAAAGATTAATTTTATTGCATTAGGTTACTGCTTGTTTAGGGCAGTGTTATTTTTTGTGTTAGTTCAAACCCAATTTTCAGTCTTGGACACAAATCTTAAGCAATTTATAAAAAAACATGAAATGATATTTTGTTACAAAATAAAAATAAAAACACAAGGCTTAATCTTACGATTAACTAAAGCTCCTCTGCCAGTATATGTAAGTATTTTCAACATTTATTTGGCAAATCAATGCATAATCAAAACATTATTCGAGTGCTTAATAACATTTACTCTATCAGCTTGTTTCACTACTAGCCAATGTTTTACTTTGACTAGATTTGTGTTCAATATTTAGATGCTTATTTTGATTTTCCTTTCACATTATTTTTCCTATTCATTTAAAAAATTTATCAAAATAGAATCAACAAACCTTGGTATTCACGTTTTCCGAATACTAAGTGCATTAATGATTTCACATATGTGAATTGAACACTTATTTTCCAATATTAAATTAAGTGTGCTTTTAATCAGTGTGAGGAAGAAGTGTTGTGTGAGAGAATGGGAGTGTGGAGCAAGGAACACAAAAGTTCTTCACAATGTTCCGAACTTCTGCATACATTCTCCCTACACACTTCCCTTCCACACAATACTACACATTAATCAATTAATTAGTGGTTTTGGCTAGTTAAAGTTTGGGGCATGACTTTGGTTTACATGTATATTGGATGAAAAATAAGGGTATACAATTAACTGTCTCCACGACCCAATTTCGTAACTTGACTCCATATGGTAGACAACTTTTAATTTTTTACTATGTGAAATAATGGAGCACATTCCACATCTCCCTATGCATTTCCCTTCGACACATTGAGTTCCTCACTGACGTGTCATCTTGTTTTTCACCCAAAAAAAACAAAAAAGTAGAATACAAGGGTGCTATGGACATGCTAAATTGACAAAACCCTTTACATTAAACATAACACCAACCCTACCAAGAACAACAACAACCCACCTAGTCTTGCAGTTGAATGAAACAAGACGTAATATCAAAAGAAACTATCTAAATGAATAGTCACAAACTGCAAGAGAAAAGATACAAAACCCCCAAGAAGTTAGTGAGAACTGAGATACATAAGCATAAATCCAGTCTCCTGGAATTGCCTACTCAGGCCAGACATTAAAAACCCAAGCAAGAACATAAATACACAAATCATTATACCACCCAATAATAATAGAGAATAATCAAATGACCCAATTAAAAAAAAAAAAACAAATACAAAAACAACAATGAAACTGGACCATAAAATGATTCCACCTTATCTCGTTATCAAACTAGGAATCTAGAAGAGGGATGTTACACAGTTCTCAACATACCCTCTAATGAACAATATAATAACATCTTATCAAACTCATCAAATCAATAACGTTTAACACCCAAGCGTAACGTATATATGTATACCTATTTTAATTCATTAGCTATACCCTATGTCAATGTAGATCGTCATTGATTTAGCGGTTACCATACTCTAGGTGAAAAAAAATATTTTTACCATATTTTTGTAAACCAAAAAATATTTTCCTAAATTAATTTATGTATTTCTCATAGGTTGCAAAACAATTTTAAAATAGGGAAAAAAGGAATTGCGTTATTAGTAGCTTTAGAGACTCTAATAAAGGCTATGATGATTGTCATGATTGATTTGCAAATATCCTCAATCTAATGAAGAAAGTTGTATTTGCAAAGATTCATGGTTCTTGTACATTTTTGGGGGTCGCAATTGTGATTAAGCTACCTTCTTAGAAATATTCTCTTTGATGCAAATGCTACTGTTAACCATCGATAATTTGATTAGACTGACACTATTTCATTTCAAAATAAATACACAAGTCCAGATGTTAGAAAATTAAACTGTAATAAGAATAAAGAATGTGTGCCGAAAAAAGAATGTGCAGAAGAGGATGTATATGTGAGAGAATGTATATACAGAGAGAAGCAAAAAATTTGAAATAGAAATCTACAAAAATATTGGGAAATCAAAAACTGTTATAACTATTTAAGTTATTTTTTCATTTTAAACTTTTATATATTCAGTTATTTGGATTAAAGGATGTGAAAAATAGGGGGTGTGTGCGGGAGAACCTGTGTGTGAGAAGAAAATGTATGAGAACATATAATTAATATCTAAGTACATGTTCTGGTACCTACTATCTACTAATCTTGTATAAATAGTAAAACATGCATATGAGATTTTATGAACTTTATAACATTAGGTAAATGAGATGAAAAGTTAAATTGAATTTTTAAAATTTTTATTTCCGCACATATTCTCTCTGCAAACTTCTTCGACACACGTCCAACCCATACAACACTTCTAAATTTTAATTTCCATGTTATTTTACACATATATTTTCAGAGGATTTAAGTTAGGTATTTTGAATGATATGTATTTATATAGATAAACTATGTTGTATGATTTCATTGCACATTTGATTTGAAATAAAAATACGTGTAGGAGAAAGGTTATGCGAATGAATGCATGTACGGAAACAAGAACACAAATTTTCTCCCACACACATGAACGAATGCTATTCCACATGTCGGCTATGGAAAAAACCTATTAGTGGACCTAGAGGTAGAGCCAATCATGTGTTTCCTTGATCATGGATGCTTCTTATTCAATATTAAGCCTACATTGGTTTGAGTAAGAGATAATGGATCATTTCCTACGATTTTAGTAGTAAAAATCATGAATTGAATTATTCATCCATTTATCGCCATGAATAGTATCGGTAAACAAAAATAAAAACTACTCAATATTGACGTATAGTTTGATAGTAATAACTGGATCAATATCCTTTTGTTTTTTATATATTTCCATTCAATGAAATCAACTCTTAAACGAATATTTGCAATAACATAATTGAACTTGTTTTATCAGTTTTCTACTTTTAAGACTGAATATGCATGACAGATCTACATGCTCCACCAATTTCATTTCTTTCAATAGTTATTGACACAATTGCAATGAAAAAAGTACAATTAATTCATAATGATTGTATTTTTATAATAACTGCAAATTTCAAATTTGACATAAATTCAGATAGTGGAAATAGTAACTATATTACATGCAATCAGAAGAAAGTTCACAGATTATGAAGTTTGGACAAATTACAGTTGATGCTTTATTACATTCAATGTAAGTTTGTCTAAGTAGCTGGTGTAGCAGATATAAATATGCCCACATGGATTCTAAGGCAGTGTTCCTGATGTAATCATCATGATTACATTGCTTCAGCAACCTTTTTTCATATGTACATAACCTAAGTAAACACAAATCTCAAATTCGGTGCTTTTCTTTACACATACTTACATATTTCTTCCAAGAAATCCGGATTTGTTGTGAACCCATTCTCTAATTTGCTACCTTTAATTCTAGCTAGCTTTGAGTATTGAATAAAATGTAATCACAATCAATTACCTAATTTTGTATATCATTACATAGGTCTCTCAACTCTTTCATCATCCTTGTTCATAAAAAGACTATAATTGAGTAGATAAGATAAAGAGTACCATAAATGTTCTTTCCATAAAGAGTACATCTACTAGCCATGAATTTCTCAGCGATGTCAATTGAAGTTGTTGCTTCATTCCCTTCAATGTACTAAAATTTTTCCTTTGACCTCGTAAAGATTATGGGTTTACTCAGTAATGTATATTGTGACATGCTGCTTTTTTCAAAGTTGAAATAAGAATACTTAAGCTTCGTCTTCCATTTCACTTTTGGATTCTGAACACGGGTTCATATTTCATTGGCTTGTGTTCCCTTGTTCATTCTGACTTGGAAAACCTTTAGACAAGAGGAACATGTTACATTTTATTCTTACTGTAAACAACATAGTAATGTGACAACTCTATAGCATAAACAAATAAGAACCAAGAAACAATGACCAATAACAAAATTCAACAGGGTTTCATTCAATTAAGCTCTAAATATATGATGACTTCACCATTACTTTCATATGAACACATGATTTTGATAGCACTTTCCACTAAGATATGAAAATATATCCATTGATCTTAGGATTAAGCCTTAATTAAGGTTTTGATATCCGCTAATCCATTTTGCAAGAATTTGATATGTGCAGAGGGGTAACATATGCATAGATGTAGAAATGGGGGAACAAAGGTTCTCCCACACATATCCCCCTTCCACACATCCTTCCAATCTGCTAGAACTGAGATTGGTTGTGGAGCCAAGTACACCTTCTTGATTTGTATATGACCAGTAAATAATATTAAGCACTCGAACGATGCCCTGATTACGCGTCAATTCACCAAATAAATGTTGAGAATACTATTTTATAATATCGATGCATACAACCTTGATTTATTTATAAGAAATAATCATTACATGATGCATTAGAGTAAATGTTATTAAGAATTTGAACGATGTCCTGATTGCATGTTGATTCACTTAATAAATGATTACATTTACCAGGAAGGGAGCTTTTGTTAATGGTAGGATTAAGCCTTAATTATTATTTTAATATTATATGAAGCCCTTGAATGATGTCCTAATTATGTGTCGATTTTCCGAACAAATGTATAACATACTTACATTTATTGGAAACGAAGATTCTATTAATTGTAAAATTAAATATTTGTTAATTTTTTTATATATCTGCTAATTCGTGTTGCAGGACATTGATTGAATCTATGTAACATTCCAAAAAATAGTACCATCAAACAGGACAATGTGCGGAAGATGCATGCAGAGGGGGTTCGCACATTGTTTTAATTTTCTATGATGGATACTCGCTGCAGAGCTTTGTGCATATTCTTGACTTGTTTTCATGTAGCAAATTCTATTAAGCACTCAAACTATGTGTTGATTACCCGTCAATTCGACGAATAAATGCCAAAAATACTATTTTATAATATTGATGGATACAATATTCTTGATATGTTTACAACCAATAATCATTACACAATGCATCAGAATAAATGTTATTAAGCAATTGAATTGTTGAAAAATTGTAGCAAGGAATTCTCAATTTGACTTTAGCCTTAGTTAAATTGAGTAAATCAAATTTCCACATCAACATGACAACTTGGAGGGAGTTAACTAGTGGGACATGGATCTTGTCACTCAATTAGCTCAGTAAATTTGAGTTAGAGGGCTTGGAGTTCAGTTATGCATGAGTGATTGCTAAATTTTAGTAACCCAGTTTAGTTATTTTCAGTTGTATTGAGTTAACTGACATCTAACTATTGATAGAGTTAGTTGAAGTTCAGTTGTGCAGTGGGACAACAATCTAACTTAGAGAGTTGTCACTTAAATAATCAATCAACCCAAAATAGATAATGCTTACAAGGAATTTGAGTTCCTCAGATAAAAGTGGAGATGAAAAGGCAACGTAACAACAATTGTAAACTAGTTTGAGTGTATAGGTGTTGCGTGAGTCAGAAGATCAATCCTTGGGAATTACGCAATCAATTTGGAGGAAACCCTATATTTTAGGGGCTAATTTCCTCAGAATTAGATAAGTGTTGGCCAGAGTTTCTCATTTAGAAGAGAGAATAATTATTATTTTGCAAGTTAAGCTTAGAGTTGGAACTTACAATTCTAATAATTTCTCTATTCAACTGATTAATGAAAAGAGGCTTGAGGGGTTTTTCCTAGTTGGGTTTCCCTAGAAATCACTGTGTATTTGTTGTTTTTCTTATTGCATGTCGATGCATGTTTTTCTATATTGTGTTTTTCAGTTTGAAGCTTAAGCAGTTGCAAGTTCTATCAAATTTCTACATGAACTATGGGCTAATTACACATCAATTCATTAAATAGATGTTAATAGTAGGACTAAGCCTTAGGTAAATTATTAACACTGAGTGCAGAGTCGTCTACATCACAATCAATATCTATTACTGTAGGTTTCCGCACCTCCACAAACATTTTCGTCTCGGCATAATTTTTCCATGTATGACTGCCATACACACTTGTCCTTTGTCACACGTTTTTGTACTAAATGCTTTCAAGAGTTTGTACACCACTTGTTCTCATTACAAAGATTTCATGATATAATATTTAGTTAAAGTACATGGACTAATGCTCTGATTGCAAGGATTAACACTAATGTTCCATTACGACAGAAAATATCTCTCGTTATGGAAAGCAAAATGTTTACTTTTCTGAGTAATCCTTGATTTTAGAAATATATGGTGAATTGATTTAGTTGTTGACATGTACAAATGATATGGATAGAATGTTTGTGTTTAGCCCCTGTAACAGTGACATATGTTAATCAAATAAAGACCGACACTAATTCTTTGGTTAAATGACATAAATTTCATTGTCTCATCGATTCTTTTAGGTTGCACTCTTCGCTAGCTCTAAATGATACACTATGGATTCGCACTGAAAATGAATAACTAAGTCTCATGTGGCTAGTGTTTTGTACTTCCATCTGTCACTTATTTTGGCCATATAAGAATCTTTTCGCATTTGCTTGTTTTGGGTGATGTGTCATTACTTTGCACATTGCAAGTCACTAATTGTCACATCATTTGACATACATTTCTTGAGTCTTTTCAATGTTTGTTGAGTGAATCAACTTGTAATCAGTTGATCATCCAAATGCTCACTAACATTTACTTTAAAGCATTGTGTAATTATTACTAGTTGTAAACAAAACAATAAAGTTATAAACCCACCCTTATTCATTATTTTTCACCCTTATTTTGCACTTGATATACACGTAACCCAAAATTTTCATGCCCCAAACTTTAATAAGCCAAAATTGCTAATTAATATAATGACATGTAGTGTGTGGGAATGCATGCGAAGGTATAGAACATTTGTAAACAATGTTTTTGTTCCTTTGTTTGCACTCTCGTTCTCCCACACAATGCTTCTTCCTCACACACATTAATAGACTTTTATTTATAATTAGCAATGCTTATTTCGATTGTCTTGTAATCTACTGATTCACTGGTAAGCTGCTTCTCTTCATAAGGATATACGAATATTGTGATCACGGTATATGAGTTGTTAGAATAACATAGAGATAAGCTAACCTACAATCATGTTCTACATAGGTGGGTTTGAAGATGATTGTAATATAAGTGTGCGGGGCTAAACAATGTTGAAAGGATATGTAGAAGAGGAGTTCACCCAGTAGAACCATTATTCCCCCATTTCCACACTTTTGTACATACATTGTTTCAATATTCTACGATGGATACTAGCTACGGATCCTTGTGCATCTTCTTGATTTGTTTACAAGTAGTAAATGCTACTAAGCATTTGAAAAATGTGTTGATTATAGGTTAATTCATTGAATAAATGTTGAAAATAATATTATATAATATGCAAGGCTGCAATCTTATTGATATGTTTACAACCAATAATCATTATACAATGCGTCAAAATTAATGATATTAAACGTTGATATATGTTAATAGTATTACTAAGCGATAGTTAATTTTTTAATACTTGGTGCAGAGTCTTCTACACCACAGTCAGTATCCATCATTGTAGGTTCCCATGCTAGTTAATAAAATATCCAATGAAAACATATAATGTATGGAAACTTTTAATATTTTGATTATTGAAGCTTTGTAGTTATATGTTTTAATTTTTTAAAGTTCGAAAGATGTTATATGTCTAAATATTTATTTTTAATTGAGTTAATTTCATTGTACCGAGTGCAGAGGAAGCTTTCTTTGCGTTTTCTCCACCCTTTGCACAATGAAATCTTCCTTCGAACTCGAGACAATGAAAACTTCATTTGCACCTCCATGATCCACACAATGAAAGCTTTATCCGCACCTTCGCACTTGGCATAATGCAAGCTTCCTCCACACCTCAGAGTGAAATTGATATGTTAATTTTATGTGACTTAAATTTCTAGGTATGCACTTGCTTCATATATAATATTGTTGAGTGTTTTCCTCACCTTCATTTAATTCAACTGCGTAATTATTTATATCTTCACTCGTTCAGTGAAACTACTATAACAATTACAAAGTGTGCATATCCCAGGGTTTAACTGATATTGTGTAGAGTGCAGAGGTGTGGATGCAGCTTTCATCATGAGCAGTGTAGATATGTATCTTGTAGAAGAAAAGTGTTCTCAAATAAAGAAAAAACACAAACCCAACATAAGGAGATAGGACTATACTGTTATGTAACAATCACTCTTGTTTATGAGGTAAGTGTAACACTTTGAAAGGTTGTGTTTCAAGTTTTGAGTTTACTTCCTATTTAAATGTTATGACATTTTAAAAGATTGTGCGTTAAGTTTTAAGTTTATTTTCTATGTAGTGTGATATTTTTTTACAAATAACCTAATGTGTATGAAGGTGAATAAAATTGTTATTTTGTTGATTTAAAATTTAAAAGATATATTAAATGTTTTAATATTTATTTATGATTTTAGATAAAATTTTATAATAATTGACATTGTAACTTTGAAGTGGTGGAAGACTATGTAATTTTTTATATTATTAAATTTCAATAATAAAAAAAACAAAATAAATCAAATAAAAAATAGTAAAAGTGAAAATAATAATTAATAAAATAATAAATTATAAAGGAAAAATCATAATAAAAAAATAAAGGAGATTATTTTACAAAAAGAGTAAAAAGTAGTAAGAATAAATTTATGGGGAAAAGATAAATTAATAAAATAAGTAAGATCAAATTATGGGAAAAACTAAGTTAATAAAACCATAAAAATAAAAAAAATAAAAAATAAAAAAATTACATGAAATCACATGCATTCTGTATCGTCAGATTTGGGTGTACAAGTGGTGAAAAAAAGTATTGAGAGCCTTCATGACAGCTAGATCGAATACATTAATGGTGGAAGGATAATGACACACCCTAATTACCATCACCGTAGGTCTCATTCACCACATGCGATGTGTTGGTTGGATGACATAGTATTGGCATTTAATATTGAATTAGAATGTGAATTCTCATCTCTATACATAGGTGCTTGTTCAATATGCCATTGACATTCTTGAGAACAAAGTGGAGGTTGGCGGTATTTAAAGGGGAAACTCATGATGGCACAAGCTGACAACCATATTCTGTGAGCATGGTTATCCTAGGACAGGAGGGAGGGGAAGATAGCATCAACCTCCAACTCCATGGCATGTTCTAGGAGTAGAACGATTTGATGAAGATATTTTGTGGTCCATTAGAAGAATTATTTTGAAACTAAAAGCATAGGAGAATGAAAATATTGGGGAAGACCATTGGGCACTAATGAACCTTCTCAGTTGGCACTTGTGAAACTAGGAAGAGACTATGCACGTGGTGGAAGGCTGAATCATTGACCTCAACTTCATCTCGTCCAGGGTAGATCGGATCTACGTGTTCTAGCTGGTGGTCTAGGAATTCAATTCCCTCCACCATCCCTACCTCCAACACCCACCAACTCCTCGGGAAGCTTGGATTGTTCTTCTTTGAGTCCTCTAGACTGGGTTTCTCAAGGTGTAAAACCACCTAGTCTTGGGAAGTCGGGGCCAATGTTGAACATGCATAATACCTTTGCAAAAGAAGGGTCATTGAGCAACAATGTGAAGGGAAAAGCCACTAGTAGCAAGGAAACATTGAAATATAAGAAAATAGAAGAGAAACCATAGTGGGATGTAGGCACCATCTTTAGCGAGATGCTTATTGAGTGGGAAATACCACCATGGTTGAAGGAAGGCTAGGATGATCCCTTTAGTTAACTCTCAACATGGCTTTGATTACTACCAAGAATCAGGTTCAACACCGTTTCAGTCTTTGTTGCACATTTTCTTATTAGTTTTGTTTTTTATAGTTATGAACTAGTTTCATGGCATTCAAGGAAGAACTACGGTTTCCCATCTATGGGTAGATGGCCATCCCCAAGACAAGCACATTGCTAGTCCCACGTTAGATAATATTTTTTGTTGTTTGCATATGCTCAATTCAAACATTTCCAATCGAAGACTCAATATGTCTTTACTTTATGTAAACTCTCAGTAATTTAATGAAATTTTACTTAAAAACACACACGGATTATATACATGAAGAATTTCTTTTCATTTTTGAAACAAATTGTTTTATTTAATAAATGATTAGGAGGATGTGAGGCATTCTTTTCCTATGAGAATTTTAGAATAGGAAGGATTGACTAGAAGAGGTAGTAAATTGATGACTAAGGGTGGCAAATTGTAGAAAGAAAATGCACAATTGAACCTATGGTTGGGGGAGAGTTATGGTGAACATGTTTGTGGTAGTAAACAAAACCATAATAGCCTAATATTCACAAGTATGTAAGTTTGATTCTTCAACTCCTAGATATTATTCCTCTAAGTCATCTATTATATAAATTATGCAATTATTAATAAATTATTTTTTATTTAAAAATTACTAATCTTGAATTTATGTCGAAAACGTTGTATGTTTTAATATTAGGCTATCATAAATAGGATCAAAACCAAGTTCCAATTTTAGTTGACCTTTGAGATTCTATGATTTTTATTAAAAAAAATATTAGGATGAAAAAAATAAATTGAAGAATCAAACCTAGATTAATAAGAAATTATGTATAAAACCCAAATAATTTTTATTTAACACCAAAAATCAAAATGGTTTCAGAAATGATGCAAATATATTTACGTGTTAGCTAAGTAATTTATGGCCTTTGAGAATCTCATACAAGTTTATCAATGAAATATTAAAAGTGAGATATTAAATTATAAAATATATAAATATATATGGTAGATTGAATTTTTATTAAATTGAATTATTTATGATATTTCTTTTATTATCAAATTGAGATAGTTAACCAAAATCAAACTCGGCTTATAGTTTATAAATCAAAATGATGATTTTGTATAGTAAAATATAATATTTTAATAAAAGGTGGCATACATTATATAATATAGTTTTAAATAAATTGTAATTTAAAAAAAAAATAGGTTTTAAATTTACAATGAGTTATTTTAAATAAATGTTATTAAAGGTTATTGATAAATCTTTGATTTATAAAATTTATAAAATATTTATTTATTATTCTTTCAAATAAATAAAGATAAACTCAATTAAGTGTAAATGTGAATATTTAGGGCATTTTTTTTTGGGAGGAACTTCCCTGGATACCACAGTGTATCATAATTCACCATGAGACTCGTTGTTAGACTATTGAAAAATGGTGTACCAATAAATAAATAAATATATATATATATATATATATATATATATAATATATATATATAGATATATATATATAAATAAATATAATTTAAAAATATATATGTAAAAATTAAAAACACATATAAAATATAATTATAAAAAAATAGTAATAGTTAAACAAAACATGAAAACATAAACATTAGAAAAAAATAGGAAAATTTTACTAAAAACAATAGTTTATAATATTATTAATTAATAATATAATTATTATTAAAATTAAAATACTTAATCATTAGAAATTAGTAATAGTTAATACTAGAGAACACCTATTCTATTCTGTTCAAATAACCAGCTCTGCAGCCTACAAGGAAGCATAACTGTGGAAACCAAATTGTCGAAGGATGAAGTGGGATGTGCACAAAGGAATGACTTATGGCATATGCCTACAAAGAAGCACAAGTGTGAAAACCAAGTTGTGGAGGGATGAAGTGGGGTGTGAACAAAGGAATGACTAAAGATCTCATGATTAACACGTAGGGTGTGGTTGGTCATAGGATATTAACCATTTCACATTTTATATTTTCAATTATCGTTATTTAGACAGGTCGTATAAAGTAAATGTGCAAAATTAAAATTAAATTCCAATCCCCGACCTGTCAGTTCACTTCAAGGAATAATTTCAACGTAAAAGAATTACTACACAATTGACGAGTGGGTGAAATAAATCCAAATTATGTTGACACAGACTTATCTCGAGTGGGTGAAATAAATCCAAAGCGTGTGCATTGAATTTGATGGGCATTTTTATCGTGATGGTTGATTTGCCGAATATTTCGCGAATCAATAATCGAGATAAGCTCAGGGGAATTTGATCCCACCAGTGTTAATAGGTCAAAATTTACCCCACAATGTTATGAAAAAAATATACTCTCCCTCCAAGTTCCAACTTCCCCATGTTGCATAATTGACTTGCAGACTCGCCGACAACACAGACAACACGAGATTTCTAAGTGTATTGAGATTTATATTAATTAAAGAGTCTAAAAATGTTTTATAATAAATGAGGTTAAACAAATAATTAACTTAACTAATCAGATTTCAAAATATTCTTGTCATTTAAATATTCATGAAATATTGCAAACTTACTTAATCTTTCCTTATTCTTGAATTTATTTTTTTGTCTGTGCAGGTGGAGGAACGAAGAGAATTAGCTTACAATGTGGAATGATATCTGAAAGACAATCCAAAATCTATAGTAAAATATGCTTTAAATTGTATAATTGATATTGTGTATCTCTCTCTCAAGGAACTAAATCGAGAGTTTATAAACAAGGACAAGAGTTTATAAACAAGGACAATGTGGCTATTTGTTATAAGAGGTATTAGAGCGTCAGGTTCGAATGCCAGGCCTCGAGGTGAAAGGTGAATTATTTCATTTGCATACCTACATATAATAATAATTATTATTTTCTATTGTTTGGCATAAGATATTTACTCATGGTTGGTCCCAGATATATTTAAATTAATTTGTTCCTTTGTTGGCTATTTGCTCCATAGAAACTGAATGTCATGCAAGCAACATCACTCTGTCAACAAACTTGTACATGGTAGAAAATTTGTTTATTTTTTTCAATAAAGACCATGTGTTTTAATGCTTACATTTTTTTTATGTTTCAAACTCTATTTGTCTTAGTAACAAAATTGTGGTACAAGTTTTGCATGGTTATTATACTATTGTAGTTGTCCTTGTCCATGAATACAAAGGAATGATATTTCTCAAGATAATATTTATGTAAAGGACATTATGTTGTAGATGTAGTTGACATTCAACATTTTAGGTTATTTTGATAGATTTTTAGTTACATTTGTAGTCAAGAAAGGTCCTCTATGTTTTGTTTCCGTTAATGTGGTCCACAAATGAACCTGAAATATGGTCTTTTCAGGTTTTATGAACTACAAAGTCTCATTTTGTATTTGATGTTATGATTTTACATGATCTTGGCAACTCAACATCTTTTAATTGTAGGGAATAATATAATCCCCAGTAATGAACAAAAATAGATACCATATCCTTGCATGACCCTACATTTCTTTAAGGGGCAGTGTAAATAAGCATGATTAAGGTTTATCTGCAATTTTCTTCATGGTGGAATGTGAAATGTTACTAGATCCATTGCATTCTATATGTGCATGTTGTGAAGAATTAACATGTGTTAATCATTTTTAAATAAAATTTAGTGAATGCATTTGATTTCTTCATAGTCATTTACTAGGTGTTTAAAGGAAGTAAAAAAAACATAGAAAGCCTACATTCAATACACAGATCATTGTTCAAACATCGAAATAATTTCTTCATATATAAAATTAAAAATGCTGCTAATTCACCCAAATGCCTAATTATTGGCGGAGGTTCATATAGGTGTTTTAAGGTTTATTGCTACACTATGGAAATTTTCCCCTTATTTTGTGATTGATTTTGTAAGCTTATATTAATACTTCCTGGCTGCAGTAGAAAATCACCTTTGCATGAGACGTGAGGTTGTGTCTGAGTATCTTTGAAAAGTAATCTCATTTATAAGTTTTACATTGAAATGTTCTTAGAGCGTACACAAAATATATATAAAATAATAATAGTAAATAATTATATTGCTATTAGTCCATGTTCTCATTAGATTTTGATGAGTGTATAGTGTTGCGGTATTTTTTGTACTCTTCGTGATTAATGTGCTCTTCTTCACTTCTCCATTATCCCTTAATTTACCCACTGTCTATCTTATTCATAGCCATGATTTTTTGTTGTTGCAATGAATGAATATTGTTTTCATAATGGTTTTGTGGGATTACCAAGGGAAAATTTTATGCACAAGCTTCTAGCTTTTCTATGTCAACTACATTTCAACTTGAGTTGGATTTGACTTTGGATAATGGAAAAAAATACACACAATTCTGCATATATTGGATGGTCCTTAGAAATAAATTATTCCCTGGTATCACATATTAAAACTCACTTTCCATGATGGTTTATTTCTCTTTATGAATTTTCCTCTAAACTATGTGATGCATACTAATGAGGTTGCAAGTACGAGGGCAACATGTTGAGTTCATCTAGAAATATGACCATCTATATCTAGATTTGTGTTTTTATTCTTCATAAATGAACTAGCAACTAGATGTGTATGCTAGCATATGGGAGGAATAGAAGATTTGAAGGCTCAGCTCTAGAAATGGGAAACTAAGCTGAGTATCTGCAAGGCAGAGATAACAAAACTTATAAGACAATACCTTGGACTGCAAGAAAATTTCCAAGAGTTGACATACTAGGCCCAACCCTTAGAGAAGGGAAATGATGATGGTAGGAAAAGGCACCATGAAACTAAGAAGAAAAATAAACCCACCTCATGTTGGTCCTGTGTGGGGGAGCACATAAAACGAGAATGCCCCCACAAGCAAAAAAAGAAAGGAAATTAATTTTGTTAACTTGTATATACATTGAGTGATGATTGACAATGTCATGGATGTTGAACTTGGGACATTAAGTAAATCTTAAAATTATTTTAGTTTTGTGATTTTTAATTTTACTTTTAAATTTTAATTTTTTCTTGTGTGACTTTCAATGGTTGTTGAATTTGCATGTTCATGTTGCTTTGTGTGTGATTTTATTTTCATTATGATTGAGATGTTGTCATTTGGTGCCTCTTACATTGCCTTATGATTTTAGATTGTCCTTTGATTTACATGATTGGGACCATGGAACAAGTTGGTTAAGGTGGTAGGGAAGCCACAAATTCTTGATAAAGAAGCAATACATGCATATCATACTGAAATTTATTGGGAAAATTGATAGGAATATGGTAATAATGGAACATCATATGGCAACCAAGTGGACTGGTTAAGTCCATGGAAATGATGGATGATCCAATAGGCTTTTAGTGTGGTGCAACAAAATCATAGTGGGCCAAAGATGATTGTTAAAACTTTATTAAATGATATGAATGGTATGAAAATATTTCTAACCCGATGGGGAAATTTATTGAGCATAAGAGAAATTTTGTTGATTTATTATTGAACATCATGTGACCATAATTTTTATATTGTGCCCATGTCGAGTTTAATAACATGGGAAGAACAAGTGATACATTATGGCGTGGTTCACATGCATAGAGACAAGGTGGTCTCTAGGTTATCTACCACATTGTGTAACATACCATGTCATGTGTATATGTGCATATGTGGTACATGTGTATGTGCATTGTGTTATTCGAGTTGTACTGTGCCATGTGTATGAGTATGTGTTGGGTAATGTGTTCAGGATAGATAGATATGGGAATATCTGGACCTGTGGGTTATGTATGTCTGAAATGCTTTGTATGGGCCCATGTTTAAACCAAATAGATGTGGGACTGTCTGGGCCTATTTTAGGCTGGAAATGTACCCATGATTGGTAGTGAGTACACCTATTTTACGCCATAAATGTACCTATGATAAGTAACGAATACATCTGTTTTCTGTCGACAGAAGACTACCTGGTGGGGTGTGCGCCTAGGTCGTTAGCTTGGAAGGTACCTAAAAGCCCTAGAGAAATATGTTGTTGAAGCAGTACCTGAAAAATTAGTTTGGAGGGTACCTAAAGCATTCGAGCAACCACTTGGATCCCACACTTTGGTCGTGGAAGACATGATTTCCTCCATGTGCTAGCCACGATAGACAAACAAACCCATGTGCATACAAAGAAGAGTTCATCAAATCAAGGTACGTATCGAAGCTATAGTACTCTTTTGCATGTTTTATAATAACGTGGATGATTGGGCTAACTTGATGTAATGTTCTAGTTTATGATGACTTGATTTATGCACTAACCTCGTTTGCAGTAAGAGAGAAGACTCTATAAGACATATAAAAATGAATTGCATGAATGATAAATATAACAATATTGAACACCAAGGACATTGTTTAGTTTTTTACGGGAGGGTTGTAATGACCCAAATCATATTTGCATTTATATAATATTTTAATGTTTGCAACCACAAATGTTAATGGTTTAATAATATGAAAGGTGCTTTCTTAGAATATCACACAATGGTATGAATATGTCATAATTAAATTCATAATTATGATATATCATAAATAAAATCATAATTAAATGCAAATACCTTAAGGTTGTTATGAACACATTACTACATTCATAATTTGTAAATGAAATAAACTTTATATAAGTGAGGGTTAAGGAAAGATTCTAACTACCTGCAAGGAACCCTAACTAACTAGAAACTGAAACCCAAGCATTAGAAGAGGAAATTAAAGGCATTTGAATGGAATAGGACAAAGGGGAGAAGGAAATGCACAAAGAGAAATGAGGACAAGGCAACCCTATAAACTAAGAAGAACAGAGGACGTTGAGCATCGAATTTCTATTGGTAAGTCATAATTACCAAGATCAATGCATAATTGTTTGGAAATCCATTATCGCTTGTAGGTGGATGTACCTTAAATATAAATGGATTCTCTTTGAAACTGAAGGTTGGAGGCATGCCATTCCTCTGGAGTCCCTAGAATTTTCTAACTATGGGATCTCTGGGACATTCAAGCTCGAGGGTGACAACTACTTGGAGGCACTTCTAGCAAACTGTCAATTGATTGGTAGGAAAATATAGACTTCGTCCCAATGTCCATTAGCTTGGAGAACAAAATGTAGTCCCAGGGGAGTGACAGTGCCTAGGAAAAACACACAAAAAAAAAATCACGTTACGAATGATGATTGTAGAGTCTTCAGGAAAACATTAATTTACATTGTTATTTTCCCAGTGATAAATTTTTGTGTCCATTCTCTGCTCTAATTATTTTATACAAAAGATGAAGATTTGAACCATTATGGGGGTTCGAGACTTTATACAAACGATGTGAATTAATTTAGTGAAAGAGACAAAGGGTTTTTGGCCTACAGTTAATACAAAGAAATCTAGTGTCTTTTGGATTACTTACCCTTGTGTTTCTACTCAACCATGTTATATTTGATGGTCATGTATTTTGTGTCATCATTTTCTTCTTCCTTTGTCATGTGGGATGAATACTAAAAACCATGCCTATATGTGTCAATCATTGGTTCTATGTATGTTGTTCCAAGCTTGTATGGACATCTGTGGGCAAAGTCCTTTAATAAAAATCAGAAATTTCATATACAAATTCCCACCAATTGTGCTATTCAATATTAGGTCCTTGGTTGTATCTACAACTACTTGAAGTACATTTTTAGTGATGTTTAAAATACGTGAATACCCAAATTTATTATTATTATTGAGTATATTTGATGGATTCAAAGAGAAGAGTTCTTCCTACATTCATAACATATTAAAAATGGCAAACCTTTGTGTAGTGTCCATCACACCAGTTATGAAATATTTACAAGAAGTTTGTTAGAAGGGGTATGGATTTGTTACAAATGGTTGGCTAGAACATGTGGAATACCAAAATTGTAACCAAGATCAATTAATAGAACAATATAACTCCCCATGTTGGTCACTGTAATTTTTTTACACGTGGCTATTTGCAACAATCATTGCTTTATAGCTATAAATGAAGCATTAACATTATGTAAGTATATTGTGACACTATGAGGATGGTATCAGGCAAGGATGCCCTTTTTGTTAGCATAATTGTATTCTTTGTATTTGTGTAGGGAGTAGTAAGTGAATACAATATTTTGTCTCCTTTATCCTCCACATCTATCTTTAGTTTTTTTATTTGAAAGTTGTTCTATATTTTTAATAATATGTCTTAGTTACACAGGTGTCGGAGCGTGTTTTGCTAATCGTGATTTTTTATTACATTTTGATGATCACGAGTTTTGATTTTGGTTATCGATTCATTGTTGATGGTGTTCAGGTAACGGAAGAAGGTTGTGAGTAGCCAACATTGTCATTGTTTAGTTTTCCACAATCATTTATTATTTATGGTCATGTTACATAGGAACCCGTCTTGCCCAATTTGGTTTTTGTTATGAGTACTCTATTTTGTTGGAGATGAGTGTAGAAGAAACAAAAATTTTCACAATAGTTTTATCCAAACTCAACACTAGCAAAGGATAAAAATGTGACAACAATTGATAAACCATTTCCAATATGTTATTCACAAAATTTAAGATACAATGACCATTAAGAACTTCTTTCTTCTATGCTACAATTTCCTCTACTATCACCTTACAACGTTTTGTTTGCAACATTTGGTGCAATTGCTAGTATAGTTGTTTTATTTTCTATTGAACATGCAATTATTTTGCGTGACTTATATGTAGTAGTAGTAGTTGGTTTTAAGGTAGTTTGTGAAAGCATAGTGTAAGTGCATTGGATTAAAATAATATGAAATAATAATGTTGTGTATATCTGACAATGATGATTTTTCCCTAGCATATTATGTGGGATTTCCATCCAATAAATTAGTGTCATTGCTTTGAATCCCCAACCACTCGAACTTGCAAGTTGTTCTCAAATTTTCCTTCACCTCATGACACATGGATAATGATATTAAGCGAAAAAACTACCTTTAGGAAGTCACAACCTACCATAACTCCAAAAACATGATGAATACTTGTATCATAATACATTAAGATGATGATACACCACGAATTGAAGATTTCGTTATCTTCATTAAAAGAAGAATATTTTCATTCCAAAGAACCCTCGTTGAAGATAGGTTTAAAATAGCTTAAATAAATTAAAAGAACTAAGAATTTAGATAATCAATCAAGTTTATCATATACAATTTCTATCAATTGTATTTCAAAGATTAGCTACATAATGTTTATGCAAAATATTATGATGTGAGAGTATGTGGAGAAATTTTAGATGCAATAACATGTAGAGAAAAAGTAATCACATAAAGCATGTTGTACAAGGATATGAGTCAAGGTTACAATGGAAGTGATATGAAGGACGATATTGATGTAGATTTAGGAGTAGTAAATTAATTTGAAGCAAAAAAATCATATGAATAATAAAATAGGATATGAAGGTATAGGTATATATTTAGACATAATAAGCTAAGAAAAGTTTTGATTTCAAAAGGTATATCATTGAGGAGATAATTTTTTTTTTAATAAACAAATAAGAATTAGTTTAGTCATTAATACTGGTAATTTTTTTTATATAGGATGTGGTCTATGAAAACTATGTCCATGGAAACATTATTCCAAGGTAAATTGACCATGTGGCTTTTGAATAGCAAGGTGCATTAATGATGAGAAATAGACCACATGAGCTAATCCTGGAGGTTGTTTATGCAATACTATATGTGAAATATAAACTTTTAATAAAGTTTCAACGATACATATACATTAATATATTTTAAAATTAGCAAAAATTAATATGAAACTCTCTTATAAATATAGAAGACCAAAAATATGAAAGTTTCATTTAATAATATCTTTAGTATTAACTAGTTAATACAAATCAAATATTCTTATAACTCTTAATAATTCACCTAAAATGATTAAAGTTTGTTTTGCTTAATAGTCCATTCATTTTAATTAAATTACTTTCATTATTGAAATTACTTGCATAATAATGAGAAGACAAAGTTAATAGAAAAACAATCTACTAACGATGATTTCATGGTTTAAAAATGAATGAACAACTAGGAATATATAAAATGGATTTAGAGTTCCCCGGAAAAAGATGGATTTAAGGGTGATGGTTAAATTGGAGTAACAACTAAGAATATATGAAATGGATTTAGAGTGATGGTTAAGTTGGAGTGGGTTAAAACATAATTAATAAATTAATAGTTATTGGATTGTGTTACTCCAAAGATGTAAAATAGAAAAATGATAAAAAGTGTATATTAAAATATTATACACATTTATATTATAGAAGATAGACCTAATTTTCACATACTCAAAAGGTTGTAAATAAATTTCTATTAAAAAAATCCAAAAAAAATCCATACATTAAAGAAACTTCGAAAAGAAAAGATAATGAATTATCCTGTGTGAAGACATCCATGTATGACCAACGTGACATGAGATCTCAGCATACAAAGCCCCACCCAATACCTACCGGAGCCCCACCCAATACCTAACGGACCGGGTGAAGGCGTGCAGATATAGACGACCCTCGAACGTATCCGGCGAACGTAAAACAAACTAAAGGGCGGCGGAAAATGTATGATTCGCAGAATCGGAGAGAGAAACGCCTTACCGCGTGAAAAAGATAGTCAGAACGAAACGTTTTGTCTACTGCTGGTCAAACAGCCATCGCAAGTTAAAAAACCACTGCCAATTCGACTCAATGAATTGCACGAATGTAATTCTTGCAATTGAAGCCAAGCATAGCTCCATAAAATATCTGCACAGGTCAGACCGGAGTTCGAAAGTTCCAAAATCTGTCAATGGGCATGCAAGATCCTGACAAAATAGTTATTAAACATTTCAGTGAGGTACATACTACAGACCAAACTGCAGGTACGCGCCTCTGATTATTTGATCAGATCTCCCTGGTCTCTGCCGCATGGAAACGCTCCAGCATCAGCCAAAACACAGACAATTCTTTTCCAGTGAGATCTTGAGCAGACATTATAAAACCACAAGTTTAATAACCACTTTGTCAGAATATTGCATGCCTATCGACAGATTTGGGAAGCCTTCGAACTCTGGTCTGACATGTGGTGATATATATATCGGAAAGTTTGGAAGTTTATTTATATATATATATATATATATATCAGAAAGCATAGAAGTGTATCTTACGGCAACAAATAACCAGCTTGTCATATATATCAGAAAGCATAGAAGTGTATTTTATGGCAACAAATAACCGTCATAAAATATATATGAGAAAGCATAGAATTGTATCTTACCGCAACAAAGAAAACATAGAAGTGTATCTTACGGCAACAAATAACCAGCTTGTTTACGTGTCATAAATGCCCAGCAGTTGTATATATCTGCGGTTGGATTGTCTCACGTTTATGGCAACAAATAATCAATTTGTTTCTGTGCTATAAAATATGTTGGGCTCCTCGTTTATAGTGGTGTAGAAGGATAATTCAACTCTTTTCGCGTAGTATGCGCTTAAATCTAGCGATGCGTCTGTTTACTAATCTCTGTGGGTTTTGGTGTAACGCTCTTAAATTTAGCGATGCATCTGTTTACTAACTCTTGTGGGTTTTGGTGTAACGCTCTGTGTTTGTTTCGTGGCATGTGCTTAAATCTAGCGATGCGTCTGTTTACTAACACCAATGGGTTTTGATGTAACAGCAATCATGACTCCAACAAGTGGTATCAAAGCCAAAGGTCTCGAGTTCAAAACACCCTGGCTCGCATTTGGAGGATTGTTGCGCTCCCCGTTAATGGCTGTGGCAGTGTAAAAGGATAATCCAATGGCAATCATGACTCCAACAAGTGGTATCAGAGCCCCAACGGCAGTGTAAAAGGATAATCCAATAGTAATCATGACTCCAACAATGGCAATCATGACTCCAACAAATGATATCAAAGCCCCCGTTAATAACAATGTAAAAGGATAATTCAACACTCCCTGTGTATTCTCGTATAACACCTACACATTTTTGTGTAAAAACAATCGTGATATATATCAGAAAGCATAAAAATATATCTTACGGCTTTTGTTTTAGGGCAACAAATAACTAACTCTTCATAAATGCCCAATAGTTATATATACCTGCGCCTGGATTTTCGCAAGCTAATAATTCAATGGCTAGCATATAGATTTATAGCCTATTAGCAAGCTGATTATTTTCAGCCGTATCAGATATCTCGTTGCAAATTGTGTTTATTAATGCGTTAAAAATAAATATTCCGCAAGTTCGCCAGCATCATATTTATTTCGATGCCTCGGAGGCCAGTCGGGCGACCCAACGAAGTTATAAGTTCAATTAAATTGAAATGGAGTAATAAGGTCGGTCTTTTTGTTCTCTTCTTTCTTTTATTTTCGCCGGGTGTGTGGGTTGATTGTGAGAAATCAGTAATAGATTAATAAATTAATTAATTATAAAATTGAATTTTATTTTTTTGAAATTAGTGTTTATCTTATTCAAAATATAGTTATAGAATTGAGGTTTTTTTTTATCTATAACAAATATATGATAGGGGTTTTGTCGTAAATTACATTATTAATTATTTGTCGACGTGAACTAGATTATCACTGCATGTTAAATAGAGAAAGAGAAGATCATCTAACAGCTATATTTGATTTCATTGAACTAAAGGATAGAGGCAATGGCTATATTTGACTTGATTCGACCAAGGGAAAGAGATAAGGATAGGGAGAATTAGTTTAGATAATTTATAAGTTAGTTATTTTACTATTAATATTATCAATGAATTGTATTTAATTATTAATTGTATATAGATAAAATTTTTTAATAGAATATAAATAATAAAGGTTTATTATAACTTAAGTCATTTCAACTACTAACCTTTAGGAGAAAGAATATATTATTACTAGTTAAGATAATATTTATAATTAATTTTATTTTATTTTATTTTAAGACTTAAATATTAATATTATATTATTGAAAGTATATGGAATAAATCAAATAATAATTTGTTAGAAGAATAACTAACTTATTTAGTTAAGTTAATATTCATAATTAATTTTATTTTATTTAAAGGCTCAAATATTAATATCATAATATCAAAAGTATATGTAATAAATAATTTGTTAGAAGAAGAGCTAACTTGTTTAGTTAAATAACCCAATTTATTTAATAATAACCCTTAATATTATCAATGAATAAGTAGTAAAGGTTTATTAAAAGAATAACTAATTTCGCTTTTAATAATTTCTCCTACAACCCCGAGGAGAAAGGAGATAATATTTATAATTAACTCATTTTATTTAAATGCATAAATTTTCATTATTGTAATATTAATAGTATTTGGACTAAATGATTTATTAGAAGATTAGCTAATGTAGTTAGTTAAATAATCTAATTTGTCTAATTATAACCCTTAAGAGAAATATTGTTGATAATTATTCATAGCTATTGAAAAATAGCTATTAATATTATAATAGTAATGAAATTAAATAGATAATAATAATAAATAATAGTTATAATGTTAACTAAACAATAATAATAATAATAGTTATTATAAATAAATAATAGTAACTAAGTTAATTAAAAAGGAATTATAATACATAATAAAATGGAACCAATCTACTCTTATTTCCAACCTAGAAGGGAACTAGAAAAATTAAATAAGATTACTAAAAAACCTTGAGAAATCGAAGAGCGGAGACGAACTTACTAAAGGACAACACAAGGGGCGGGGACCAGAGGCAGGCTAAGAAGAAAGGGTAGGGATCCAGTAGCTGCTAATTTTCTAGCCATCATCCCTATTGAGATTACTTGGCCTCTTTTCAATTTCAATGGCCTCCCTAAATTTCTGGTGATGAAAAGGGGCAATCTTGGCAATAACACAGGCCTCCTCAATACATATGTGATGTTTAGTCTTTTCTACGTGTTCTGCCAAGGTGGAAGAACTGATCCTCCCATGTTTTATGTCAGTTGAGTGCTCATGAATCCTTTGATTAATGGAGTTCCATGTCTCACCAATGTAGGGGGTCCCACAAGAACAAGGAATAACATAGATGCCTTTCATGTACTTGGGGTTACTAGGGTCTTTTACTGACCTAAGGGAGTTACGGATGGTGTTAAGGGGTCTAAAGGCAGGGGGAAAATCATGCTTCTTAAGGATCCTCGCAATCTTATCAGTGGTTCCTTGGATGAACGGGAGATAAACCCCTAATACCCTATCCTTATGGTCTTTCTTAACTCTGGGACCTTTGTTGGATTTTAGGAAAGCTTTCAGGCCTTGGTGCCTACTATGACCAATATTAAAAAACACGTTAAGAAGATGGTCTTTCTCTTTCTTAAGGTTCTTTTTGTCAAAAATCCTTAGCACACGAGTCGCAAGCGTGTTGAGGACACCCATCCTTTGAGCAAGGAAATGATGGGAATTGGCATGAAGATACTGCTCTGTATGGGTTTCCTTCCTAAACACTTGGTGGAAGAAAGAACCGTCTTCATTCTTAGAAATGAGAACATCAGGGAAAGGTAGACATCCATTAACTTCATGTTCCATAGTGAACTTAATGAATGGGGATTGATTGTTGACATGTTGGAAAAATAGATCTAGCTCTTCTTGGCCGTGAGACCAGATGACGCTCGTGTCGTCAACAAATCTCTTCAATAGCTTGGGTTATATTTAGGTATTTGAGGTATAAGAAGAAGCTTTACAACATGGAACTCAAGAGGTTTCCCAAAATTATTTTTAACGCTAGCCAAAACACTCAGCTTTATCTCAAATGTGGATGGCATAAGGATGCCTAATCTTGGCTCAACCACTGGGGCCTAGAGGAGATTATCTTCGGGAATAGAGATAGTATTAAAAATACTATTACGTCCAAATTTAAGGATAAATTGTGGGATGATAAGGAGCTAGAGGGAAAAATGAAGCTAAGGTATTATAAGGAGGTGATCAACCCCACCTTTGCTAACCAAAATTATTTGTCTTTGAACAAACAACTAATTCTCATGAGATTCTAAGTGAAATAGGGCATTGGTGAACATTGCAAAGATAAGAATTAATTCTCATGAGCTTCTAAGTGAAATTAGGGATTGGTCTATTCCCAAAACACCCTGGGACAAAAGAATTTGTCACCTTTGCAATACTAAGAGGGTTGAAGATGAAAAAAATCTTCTCTTAGATTATCTAACTCTTACTCACATTTGCTTCTCATTTCCAAAACATTTGCCATGCTACCAACCTCCTTGAATTGTTAAGTCACCAAAACTATAGTGATCTTGGAGAGCTACTTTCTCTTATTTTTTATCATAGAAATAAAATATTAAAGAGCCCCAATTAATCTCTTGCTTTCTTAAAGTTGGATAAACCACATTGGTCTTATTAAACATTAATTATCATCATCATCACCACCCTATTATGTTAATTAATTTTTTTTGGGTTAAATAAAATGTCATTGTGATGGATGCAAATTAGTTCTGTTATTTAGTTATATTTTTAAAACAATTTTATTTTAAATATGAAAATATTGAATTTATAATATTTTAAAACTAATATTAAATTCTCTTATTAGTTAGATTTAAAAAAAAAAAAAAAAAAAATATGAAAATGTTGAATTTATAATATTTTAAAACTATTAATAAAATGTGATACATGAATTTTAGATTAATCTATATTATCACAATTACAATTTAAATAATAAAATTACTAAGTTATAAATTTTTATTTATTCAATTTCAATTTTAACTAAAATAATAAAAAATAAAACAATATAATTAATCAATTAAATTACTGTAATTTTTTTATTTATTTAATAAATAAATTTATGAAATTATTGATCTTCCATTTATATAAAAAAAATTAATCTTCGACTCATTAAAAAAAATTATACTGTTAAAAATTTAATTTTTTTTAAGATATAATTCAATTTATTTTTTCAAATATAATTTTAATTTTTAAAATATTAGATTTTAAAAATAGTTTTAAATTAACAATATCATATCTAGTTATATAATAGTTTTATATTTTATGTTTAAAGTATGTGTTAAAAATGGTTGGATTCACCTTTAAGACACTTCTAGATATTAAGTTACGTGTTCACTTACCCACTCTATTTAAATGTTATTTTTAGCCTTTCTAATACGAAATTTAATAAAAATAAAAATAAAACAAAATTATAACAACTAAATTATGATAAAAAATATTAACAAAAATAAAAATAAAACAAAATTATAACAACTAAATTATAATAAATAAATAAAACAAAATTTTATACTACTCACAGAGTTCTAACACACTTTACATTCAATAATAAAGCATTTAATAGTGTAACATTAAACTTTATATAGAATATCAAATTATTTAACAAAAATACAAAGCATATTGATAACCCACAATAATTACCCTTTTCTCATTTATAGACATGTGTCCTAATTATATTTTTCCATGAAAAAATAATATTATAATTATTTTTATGTCGTGTACTTTGTCACTTCACAATTTGACTAGATTTCTGGCCTATGCTTAGTTTTCATGGTTTCCATTCGATTCTGCCTTATGCTTCATTTATTAATTTTTGCCCGTCACAACTCTAACTAGGTTTCTATATAGTGCTTCCAATTTGTCACTTCATAGTTCCCAATGGATTTCTGCTTTGTGCTTTATTTAGTATTAACTAGATTTCTATATAGTTCTTCCAATTTGTCACTTCATAGTTACCAATGGATTTATGCTTTGTGCTTTATTTAGTAATTTATGCTCTTGTAGTTATATGCACAATGTCCATGAAAAACTAATAAAAACATTTATTGTATACACACAACGTCCCCCAAAGTGTGTGGGTAGACAAAGCAATGAAAGAGCTTGCGTGGAAGGGTTTCATGAAAGGAAGCATACGAAAAACGGAATGAAGATTCTCTCTTTTTAGTCAACACTAATATCACTGTTGTGATCCAAACCTGAGAGAATAATATGCGTGGATGTTAACCATCTTTGTTACAAGTCAAAATCATTGCAGAATTTTGATTTGTTATTAGAAGACACATAGAAATCTGTGGTTATAGCAGAGAATGGCAATGAATTATGCATACTAGTTCTGGAAGCCCTGGTTGGAAAAACACTTTGAAGCCCTGTAACAGCTTGGGTTGAGTTACTATTCATGGAAGCTTTGGTTGGAAAAATGCTTTGGAGCCCTTGTGGGTTGAGTTACTAGCCCTGAAACCCCTACTTGGACAAACGCTCTGGAAGTCCAGAAAATGTTGTGGGTTGAGTTACTAGTCTTGGAAGCCTTGGTTGGACAAACGTTGTAGGGCTTCACAGCGGTCATGGGTTGAGTTACTAGTCCTGGGAGTCGGGTTGGAACAAACGCTCTGGAGCCAGACAAGGATGGGATAGACACTGATCTGATGATGGTTTTTTCATGTCTGATCGTGAGGTGGAATCATTGTTTGATGGGTTGATGTAGATAACCTATGGAAGCCATTGATGGTTTTTGATTGATGTGTTCTATGAGATCCCACATTCATGCTTGGAATATGGCACGGGAATGAATCGTTGAAGAGAGATTTGGCTCAGTCATTCTACAATCGAGTGGGATTTGGAAGCCCCATCCCGAGTTTGGATTTTTCATCATTAATGAAACGTTATTTCTCCTAGTATTTATATGAGTATTATGATGGATTATATGTGGTGTATGTGGTTGTGATTTCATTGATATTATGTCCCTATTATGCTAGTTATGTATATGTTTTATGACAATAATTATGTGTGGCTCTCATAATGTTTTTACTTGTAAATGAATGAATAATGTATCTTTGACCTAATGGACAGAATGAAAGTTAAAGTGATAAAGAAACAATGCTTCATGGCGAATCTTAGATAAGTATGAGACCCCTATGCTCGGAATTGTTATTTACACTTGTAGATTACATATTCATGGTATGTTTGGTGAAATGTCTATTGTGGCTAGTAGGGGTCCAGCCAAGGACTTAAACAAGTATTTGCTTTAATACTGTCATTTTCATGTTATCACACACCGAAGCATCAACACTTTAGAAGGTCGACGATCGGAGAATTTCAACCTCCTAAGTTTAAACCTTTTAAAAATTGTGATATTGTAAAAGTTTCGATTGCGTTTAAAACTGCTAGGGAACGACGATAAAGGTTTACAAAGGATTTCATCGTAAAACCAAAGGTGAACGAGCCCTTTTCTCTCTTCTCAAGCAGGATATGTGGTGTCATCTAATTGGTTATGTTAAGATACACGTGGCAGCATATGATTGGCTGTGATAAAGACATGTGGCAGCATATGATTGGTTTTGATAAAGCTACAATGGTATTTGGTGTCAGCATGACATAGAAGTACGACATGACCCGTGGCAGCATATGATTGGTTCCGATAAAGCTACAATGATATTTGACGTCAGCATGACATGGCCGTATGGTAGGACACGTGGTAGGCATTTTTGGCATTTTGAGGGGCATATGGGGGAATTCAGGGTGGCACGTGTCACCACTCAGGAAGTGCCACATGGAATGATGATGTCATGTCGAAGGTCGCATATTAGAGAATTTGAAATATCAAAACTCCCATGGTATTTCCCTAATTGGAAACCTCTGATACAAGGGGCTTCGATATTGGGCTAGCACACAGTCGCTAGAAGGACATAAAGGACCATGGGTGCAAAGCACTTTAGAAAGGAAAAACGGCTACCAGGCAGGAACAAAATTCCCTGGCGCCTTAAGGCCAAGCCTTCAGTCACAACCCTCAGTCCTATGATGAAGAAATGCAAAAAGGGGATGAACAAAAGAGGCCAAAGGATATCGAAGATCATTATTTTGTAGTGTCTTTAAGAGTAAAACTCTTGATGAGGAAAAACTCTGATATAACATTATGGCTATATTACAAGGCATATAGCACTCTGATAGTGAAATGAAGGAGTTATGTGATGGATGAGTTGAAAATTGTGATTCCACGACACGACCAAGGCCACCACAGTTGATCACTCTTGACTCTATAAAGTGGGAAGTTCAAGCGGTGAAGGCGGAAAACGACAGGCGAACCAACACATGGCATAGATGTGGCCTTATCAAAGGCCATCACAAGAATGGTAATGAGATGAGAAATGCGAGGAGGAGCTAAGCGCAAAAGGGAAAAAAGAGTTAAGAGATGGATAAGTCGACATCTATAACCACCGTTGACAAACTGTGTCAATTACCACCATCGAATTGGTATATTCTTTCTAGGTCGACGAATCTGCTACAATGTCGTGATGATGAACCTCATAATAAAAAGATTATCGACATAATTAATGAATTCTCTTTTGCAACGCAAACCCATCCATTTAGCCCATGGATGTTGTTGTCATTGTTAAAAAACATTGACATCACCAAGGAGTAACACCAATGTTCAATGAATAAAGAACGAGATACGGGTAAAAGTTAAAAAAGAAAAATCACTAATTTTATCAACTCAAATATTATTTATTTATTAGGTTAATGTAGTTTATATTATATATTTTTAATTTATTTAAAAATATAACTCTATTTTCTTTATCATTAATGACGTTTTTCTAATTAGTATTTATCCTTTTTAATGTATGTCATTATTTCATAATTATTTATTTATTGTAAATTTCGCAATGGTGAGGTTACATCATGGTCATGACCAAGAATAACACCCAAATAGACTTAACATGTAGAAGTTCATTAATCACAATTCATAATACTTTTTTAATTAAAATAAAAAAGTTAAAAGAAGACTAAAACAATTTTTTTCCTTTAGCCACTATGATGTTAAATTTCTCCAGAAATATTGTTAATTAAACAATTTAAATACTATTTTATCTTTTATTTTTAACTATTAAATAACATATATTGTATCTGTGTTTTTTAATTATTATTTCTTTATCACGTTAATTTAAATTGTTATTCTATATTATTTATTTTTAATTTTATTTAAAAAAATATGTTTTCGTTATCATTAATGACTTTGAATTTTAATTATTATTTCTTTATCATGTTACTTTAAATTGTTATTCTATATTATTTATTTTTAATTTTATTTAAAAAAATATGTTTTCCTTATCATTAATGACTTTGAATGTATATTGTTATTTCATATTTTTTTAGCTCGCTCATAGGTATTATGATACATCTTATATTGCCAAAACAAAAAAAAGTTATAAAAATTTAATTAAACTAATACAACATATCACATTACTAAAAAAATATCATTAAAATTAACTAAATTAAACTTTATATTAAATGATTATTGATTATAAAAGAATTAATATATAAGTTAAACATATATTCATTTCAAAAATATGTAACAAGATTATTACCAGGGGCTAATAACATACCTTACCAATACCATATGCCCAAAAAATCATAACTCATTCTTGGGAGAGACACATTTTACAACCCAATATGGTGGAGGTGTAATTCGTTCCATGCTCAACCTAGAGTACGTGCATATATATAAAGAAAAATTGAGTATACATATTTGGTTAATTTTAATTAAAATCGTTATAAAACATCACTAATATTACTCTCACCCTTTTTATTCAACTCCTTGTTGATATCAACCTTATATTTTAACTTTTGAGTGTGATTTAAGTTTTCATGAGCGAAATATGTATACATTTTACAACCCAGTATGGGGGTGGTGTAATTCGTTAGATGCTCAACCTAGAGTGTGTGACTCTATATATATATAAAGAAAAATTGAGTATATAGATTTGGTTAATTTTAATTAAAATCATTATAAAACATCACTAATCTTACTCTCACTCTTTTTATTCAATTCCTTGTTGATATCAATCTTATATTTTAACTTTTAAGTGTGAGTTATGTTTTCAGTGTGAAAAATATGTATACATTTTACAACAGAGTATGAGGGAGGTGTAATTCGTTCCATGCTCAACCTAGAGAGTGTGCCTCTTATATATATATATATATATATATATATATATAAAGAAAAATTGAGTATACATATTTGGTTAATTTTAATTAAACTCATTATAAAACATCGCTAATCTTACTCTCACTATCTTTATTCAATTCCTTGTTGATATCAACCTTATATTTTTAAGTTTCGAGTGTGAGAAATATGCATAATTCTTAAGTATTTAAATATTCAACCGGTGTAGAGAGAATTGAACCCATGACCTTTCAATAGCAAAGTTTCTTTAACAACAACACTCACCCAATTGAGCTAATCCTAAAGATTTCAAAGAAAAAAATAATTGAAAGTGAAAAGATTCATTTGCTTCCTATGAAAATAACAATAAGAAGATATGTAATTCATTCAATTCTTAATATAAAATTAATATGTGGTATTGATTTTTTTAATAATAACAAAAAATTTAATGTAAGTCATAATTAATCATTATTTCAATACTCATGTTAAGTAAAATATATTTGAAAGAGAGATATCAATCTCAACCAGGGCTCTATCAAGTGCCTAAAGAGATCAAATCTCTCTAGGTATAAACCTTTTCTCATGTTTTCACTCTAAAGGAGGTTCACACTTGAAGATATTTTATTCCTTGAATTTCCACGGTTAAGATGGTTCTATACTAGTTTAGTATCACACATTTTTTTAATTAATCAATTTACTTAAAAGAGTAAAAAAAATATAATTTATTTGGATATAAATCTCAACATATATGGATCCATACTATTTTAGTATCACACATTTTTTTAATTAATCAATTTAATTAAAAGAGTAAAAAATACATAATTACTTTGGAGATAAATCTCAACATTGTGAATGCTACTAGCTCAAACATATAAATTAAATGACTTATAAATGCCAATATGCATCAAAACACTTCCTAACTACCAAAAATATTTAGAAATACTAAAAATGAACTAAGATATAATTCATTATTATTATTATTAATTATAAAAAAATTTAATATATGAGTTAACTTACATACATTTAAGAAAACATGTAACAAAATTCTTCCAATGGAGATTCACCCCCACTTTATCATGGATATTTTTAACCTATAAATATGATTTGTTACAATACCATGGCTTACTAATACCACATGCCCAAAAAACCATAACTCATATATTTTTCCCATGGAGATTCACCCCACTTTATCATGAAGATTTTAAACCTATAAATATGCTTTCTTACAATACCATGGGCCAATACCATGGCTTACTAATACCACATGCCCAAAAAACCATAACTCATATTCATATGACACATGTTTATATAATATTGTTTTTAAAATCAATTGAAAAAGTAGAAAGAGCATAATTACTTTGAAAATAAATCTCAACATTTGATATGTGTACTATTAATAATATTCTATAATATCCCTATCATCCACCTAATAATTATAAATGATTAATTTAAAATTCTAAAATCCTTATTCCTAAATAGGCATAACTATCTACACAACTAAGAATATTTTATAATATTCTATGGAGGTTAAATCCTTGCCATCCACCTAATAGTCATTAATAATTAAATTAAAATTCTCAAAGCACTTTTCCAAAATAAATGCACGTAATTATAACTTTTAAATTATTATAATTAATTTTTTTAAATTATCTTAAATGACTACATATAACACTTTCTACATGCTTCTACCATTGCTTCCTTGGGCCATTTGTGTCACTGTTAATATTGCAAGAGTAACAACTAAACCCTTGTATTATTTCGCAAAATAATAGAAATCCAGTGACACAGTGCTCCCTGTTCAGCTTACCAATTCTCTGAAACTACTATGATGGAGTCTAATGAAATACCAAATTAATAAGACCACGAATATCGAAATCGTCTTTCAGAATCCAAACAAAATTTACCTTTGAAGTTATTTTAGCTTAAAACAAAAACAATTTCATAAGGCACTTCACTAGAGAAATATTTCTGACAATGATGATACCAACCATACTTAGAAATATAAAAAAAAATAGACATATGATAAAGAAAATCTCAATAACACTTGTTAGTTTTAGAACAAATGAAGAAAATTGCTTGCCTAGATATTTTAGAAACGAGTTTAGTGCTAACTGGCATACAACAAGACTCAAGAAATTAAAAAAGCAATAGACACATGATAAATCAAACCTCTATAATGCTCGCAAGTTTAAGAACAAACGAAGCAAGCCACTTTCCCATAGCTTTTAGAAATGAGTTTAGAGCCAATGAGCCTACACATAGTACATTGAAGGCTATAAGACATCTAAATCATGAATTGACATCAAAGTTTTGAAAGGACATTTGATTGCTATTGATTTTAATGGCATTCATTTACCATTGATTTTCATCAATCTAGCTAGTAATTATTTTCCTGATCTGCAATCAGAAAAGATTGTTCCAATATCGATTATTAAAAACCATATCCACTTTTCTTAAATTCCCACTCAAGATAGTCCAATTAATAGGATTGTGTTTCATGATTGCTATGCTTGGCATGCTTTAGAAATTGATATTAGAATACTATTTTATTAATATCCTAATTATGATTTTATGATTTTATTTGGATTTATGTAACGATACAATGACATTTAAAGATTAATTTTATTACAGTGGGTTATTGCTTGTTGAGGGCAGTATTATTTATTGTGTTAGTGCAAACTTGATTTTCAATCTGGGACACAAATATTAAGAAATTTATACAAAAATATGAAATGATATTTTGTTACAAAATAAAAATAAAAACACAGGGCTTAATCATCCGATTAACTAGACCTCCCTTGCAAATATATGTAAGTATTTTCAACATTTATTTGGCAAATCAATGCATAATCAAAACACTATTCGAGTGCTTAATAACATTTACTCTGTCAGCTTGTTTCACTACTAGCCAATGTTTTACTTTCATTAGATTTTTGTTCAACATTTAGATGCTTATTTTGATTTTCCTTTCACATTATTGTTCCTATTCATTTAAAAACTTTATCAAAATAGAATCAACGAACCTTGGTATTCACGTTTTTCGAATACTAAGTGCATTAATGATTTCATATTTGTGAATTGAACACTTATTATCCAATATTAAATTAAGTGTGTTTTTAATCAGTGTGAGGAAGAAGTGTTGTGTGAGAGAAAGGGAGTGTGGAGCAAGGAACACAAACTTTCTTCCACAATGTTCCAAAATTTTGCATACATTCTCCCTCCACACGTCCCTTCCACACAAGACTACACATTAATCAATTAATTAGTGGTTTTGGCTAGTTAAATTTTGGATGCAAAATAAGGTTAGACAATTAACTGTCTCCATGACCCAATTTTGTAACTTGACTCCATATGGTAGACAACTTTTAAATTTTTAGTATGCGAAATAATGGAGCGCATTCAACATTTCCCTATGCATTTCCCTTCGACACAATGAGTTTTAACCAAGAGTTACGTGAGTGCTTTAATTTTCTACGGGTTCACATTAGGCTAAAAACTAACATTTTAAAGCTAATCTCAGTTTTTTTATTTTTTTATTTTAATATAGGTTTTAAATTTTTAGTATATGGATTAAAGGATGTGCAGAAGAGGCATATGTACATGAGAACATTTATTGCCCCATTTCTGCACCTATGCATACATTCCCCCTCCACACATTGCAAAATCTCAATTTTGATGTAGATATTTTGACATTCCACAACAATGTTTTGGTGAAATGTCACATAAACTCAACCGAACCCTTGTGGTGTAGATCACTGCATATTTAAAAATTAATTAAGGCTTAATCCTTGAGTAAACATGGCATTGTTTGAATGCTTAATACCAATTAATTTGAAGCATTATGTAATGTTCACTAGTTTTAAAAATATCAAGAATGTGCAAATGGATATGTAGCTAGTATCCGTTCTAGCAGATTGAAACAATGTGCGAAAGAGGGATATGTGTGGGAGAACCCTTATTCCCCTACATCCGTACTTCTACACAATCTCTCCCTTTGTGCACTTCTTCTGCATGTTGTAAAACATCAACTTTCATGGTATCTAAAACACATATTTTCCTGTTCTGCAACAATGTTTTGTCGAAATGTCATATAAGCTTAATCAACTTCCTGCATTGAAGAGTAGGTTATATTAAACATTAATTAAAGCTTAATACTATGATTAACTAAACTCATAACTTTGAAACTAATTTTATATTGGAATTTTAAAATTAGTTTTGTAACTTGACTTTGTAGGATGGAAAGCTTTTAAATTCTAAGTGTGTGGAATAAAGGATCTGCAAAAGAGCATATGTGAAGGAGAACCTTAATCCCTCTACTTCAGAACCTCCACACACATTCTCCCTTTGTACACTTCTTCTGTACATTGCAAAAAGGGCAATTCTCATCATAGTTGACACATGTTTCAACGTTTTACAGTAATGTTTTGGTGAAATGTCAAATAAACTCAACCAACCTCGCAACACAGATCACCACATATTAAAAAAATAATTAAAGCTTAATCATATGGTTCACATATGCTCTCTTGTTTGTAAATATAAATCTTTTCATCATTTGTTTGGTAAACCGACACATAACGAGGACATCATTCAAGGGTTTAACAACATTTACTCTTAGCAGATTGAAATGATGTGTGAAAGAGGCCTATGTGGGAGAGAAATTTTATTTTCCCACATCCGCACCTCCACACATATTACCCCTCTAAAAAATTCTTCTCCATACTGCAAAACATCAATTTTCATGTTATTTGATACACATATTTTCTTATTCTACATGAATGTTTTGATATAATGTCACATAAACTCAATTAACTTCCCACATTGCAGACTAAAGCATGTTAAAAAATTAACTAAGGCTTAATGTTATGATTAACCAAAGCTCCATTTTCTGTAAATGTAAGGCTTTTTGGAATATTATTCGAAGAATCGGGGCATAGTCAAGACATTGTTCAAGTCCTCAATAACATTTATTCGATAACTTGCTTTGCTACTAGCTAATGTTTTTACTTTGACTAGATTTGTGTCCAATATTTAGATGTTTATTTTGATGTTTCTTTTACACACATTCCAAATTCCGCACATCCATAGGCGTTTTTTCTATGTATACTTGTTCCATACATTTGCATTTTGCACACTACTTTCCCATACACTCTACTCCAGATGATTGCTTTCTCATATTTGTATTTTTTTCGCACATTGTTGTACTCAATGCTACCGATTGTTTCTACATTACCTCTTGTCATTACAAATAATCTGTGGCATAACATTAAATATTTTTTACAATTTAAAAATTGGGTTTGGAACTCCATGCTTTTTATCCATACGCTATGTTTCTTTTTGAATGTTTTAAATTGCATTGAGTTTACGAAAATGTTCTGTGGATAGGTTTTCAAATCCTATAATTGGTAAAACAAATTTAGCAATCACTTTATCTGCGCACATAGTCACATGCCTTCATTCTTCCACTACAAAGTAATAAGTTCCTCTAATTATATAATTATGGGGAATTGTGGCTCTATATGTTTGCGTTGCATGTATATAACTCGTAATATGCATTTATTTTTGCCAAGATATAAAATGGTATGAGTTTTTATGAATCTTAGGTTTTTATTTATGCAAAATAATTACATTTTCGAGAACAAATCAACAAAATCTTACAAGCCTCACTCTTACTAGATTTATTGGCCAGTAGGTAATTAGCAAAAATACAGTAAAAATTGCGAAAAATTGCTTCACTACCCAAAAACAAAGAGGAACATAGAACCAATTTTTTTTTAGGATCAATACACAACTAGGAGCCATTGAATATTAGGGATAGTTACGAAACAACATTATTTGGTCCTGAACTAGTTGATGACGGAGGTTGAAACATATAATGTATATGTTTCTCCATGTGAGCCAATTTTCCCTCAAAGGAGTCTAGTTTTACCTATAGACGCCACTAGCCCTTTTGCAGACTCACTAATATATTATGCATCTACCACTAGTTATGTTGGATATCATTTGTGAATGATATTCTCATATTATGCTCATCATGTATGTCTCTTATGAGCTTTTCTAGAAGAATATTTATATATCTAAGCTAATTGCCAAAGTTTTGTTGATCAAAATTAGGGTTGTTAATATTAGTTCTATTGACAAGTTAAGAATTTATAGCCTCACCTTAACCATTTCTTAACAGGTAACAATGGATTTACTCCCCTCATTCACCAACCCCTTGCGCTACTTTTCCTCACTGACATGTCATCTTGTTTATTGCCAGAAAAAACAAAAAAAAGTAGAACACAAGGGTGCTATGAACAAGGTAAATTAACAAAACCCTTTACATTAAACATAACACTAACCCTGCCAAGAACAACAACAACCCACCTAGTCTTGCAATTGAATGAACCAAGATGTAATCTCAAAAGAAACTATCTAAATTAATAGTCACAAAATTCAAGAGAAAACATATAAAACCCCCAAGAAGCTAGTCTGAACTGAGATACATAAGCATAAATCCAGTCTCCTAGAATTGCCTACTCAGGCTAGACCTTAAAAACCCAAGCAAGAACATAAATACACAAATTATTATACCACCCAATAATAAAAGAGAATAATCAAATAACCCAATTAAAAAAAATATACAACAACAACAATGAAACTGGACCATAAAATGATTCCACCTTATCTCATTATCAAACTAGGAATCTAGAAGAGGGATGTTACATAGTTCTGAACATGCCCTCTAATGAACAATATAATATAATCTTATCAAACTCATCGAATAAATAACATTTAATGCCCAAGCGTAACATATATATGTATACCTCTTTTAATTCATTAGCTATACCCTACGTCAATGTAGATCGTCACTGATTTAGTGGTTACCATACTCTAGGTGAAAAAACTTATTTTTACCATAATTTTGTAAACCAAAAAATAATTTCCTAATTTAATTTATGTATTTCTCATGGGTTGCAAAACAATTTTAAAATAGGGAAAAAAGGAATTGCGTTATTAGTAGCTCTAGAGACTCTGACAAAGGCTATGATGATTATCATGATTGATTTGTAAATATCCTCAACCTAATTAGTGAAGTTGTATTTTCAAAAAATCATGGTTCTTGTACATTGTGGGGGGATGTAATTGCGATTAAGCCACCTTCTCATAAATCTTCTCTTTGATGTGAATGCTACTGTTAACCATCGATAATTTGATTAGACCCACACTATTGCTTTTCAAAATAAATGCACAAGTTTGGATGTTAGAAAATTAAACTGTAATAAGAATAAAGAATGTGTGCCGAAAAAAGAATGTGCAGAAGAGGATGTATATGTGAGAGAATGTAGTACAGATAGAAGCAAAAACTTTGAAATAGAAATCTACAAAAATAATCGAGAAATTAAAAACTGTTATAACTATTTAAGTTATTTTTTCATTTTAAACTCTTATATATTCAGTTATTTGGATTAAAGGATGTGAAAAATAGGGGGTGTGTGCGGGAGAACCTATGTGTGAGAATATAACGTATGAGAACATATAATTAATATCTAAGTACATGTTCTGGTATCTACTATCTACTAATCTTGTATAAATAGCAAACATGCATATGAGATTTTATGAACTTTATAACATTAGGTAAATGAGATGAAAAGTTAAATTTAATTTTTAAAAGTTTTATGTCCGCACATATTCTCTCTGCACACTTCTTCCACACACCTCCAACCCATACAACACTTCTAAATGTTAATTTTCTTGTTATTTTACACATTTATTTCTAGAGGATTTAAGTTAGGTATTTTGAACGATATGTAATTATATCGATAAACTATGTTGTATTATTTCATTTCACGTTTGATTTGAAATAAAAATACGTGTAGGACAAAAGGTTATGCAAATGAATGCATGTATGGAAACAAGAACACAAATTTTCTCCTACACACATGAACGAATGCTATGCCACATGTTGGCTATGGAGAAAACCTATTAGTGGACCTAGAGGTAGAGCTAATCATGGGTTTCCCTGATCATAGATGCTTCTTATTCAATATTAAGCCTACATTGCTTTCAGTAAGAGATAATGGATCATTGCCTATGATTTTAGTAGTAAAAAATCATGAATTGAATTATTCATCCATTTATCGCCATGAATAGTATCAATAAACAAAAATAAAAACTGCTCAATATTGACATATAGTTCGATATTAATAACTGGATCAATATCCTTTTATTTTTTATATATTTTCTTTCAATGAAATCAACTCTTAAATGAATATTTGCAATAACATAATTGAACTTGTTTGATCGGTTTTCTACTTTTAAGACTGAATATGCATGATAAATCTACATGCTCCACCAGTTTCATTTCTTTCAATTGTTATCGACACAATTGCAACAGAAAAGGTACAATTAATTCATAATGATTGTATTTTTATAATAATTGAAAATTTCAAATTTGACATAAAATCAGATAGTGGAAATAGTAAATAGTAACTATATTACATGCAATCAAAAGAAAGTTCACAGTTTATGAAGTTTGGACAAATTACAGTTGATACTTTATTACATTCAATGTAAATTTGTCTAAGTAGCTGGTGTAGAAGATATAAATATACCCACATCGATTCTAAGGCACTATTCCTGAAGTAATCATCATGATTACATTGCTTCAGAAACCTTTTTTCATATGTACATAACCTAAGTAAACAAAAATCTCAAATTCAGTGCTTTTCTTTACACGTACTTGCATATTTCTTCCAAGAAACCTAGAGCTGTTGTGAACCCATTCTCTAATTTGCTACCTTTAATGGTAGCTAGCCTTAAGTATTGAATAAACTCTAATCACAATCAATTACCTAATTTTGTATATCAATACACAGGTCTCTCAACCCTTACATCATCCTTGTTCATAGAAAGACGATAATTGAGTAGATAAGATAAAGAGTACCATAAATGTTCTTTCCATAAAGAGTACATCTATTAGCCATGAATTTATCAGAGATGTCAATTGAAGTTGTTGCTTCATTCCTTTATGTGTACTAAACTTTGTCTTTTGACCTCGTAAAAATTATGGGTTTACTCAGTAATGTATATTATGCCATGCTGCATTTTTCAAAGTTGAAACAAGAATACTTAAGCTTAGTCTTCCATTTCACTTTCGGATTCTAAACAAGGGTCCATATTTCATTGGCTTGTGTTCCCTCATTCATTCTGACTTGGAAAACCTTTAGACAAGAGGAACATGTTACATTTTATTCTTACTGTAAACAACATAGTAATGAGACAGCTATGTAGCATAAACAAATAAGAACTAAGAAACAATGACCATTAACAAAATTCAACAGGTTTTCATTCACTTAAGCTCTAAATATATGATGATTTCACCATTACTCTCGTACGAACACTTATGATTTGATAGCACTTTCCATTAAGATATGAAAATATATCTATTGATCATAGGATTAAGCCTTAATTAATTTTTTAATATCTACTAATCCATTTTGAAAGAATTTTATATGTGTGGAGGGGTAACATATGAATAGGTGTATAAATGGGGGAACAAATGTTCTCCCGCACATATCCCTCTTCCGCACATCCTTCCAATATGCTAGAACTGAGATTGGCTGTGGAGCCAAGTACACCTTCTTGATTTTTATATGACCAGTAAATAATATTAAGTACTCGAACGATGCCCTGATTATGCGTTGATTCACCAAATAAATGTTGAGAATACTATTTTATAATATCAATGGATACAACCTTGATTTATTTATAAGAAATAATTGTTACACGATGCATTAGAGTAAATGTTATTAAGAATTCGAATGATGTCCTGATTGCGTGTTGATTCACTTAATAAATGCTTACATTTACCAAGAAGGGAGATTTTGTTAATCGTAGGATTAAGCCTTAATTATTATTTTAATATTCTATGAAGCCCTTGAATGATATCCTAATATTCTATGATGCCCTCGAATGATGTCCTAATACTTGTAATTCCTTTTTTTTTCTCAGATTAGAGTTGACACAACCTTTTATACATGGTTAATGAGATAAATGAGTTCAATGGTAAGGCATTATTCTTGTGACAATAGTTTTTTGTTGCAATAAACTTTTTTGTTATATTTATGAAGCCTTCGGCTATATCAACCACATTAATATTTTTAATGTGGTTGTACTAGTGAGTTAGTAATTGATAATAGTTGTATGTTAATAGTTAATAGTTAATAATAGTTAACAAAAAAATTAGAAGTTTAACTCATGGAAAACTCATTTTAACTGTTTACCTTATGTGTATTCATATTGATAGAGATAGCACTCATGCACTCATCTCTCTAAACTAATGTCTACTTTCTCAAAATCTCCCAAACAAGATTTGGGGTTTGGTCGGTTTCCACTTTTCTTTTGAGTAGTTACGGGCATGTTCAAGCCTGAGTTTTCTCCATGCAGTATTGCATTCAAAAAAGGTACATTGTTTACTATTCTAGATGACATCTTAGATACTCAGGTAACCTTTGACAAAATCAAAATATTTACAGACGCACTCAAAAGGTAAATTCAATTTATAGAGACTCTTTCGAAATTAGCAATTGATATATGCGTAGTTTCTGAGGATATTCGAATCATATAACTCGTTATGGTATAGAACTGTTTGTTAACTTTTGTTATGGTATACAAATTCTTATTAAGTTTGATTTATAGAGGGGATTGGGGTGAGAAGCTCTACGTACTTAGGACACATGATTTCTTTCTTTTAAAGAAATAATTTATCAAACAACTAATATGAATAAATATTTTATCTGAACTTAAGTTAATTGTAGGTTTCAAAATATTATCGGCAAGAGTTCCAACAAGAGTGAAGTTGATAGTTATATTTATGAAATATTCTAAAATTCACAATCAAGATAAAAGTAACCAAAAATATGTTTGTCAAAATTGTAATATCCGGAATAATTTCTATGGTGGTCAATTTTCACCAATTATTATTTTCATATGCACGACAATTGCATTTAATTTCTTCTTCAAAAAATCCAAAAAATTGAACGAAGAAGTTATGAAAAGGAAAGGGTGGGATAATGTTCATACATGTACCTACATTTAATGAGTACATACGGAATGCGAAAAATACCACGCGGTGCGTGCATTGAATTTGATGGGCATCCTTATCTCGATTGTTGATTTGCTGACTATTCGGTGAATCAACAATCGAGATAAGCTCAGGGGAATTTGTTCCCTCAGTTTTTGATAGGTCAAATTTAAAAGACAACGTTATGAAGAAAATATACTCTCCTTCCAAGTTCCAACTTCCACCATGTTGCATAATTGACTTGCAGACTCACTAACAACGCAAGAGATTTCTAAGTGTATTGAGATTTATATCAATTGAAGATTTTGGAAATGTTTTATAAAAAATGAGGTTAAACAAATAATTAACTTGGCTAATCAGATTTCAAAATATTCTTGTGATATAAATATTCATGAAATATTGCAAACTTACTCAAGCTTTCCTTATTCTTGAATTTATTTTTTTCTCTGTGCAAGCGGAGGAACGAAGAGAATTAGCTTACAGTGTGGAATGATATCTAAAATACAATCCAAAATCTATAGTTAAATATGCTTTAAATTGTATAATTGATAATGTGTATCTCTCTCTCTCTCAAGGCACTGAATCAAGAGTTTATAAAGAAGGACAATGTGGATCTTTGTTGTAAGAGGTATTAGATCGTTGGGTTCCAACGCTAGGCCTCGAGGTGAAAGGTGAATTATTTTGTTTGCATACCTGCATATAATAAGCACTATTATTTTCCATTGTTTGGCATAAGATATTTACTTGTGTTTGGTCACAGATATATTTAAATTAATTTGTTTCTTTGTCAGCTATTTTCTCCATAGAAACTGAATGTCATGCTAACAACATCGCTTTGTCAACAAACTTGTACATGGTGACAAATTTGTTTATTTTTTTCAATAGAGACCATGTGTTTTAATGCTTACATTTTGTTGTTATGTTTCAAACTCTATTTGTCTTAGTAACAAAATTGTGGTACAAGTTTTGCATGGTTTATACTATTGTAGTTGTCCTTGTCCATGAATACAAAAGAATGATATTTGTCAAGATGATATTTTTGTAAAGGGCATTATGTTGTAGATGTGGTTGACATTGAGCATTTTAGGTTATTTTGATAGATTTTTAGTTACATTTATAGTCAAGAAAGCTCATCTATGTTTTGTTTCCATTAATGTGGTCCACAAATGAACCTGAAATGTGCTCTTTTTGTTTTTATGAACTACAAAGTCTCATTTTGTATTTGACATTATGATTTTCCATGATCTTGGCAACTCAACATCCTTTAATTGTATGGAATAATATGATCCCAAATAATGAACAAAAGTAGATACCATCTCCATGCATGACCATACTTTTCTTTAAGGGGCGGTGGAAATAAGCATGATTAAGTTTTATCTGCAATTTTCTTCATGGTGGAATGTGAAATGTTACTAGAACCATTGCATTCTATATGTGCATGTTGTGGAGAATTAATATGTGTTACTCATTTTTTATCAAATATAGTGAATGCATTTGATTTCTTCGCAGTCGTTTACTATGTGTTTAAAGGAAGTAAAAAAAAAAAAAAACCTAGAAAGCCTACATTCAATACACAGATCATTGTTCAAACATCGAAATAATATCTTCATATATAAAATTAAAAATGCTCCTAATTCACCCAAATGCCTAATTATTTGCGGAGGGTCATATAGGTGTTTTAAGGTTTAGTGCCACATTTTGGAAATTTCCCCTTATTTTGTGATTTATTTTGTAAGCTTATATTAATACTTCTTGGCTCATTAGAAAATCACCTTTGCATGAGATGTGAAGTGGTGTCCGAGTATCTTTGAAAAGTAATCTCATTTATAGGTTTTACATTGAAATGTTCTTAGAGCATACACAAAATATATATAGAATAATAATAATAAATAATTCTATTCATATTAGCCCATGTTCTCATTAGATTTTGATGCGTATAGTGTTGCGGTATTTTTTTGTTCTCTTCGTGATTAATGCGCTCTCCTTCACTTCTCTATTATCCCTTAATTTACCCACTGTCTATCTTATTCATAACCATGATTTTTTGTTGTTGAAATGAATTAATATTGTTTTCATAATGGTTTTATGGGATTACCAAGGGAAAAATTTCTGCAAAACTTCTAACTTTTCTATATCAACTACATTTTCAGCCTGAGTTGGATTTGACTTTGGATAATGGTGAACAACACAGACAATTCTACACGTATTGGATGGTCCTTTGAAATAAATTATTTCCTGGTATCACATATTAAAACTCGCTCGCCATGATGGTTTATTCCTCTTGATGAATTGTCCTCTAAAATATGTGATGCATACTAATGAGATTGCAAGTACCAAGGCAACATGTTGAGTCCATCTAGAAAAGATGACCATTGATATCTAGATTTGTGTTTTTATTCTTCATAAATGAACTATCAATTGGATGTGTATGCCAGCATATGGGAGGAATAGAAGATTTGAAGGCTCAGCTCTGAAAATGGGAAACTAAGCTGAGTATCTGCAAGGCAATACCTTGGACTACAAGAAAATTTCCAGGAGTTGACATACTAGGCCCAACCCTTAGAGAAGGGAAATGATGATGGCAGGAAAAGGAACAATGAAACTAAGAAGTAAAAGACACCCACCTCATGTTGGTCCTGTGGGGGGAGCACATAAAATGAGAATGCCCCCACAAGTGGAAAAAGAAAGGAAATTAATTTTGTTAACTTGTATATACATTGAGCGATGATTGACAATTCCATGGATGTTGAACTTGGGACATTATGTAAATCTTAAAATTATTTTAGTTTTGTGATTTTTAATTTTACTTTTAAATTTTAAATTTTACTTGTATGACTTTCAATGGTTGTTGAATTTGCATGGTCATGCTGCTTTGTGTGTGATTTTATTTTCATTGTGATTGAGATGTTGTCATTTGGTGCCTCTTACATTGCCTTATGATTTTAGATTGTCCTTTGATTTACATGATTGGGACCATGGAACAAGTTGGTTAAGGTGGTAGGGAAGCCACAAATTCTTGATAAAGAAGAAATACATGCATATCATACTAAAATTTACTGGGCAAACTTATAGGAACATGGTAATAATGGAACATCATATGGCAGCCAAGTGGACTGGTTAAGTCCAAGGAAATGATGGATGATCCAACAGGATTTTAGTGTAGTGCAACAAAATCATAGTGGGCCAAAGATGATTGTCGAAACTTTATTAAATGATATGAATGGCATGAAAATATTTCTAACCTGATGGGGAAATTTATTGAGCATAACAGAACTTTTGTTGATTTATTATGAACATCATGTGAACATAATTTTTATATTGTGTCCATGTCGAGCTTAAGAACATGGGAAGAAAAAGTGATACATTATGACCTGGTTCACATGCATAGAGACAAGGTGGTCTCTAGGTTATCTACCATATTGTGTAACATACAATGTCATGTGTATATGTGCATATGTGGTACATGTGTATGTGCATTATGTTATCAGAGTTGTACTGTGCCATGTGTATGAGTATGTGTTGGGTAATGTGCTTAGGATAGGCAAATATGGGATTATCTGGACTTGTGGGTTGTGTATGTCTAAAATGCTTTTATGGGCCCATGTTTAATAGATGTGGGACTGTCTGGGCCTATTTTAGGCTGGAAATGTACCCATGATTGGTAATGAGTACACCTATTTTAGGTCAGAAATGTACTGATGATAAGTAACGAGTACGCCTGTTTTTCTATCGACAGATGACTACCTAAGTTGGTAGTGTCCATAATTGCGAGTGGGATTATCTATATATATATATATATATATATATATATATATATATATGTATGTATGTATGTATGTATGTATGTATGTATGTATGTAACATTGGGTGAAGGGCTAAGATCTAGAGTCCCTTTATGGTTTAGGGTAGAGGAGAACCTTTGGATACCCTTTTTGCCTTGGGAAATCGATCTAGCATGACAGTGGGGTGGGTACCTAGGTCGTTAGCTTGGAAGGTACCTAGAAGCCTTGGAGAAATATGTTGTTGAAGTAGTACCTGAAAAAAGAGTTTGAAGGGTACCTAAAGCATTCGAGCAACCACTTGGATCCCACATTTTGGTCATGGAACACATGATTTCGTCCATGTGCTAGCCACGATAAACAAACAAACCCATGTGCATACAAATAAGAATTCACCAAATCAAGGTAAGTATCGAAGCTATAGTACTATTCCGCATGATTTATAATAACTTGGATGATTGAGCTAACCTGATGTAATGTTCTAGTTTATGATGACTTGATTTATGCACTAACCTCGTTTGCAATAAGAGAGAAGACTCTATAAGACATATAAAAATGAATTGCATGCATGATAACTATAACAGCATTGAACATCGAGGACAATGTTTAGTTTTTTATGGGAGGATTCCAATGATCCAAGTCATTTTCTCATTTATATAATATTGTAGTGTTTGCAACTGCAAATTTTAATGGTTTTAATAATATAAAAGGTGTTTTCTTGGAATATCACACAATGGTATGAATATGTCATAATTAAATTCATAATTATGATATATCATAAATAAAATCATAATTAAATGCAAATACCTTAAGGTTGTTATTAACACATTACTACGTTCACAATATGTAAATGAAATAAACTTTATATAAGTGAGGGTTAAGGAAAGTAGAACATGGTTGTGTATGTCTAAAATGCTTTTATGGGCCCATGTTTAATAGATGTGGGACTGTCTGGGCCTATTTTAGGCTGGAAATGTACCCATGATTGGTAATGAGTACACCTATTTTAGGTCACAAACGTACCTATGATAAGTAACGAGTACGTCTGTTTTTCTGTCGGCAGAAGACTACCTGGGTTGGTAGTGTCCATAATTGCGAGTGGGATTATATATATGTATATGTATATGTATATGTATATGTATATGTATGTATGTATGTATGCATGTATGTATGTATGTAACATTGGGTGAAGGTCTAAGATCTGGAGTCCCTTTATGGTTTAGGGTAGAGGAGAACCTTTGGATACCCTTTTTGCCTTGGGAAATCGATCTAGCATGACAGTGGGGTGGGTACCTAGGTCGTTAGCTTGGAAGGTACCTAGAAGCCTTGGAGAAATATGTTGTTGAAGTAGTACCTAAAAAAATAGTTTGAAGGGTACCTAAAGCATTCGAGCAATCGAATATTTTGATTTCGTCAAAGGTTGCTTGAGTATCTAAGATGTCATATAGAATAGTAAATAGTGTACAGTTTTGAATGCAATTCTGCATGGAGAAAACTCAGGCTTGAACGTGCCGGTAACTACTCAAAAGAAAAGTGGAAATCGACCAACCCCCAATCCTGGTTTGGGAGATTTTGAGAAAGTAGACATTATTTTAGAGATATGAGTGTGTGACTGCAATCTCTCTCGATATGAATAAATATAATTTAAACAGTTAAAATGAGTTTCCCATGAGTTAAACTTCTAGTTTTTTTTGTTAATTATTATTAACTATTATCAATTATTAATTCATTAGTACAACCACATTAAAAATATTAATGTGGTTGATATAGCCAAAAGCTTCATAAATATAACAACAAAAGTTATTGCAACAAAAAAACTTTTGTCACAAGAAAAATGTCTTATCAATGCACTCATTTATCTTATTAACCATGTATAAAAGGTTATGTGTCAACTCTAACTTGAGAAAAAGACGAAGAAGGAATTACACATATTATTGTGAAATAGACCATTTTGCTAAATAAAATTTTCTTATATATTAATTTCCCCATCTAATTAGAATATGAACTTATTGGAATAATCTCAAATCCCTAGGGATTTGGCAAGTGGGGAGCCACTTGGCACAAATCTAATTTAACTTGAGAAAAAAAATACACATCTTATTCTAAAATGGACCATTTTGCTAAATAATATATATATATATATATATATATATATATATATATATATATATATATTTACCCATCTAATTAGAATATGAACTTATTAGAATTGGAATAATCTCAAACCTCTACGAAATTGGTGGGCAGGGAGTAGCACAAATATAATTTTCTTAAATTTATTAAAATTCAATGCAACCTAACAAACTTTGTAACACACTACAATAGTTGATAAGCATTCAAATGAAGCATATATTGAGCATATTCCCTTGAGAATCAATCTAGGCCTTAATCTAGTTTCTAACTATTGTACACAGTGTAATTATATATACATATTTTAAATTATCAAAAAAAGAAAAATAATGTAAATACAAATAAAATGTGAAAAAAATATATATTAAAAGTTTAATACTAAGTTTATCTAAACTAAAAGTCCAACTACCATCATAGTCGATTGAAGTGTTCTATATTGAGTATTTTGAAGTTGTTTAAATTATATTTATGTTTTATAAACTTTGGAACATAAATAAGTTGATAAGGAATATTTAAAAGTTAATATATATGTGTGTGTGTGGGGGACGCGGTGGCAGGGAATAAGTTGATAAGGAAAATAAAAAGGAAATGTAATGAGAGAACATAAGTTATGAAGGTTTTATGTATATTAAATAAATAAATATATTGTTGTTAGATGAAGGTTTTAAAACATTTTTTGAACAATGGCCTAGATGTGACTTGAATCAAGTTCTATATATTGTAATTGTGTTAGCTCAATATTACTCTACACTCCCTAATCTTAAATTTACTTTGGTGAAATTTACTTTCATTAATTATGACAATATTTTAATAGTATTATAAATATAGTCTTGATGCGGGAGCATCCAGCCAAAAAGGAAATTATTGTAAATAATAGACATAGGGGTCATGCATTAGTTTCCTAAACTCCAAGCTAATTAGATATTTTCAAAATAAATAAATAAAACTAGGAGAGCTTTTAGGCATAAAGGAGTGGATGTGGACCTTTAAGTGATAAGGATAGCTTTTCTATTTTAGAACAGGGAAAAAGATGAAAAGATGCTTTTGCCATATGTATGCATTGCATGAGCTTTAGTTGAGTGATTTTAGGATTTTCTTATCATGCTGAGTTTAATAAATTAGGGAGCCTCAAAGGCATGGAAGGAAGAAGAGAAGTGGGAGGAGTGAATGTGAGAAGTGAGCAAGGTTTCTCCTTGAGAGCCTTCGGGCAGTTTGTAAAAGGGCCATAGATTTGCATATCTGGCCTTGAAGAAAACTCTATGGGAATGGTTGTTTTATTGTAAATATGAATATGTTTGAGGTTAATGAATTCTGAGATAGGGTTTGCCTCTGTTGGCAGCAATCGATGTCATATAATGTTAAAATTGCGTGGCCGCCAATGGTTCTTATGTGTTTTCTCGTGCGCATATACCATGTAATGATTATTGAAATAGTTTGCATGTCGTTGATGGAATACTGGCTTGAAGTCGCAGTTATGCTTGGAAGCTGTCCATTATGTGCATATGTTCATCGATTTCGAAGTTACTGATAGAATAACACCGATTACAGGTTGAACGCTTGTAGGTTGAACGTTTGTATGTTGAATGCTTGTATGTTGAACGCTTGCAGGTTGAATCCTGATATATTATCTGCGCATATTTAATAGCCAGTTGGGTTTCGGTGTTTATATGCCTGTTGTATGGTAATTGCCGAGGTGCTGTATTGGCATAAAAAGATCGATATTAATTGTTGAAGATGTTGTGTGGGCCTGCGCTCTATTAAAGAGGTCCGTTTGTTTGGCGACTGCGATTTATGCGTTGACCGAAACTATACCAGCAGAGGTATATATGCGTGGTATATATGCAGAGATAGCCAATACATGTATTTCTCGGTGCATAACCAGCGGCGATATTAGAACGGAGTGTGAAAACCTACAGTGGATGGCGTAAGTGGATATCAGTATTGTCTGCATATTGTATGCGTATAACCATTGATATATATATATAACAATGTATGCGCAGGGTTAATTTGAAGATTCGTTACTCATATGACTGGTGTATGTTTAAATCGCCGAGGAAGAGGTATTGTTATAAAAAAGGTTCCATAAAACTGTTATGCATGTGCCGACTTATTAACCATGACTGTTATATATAGGTATAGCCTCGGTTGCAGAAGGTTGGAGGATCGGAGATATATATCTATCCATTCCCGGCGCAATATATATATATGCCTGTGGCCCATGGTAAAATTACATTTAAAATGTTGTGTTATTGGTAATTGAACTCTGATCAATAAGAACAGTAAGGCGCACTCTTTGATTGAGTCCAGCTCATATATATATTTGAAATTGCTTATGAGAATGTCCATTGGATTTAATTCCAAGCATGGGTTTCTAAATCATAAGATCACCTAAGCTTTTATATGCATACATGCGTGGGAAAGAAGGATCCTGGTAGGAGTGGCCTGGGAGAGGCCTAGGCTGCATCAGGTGGTATCAGAGCTACAGTAGTCCTGGTTGAAGATTCAATTTTTTTTAGTTAAGTTAATTGCATGTGATGAATGAATGTTGGATTTTGAAACTGATGAATATTGTAGCACAGAGAGGCAGTGCGGATGATGAAGTGAAACAAGATCAACAGGATCTTGAAAGGTGAGCTGACAGGTATTATTTATCTCTGGTCTAAAGGTTATGCTTGATAATTTGATTTACAGGCATAGTGAAGAAATCTCAGCAGAAAGAAGCAGATCACAGCTAGAGTGCAGTGATAAAGGAGTCCAGCAAAGGATTCTAAGTGAATGTGGCAGAACCTAAAGATTCAACCGAGGTTGAATAAAGTTGGAGATGGGAGAAGCCTACAGGAGCAGTAGAGGATGCTCGAAAGGTTCCAGCAGAGGACCAATGATTACCAAAAGACCAAATCCGGAGGGAAGGATTGGTGAGGTAAGTGGCAGCAAGAGAGTTTGTTGTGGTAGAAGCTTCATGCAACTCATAGGTGAGGAACTTATGGCGAAGGAGATGACTACTGAAGGTCATAAAGGAGAGAGCAGAGGTTCAGAAAGAGGCCACAGAAACAAAGAGAAGAAATATGCCAAGGCGAATGGCATAAGACAACAGTTGACTCAAGAAGAGTATGAGAAAGAGAAAGTTGAGATAGCAGTTCAGCTTGAGCTATTGATGGAGTTGTTACGGGAAAATGAGAAAGACCAGAGATATGGGTTATTGATGAGGAAGAGAGTGAAGTGGCAGAGACTACAGCAGAAAAGAGATTTACAGATAAGCATGCAGTTAACAGAGGAGAAGATCATTGATGATTTCTTGAGTTATTGGGAAAATCCAGATCAGATGGATAATGTAAAACCATGTATTTTTGTAGCTGACAATTGTGATGTGATTACAGGTTTTACTGAGGAGGATGTGCAACCTTGTGCAACTGTTACAGCACAAGAGGAAGTTCGTGTGGATGCAGAAGAAGTGGATCAGTCTGTAGCATGGATAAGTAAAGCAACAGTTGAGACTGTTGAACTCTGTGATTTTCAAACTGACAGCTTGTGTGTGAATGCAGGGACTGTAAGTGATGATGAGATGCTGCAACAATGCCATAGAGAAATTGCATTGTTAGAGTACTGGTTGGAAAATCCAAGATATGACAGGGAGATTGCAGAAGAAAGAGTTCAGTATAGTGCACGAGAGCAGAAATACATCCTGGAGATAGATGATAAGAAGGCGAGACTAGCTGACAATCTCATGGTGAATGCGAATCAGCATACTGATGTGCTGACAGAGAAGCTGGGAAGAAACTCAGAGCAGCATATTGAAGTGTTGCCAGCGAAAGCTGAGGAAAAAGTTGCAGATGAAATTGCAGGTGACAAGCAAACGAATGTTGCAGAGGGACAGGAAGTTTGGGAGGCAGCAACATTCATAGTGACAGCGAGAGCAACATGTAGAGCGACACTAGCAGCAGAAGAGGCACTGAGGCCTTATATTTTTTATTCTAACAATTGTTTTGTGAGTACAGGTCTTACTGAAGAAGCTGGAGAAAATCTGCTAGACAAAGAAATTGAAATGATGAGGCGGATGATGATGAAGGAATTCCGGAAGAGACCAGCAGCAGTGAAACAAAAGAGAAGCAGCAAGAGGAAGACAGCAGAAGATTGCAAGAGTACAACTAGTGGAGCAAAGCAGCATAAAATGTGGAGACCTGGAGAATAACAACAGACAGAAGCAGCGGCAAGTGCAAAGTTACAACACAAGATATGGGATCCAGGCAAACATGGAGCTGAACACATGATCAGGAGATCATGAAAATTTTCTACCTTGGGAGTATGATGCGGGAGCATCCAGCCAAAAAGGCAATTATTGTAAATAATAGCCATAGGGGTTATGCATTAGTTTCCTAAACTCCAAGCTAATTAGATATTTTCAAAATAAATAAATAAAACTAGGAGAGCTTTTAGGCATAAAGGAGTGGATGTGGACCTTTAAGTGATAAGGATAGCTTTTCTATTTTAGAACAGGGAAAAAGATGAAAAGATGCTTTTGCCATATGTATGCATTGCATGAGCTTTAGTTGAGTGATTTTAGGATTTTTTTTGTCATTCTAAGTTTAATAAATTAGGGAGCCTCAAAGGCATGGAAGGAAGAAGAGAAGTGGGAGGAGTGAATGTGAGAAGTGAGCAAGGTTTCTCCTTGAGAGCCTTCGGGCAGTTTGTAAAAGGGCCATAGATTTGCATATCTGGCCTTGAAGAAAACTCTGTGGGAATGGTTGTTTTATTGTAAATATGAATATGTTTGAGGTTAATGAATTCTGAGATAGGGTTTGCCTCTGTTGGCAGCAATCGATGTTATATAATGTTAAAATTGCGTGGCCGCCAATGGTTCTTATGTGTTTTCTCGTGCGCATATACAATGTAATGATTATTGAAATAGTTTGCCTGTCGTTGATGGAATACTGGCTTGAAGTCGCAGTTATGCTTGGAAGCTGTCCATTATGTGCATATGTTCATCGATTTCGAAGTTACTGATAGAATAACACCGATTACAGGTTGAACGCTTGTAGGTTGAACGTTTGTATGTTGAATGCTTGTATGTTGAACGCTTTCAGGTTGAATCCTGATATATTATCTGCGCATATTTAATAGCCAGTTGGGTTTCGGTGTTTATATGTCTGTTGTATGGTAATTGCCGAGGTGTTGTATTGGCATAAAAAGATCGATATTAATTGCTGAAGATGTTGTGTGGGCCTGCGCTCTATTAAATAGGTCCGTTTGTTTGGCGACTGCGATTTATGCGTTGACCGAAACTATACCAGCAGAGGTATATATGTGTGGTATATATGCAGAGATAGCCAATACATGTATTTCTCAGTGCATAACTAGCGGCAATATTAGAACGGAGTGTGAAAACCTACAGTGGATGGCGTAAGTGGATATCAGTATTGTCTGCATATTGTATGCGTATAACCATTGATATATATATAACAATGTATGCGCAGGGTTAATTTGAAGATTCGTTACTCATATGACTGGTGTATGTTTAAATCGCCGAGGAAGAGGTATTGTTATAAAAAAGGTTCCATAAAACTGTTATGCATGTGCCGACTTATTAACCATGACTGTTATATATAGGTATAGCCTCGGTTGCAGAAGGTTGGAGGATCGGAGATATATATCTATCCATTCCCGGCGCAATATATATATATATATATATATATATATATATATATATATATATATATATATCTGCGGCCCATGGTAAAATTACATTTAAAATGTTGTGTTATTGGTAATTGAACTCTGGTCTATAAGAACAGTAAGGCGCACTCTTTGATTGAGTCCAGCTCATATATATATATGAAATTGCTTATGAGAATGTCCATTGGATTTAATTCCAAGCATGGGTTTCTAAATCATAAGATCACCTAAGCTTTTATATGCGTACATGCGTGGGAAAGAAGGATCCTGGTAGGAGTGGCCTGGGAGAGGCCTAGGCTGCATCAAGTCTTTGTAAATATATCTTATACATTGAATAAGAATTTTACAATACTATAGATATTATTTAAAATATCTCACCTTTTTAAAACAAATATACTGAGATTATTTTATTTATTTAAAGCAAATACACTAAAATTATCTTATTTATTTAAATGAGATCTCTATTCTTATCATTATTATTATCATTACTTATTTTTAATATTTAAAATATGTGTTTGCTCTTATTAAGTTATAATTTTACAAAAGAATATAATATACATATTCAAATTTTCCTAATAAAGAAAATAAAACTCCAAAAATCTTCAAATTAAATTATTATTAGTAATTATTTTTTACATTACTATATATTTTAATTTTAACAAAATTTGATTATAAATATATAACATTTATTAATATATAATAATATAAAATACCAAGTAAATTTACATTGTGAAAGTTGATCAATGTGATGTAATGAGAAAACAAACATAAATTATGAATGCATATTGCTTTGATGTACAATTTGTTAACACATATTAACTCAAATTAGAAAGAAATTTTAGATCTTTTGGCCTATTTTAAAGGCTATTGTTGAGTACCATAAGAAAGTTTCTTCTAAATATCACAAAAAAGTTTGCAAGAAGAACAAAACTTTAATAAGGTGGTTGAAAGTTAAATGGAATTTATATAAATGGATAAATAAAGAAGGAATATAGATCTATCTTAATTCCAAATCTATCATGAAAAGAAAAAGTTGATCTTTATTAATTATGACAATATTTTAATAAAAACAATCCAATTTCAAATACAACTATTTCAATTTAATATTATTCCACGCAATAAGATTTTATTAATTCTAATTTTAAATATAATATTTAAGTAACACTATATATTATATAATTTTATTTTATGTAATTAAAATAATTTGATCTGAATTATTATTATTATTATTATTATAATATAAAATAAAAAAATTCAAAAAGAAATTCAATAACACAAATACAAATAAAATGGTAAAAGAAATATATATTAAAAATTTAATATCAAGTTTATCTAATCTAAAAAAATTAAGTGTTATACATTAAGTATATAATTATGTTAATTTTGAAATTTTTTAATTTAAATAATTGAAAATTTGCCATTATAACGAAATGAAAATGTGTAACAGAAAAAAGACTTACCTCACATAACAAGAAACAAGACATTTACCAGACAAAGAAGAGAATGTGCTGCCCTGAAATCACAGAGAGAAAATATGAATGCATATTATTTTGATGTACAATTTGTTAACAAATATTAACTTAAAATTTGTTAACTTAAATTAGAAAGGATTTTTAAATTTTTTTAATTATTCAAAAAATTATAATTGAATACATATTAAAATTTCTTCTCAAAATAACCCAAAAAAATTGCGGAAAGGACACAACTTTAATAAAATAATTGAGATTATTTTAATTAAAGCTATTACTATGTTAATTTTACATATATATTCAAACTTCATTACATTGTTCTCCTGCCTCTGAAATTAATAATTTAATTTCAAAAAGCAATTTAAAATATAGAATATTATTCATCAACATCTTCATTCGTATTCGTGACCTTCATTTAATTTACATACCAACCTCATGAAAAGAACATTAAAGGATTTCCATTGTAACAGGCATTTACCTTAACAATTGTATGAGAATCACGCTCACAAACACTTAAGTCTGTCAACATAATTTGGATTTATTTCACCCACTCGTCAATTGTGTAGTAATTCTTTTACGTTGAAAATATTCCTTGAAGTGAATAGACAGGTCGGGGATTGGAATTTAATTTTAATTTTGCACAACATTTACCTTATATGAATTGTCTAAATGATTAACCCAATTGAAAATGGAGTTGTCTATCGAGGTAGAAGAATTGCAGTTAAAAGTGATTGGAATCTTGGTTTAAAAAAATCAAATTTTTTTGTAAAGACAGTATTTGAATCGTGTTTTTGATGGTGGAAATGAATTCAACACCATCAAAAACATATAAGATAGCTAAAATTTTGAAATTGGATTTACAAAAATCCTTACCAATTTTTCTTTAAATATAATCAAAATTTCCATAACACCTCATTAAACTACACGATTAAAAATATGAAATGTTCCCTACGAATTAATCATAAAACCTTTAGAAAATAAATAGTACTCACAAATAAATATATCATATATGTCATTCCTTTGCCCACACCCCACATCATCTCTCCACAACTTGGTTTCCACAATTTGTGCTTCCTTGCGGGCTACAAAGCCGTCTATTTGGACAGAGGAGGTGCTCTCTAATATTAACTATTACTAATTTTTAATAGTTAATTATTATTAATTCTAATAATAATTATATTATTATTTTTATTATATATATATATATATATATATATATATATATATATATATATTTTTGTCTGTTTAATTATTATTAATTTCTTTGTTATAACTGTATTTTCTATTTATTATATGTTTTAGTTTTTATTTCTAATTCTTAAGTATTATTAATTCTAATAATAGTTATATTATTATTCTTATTATCAATTAATAATGTTATAAACCATTGTTTTTAAGCACAATTTTCTTTTTTTTAATGTTTTCATGTTTTTGTTTAACTAATACTAACTTATTTGTTATAATTGTATTTTCTATTTATTATATATTTTAATTTTTATATGTTTTTGTTGTAATTGATTTTTTTTTCTAATATCTGATGGTATACTATTTTTCAATCCTATAACAATGAGTCTACAAGTCTGAGGGTGAATTATGATACATTATGGTATCGAAAGAAATTCACCTCAAAGAAAATGTTCTAAATATTCACATTTAGTCTTAATTGAGTTTATTTTTATTTGTTTGAAAAAATAATAAATAAATATTTTATAAATTTTATAAATCAAAACCTTTAATAATATTTATTTTAAAAAAACAATTAAAATAATTAATTGTAAATTTAAAACTTTTTTTTTTTTTTAATTACAATTTATTTAAAATTATATTATGATGACGATGATGATGATTAACGTCCCCTCAGACCAAACATTGGTTTATCGAACCTAAAAATAAATTATTTAATTTGATTTAAGATTTTATTCCTATGCTCAAAATGTTTGGAGAGAAGCCTTCCGAGCTCACTATAATTTTGGCATTGTAAAAGGCTAGGAAGGTCAGTGTTGTAACAAAGATTGTGAAACTGAGATCTAATGTGGTTGTACGCGGGGCACTCTAAGAGGAAGTGGTTTTCATCCTCGATGTTCCTATTCTCACATAAATGGCATATCCTTTCCATCCATGGTGTTTTAGGAACTGCCCAATGACCTGTTTCACTATGGAGCTCATGAGAATTCGTTCTAATCTTTGCTATATTAATTTTCTTCTTTGAGCTTGTTAAAATAGAGAGATACTTTTGATCTTCTAGGGTGGTGTTGTTGACCTTCTTATAATAACTTAATTTTCTTTTAGCCGCTAAATCTTTCTCACACCACATTTTTCTTTGAACCTAGAAATAACAATATCTTTAATGTTATTTATGTCTTGCAATGCATCATTCTCGTTGATCTCCCAATAGTTTAACCAGGCCCTTGTGTCTTTATGCCACCCCCGATTGAGCCTTAGGTGGTTTTGGCTGGAATTTAAAGCTAGATTAGGAAGTCTATGATCGTCTATGTTATTGAGTTTGTGCTTGTACAACAGAAACCTAATCATAGCTAGGCTCTCAATAGGGGAAAGACCTACTTCTATAAGGAGAATAGGATAGGGTGTATTACTTTTAATTTTTAGGTTATAAGTTATAAAACGCTTCTGGATTTGCTCAATCTTTCTCCATGATTCTCTGGAGATGTTACATCCCTAAACCTCACAGTCATATAAGATAACAGCAGTGACTAAAGTTTCAAAGAGGAACTTCTTTTTATCCCACATTACGAGGTTTGTTGTTTTACAATTATTTTCAAGACCAAAATAAGCTTTCCACCCCCCATTAATCCTTTTCTCAATGCTATGGTTCCAATTGAGCTTGTGATGAATATCAATTCCTAAGTACTTGTAAGAATACACTTCTTCCAAGTTATTATTGTCATACATAAAATTAGCGTAAGTGTCCTTCTTGGATTTGATAATCATAACTTTTGTTTTGTCAGTGTTAACAGTCATACCCATGGTAGAGCAGAAATCCTTAAGAAGCCTGAGTTGCTTATCAAGATAAGATGGGCACCTTGCCAAAAGAACAATATCGTTAGCATAGAGAAGAAGGATGACGACTATCCCAACTAAGATCGTGCCATCACATCCTGCTTCCTCTAAGTAGCCTTCAAGCTTATCGATGTAAATGCCAAATAGGGTAGGGGAGAGGGGCAACCTTGTTTAACTCCGATGTTACACTTAATATCTTTTGACCACCCCTCATTTCTCTTTAGCTTGACAATTACATTCTCGTATAACCTTATAGCGGCAACTCTTAACTCGAGAGGAACCTTTAGCTCTTCTAATCTATTCCAAAGGTTGTATCTAGGAACCGTATCGAAAGCCTTTCTAAAGTCCACAAAGCAACAAAATAAATTGGATTTATCATTACGACATTCCTCCGAAATGATCCTAAGCGTAACGAGGTGGTTTGTTGTTGAGTGATGCCTTCTAAAACCTGCTTGGCCTTTAGCCTGCTTACCTTCACTTTCAAGCCATATGCTTAACTTCTTTTCCAAAATACTACCATATAACTTGGCTAAGAGAGGGTTGATCATAATTGTCCGATAATTAGAGGGGTTATTTGTATCCCCACTTTTAAAAATAGGGATAATGAGGCTCTCAGTCCAAGGTTTAGGGAACCCTTGCTTGACTACTTGATTGAAAAGCTTGTGAATGTGGGGGATGAGGACAGGACCCCCAATTTTGAAGATTTCCGCCTGGTAACCTTCAATGTCCTTAGCTTTCCCATTAGCGAAGCGATTAACCCCAAACTTAATGTCTTCTAAAGAGAAAACTTCTTTCATTGTAAGCAGGGTTTCCAAATTATCCATGACATTGGAGATTCATAAAGCTTTTTAAGATAGGAATTCCAATCGTGAAAAGAAATTTTATTATTATCTTTAGTCTTCCTAGTTAGAATCTACCTCCAAAATTTCTTAGGAGCTACCATAGAGAGGTGTAAGAGATTCTCCTGTCTTTGACGAATGTTAGACTCTTTTTCCTTTTAGTTAGGACTTTGTATATTTTTATCTTGTACATTCTAAGAGATTCATCAACAACTTCCTTAATTTCTCTCCTCGCACTTTTACAATCTTTGTCATACCATGGATTGGTTTTGCTATTTCTTTTATTATTTGAAACTTCAATTGAGAACTTGTTAATAGAATATGAGAGGGTTGTAGTAAAATTATGATAGAGGTCTTGTATGTTGTCTATACTAGATAAAGGAAGCAAATTAGTTTTTAATTCATTTAGAAAGAGATCATTTTTATTTCTATCAAATATTAAGTTCTTTTGACTGTAAGTATTATTTTCTGTGGGAATTCTATCCATGACAAAATTGAGAGTTATAAGTAAAGGCCTATGATCAGAGTCAGGTTCGTGGTCGTTTAAGATATCAAAATTTATTATTTCGTTGTATAATGGGAGATTAGAAATAACGTAGTCTACCACGCTGCTACCAAGTCCATGGGTGCAGGTCATCTTGTTGGAATTGGGCCACTTCTTTAGACTTTTGCAAATTATGAGATCTGAGCACTACAGAGCTTGACTAGCTCCGACCCAAACAAATTTTCCCCAAGGTCTTCAGAGCTCCTTTTGTACCTACTAGCCAAAGTAGGTTCTTCGTCTAACCAAAAAAGATTAGAGTTGGAATGATTGGTTAGAATATAAAATATGCCACCCTTTATTAAAATATTATATTTTACTATACAAAATAATAATTTAAATTTATAAACTATAACTCGAATTTGATTTTGGTTAACTATCCCAATTTGATAATAAAAAAATATCATAAATCATTCAATTTAATAAAAATTTAAAAATTTATTTATATATATATATGTATATATAAACATATAAATTTAATATCTCACTTTTAATATTTTATCAATAAACTTGTATGAGATTCTCAAACGCCATAAATTACTTCGATAACATGTAAATATATTTGCATCATCTCCGAAACCATTTTGGATTTCAGGGTTTTGAAAATATTTAGGGAATATTTGTAATGTCTAATTAATTAAAATTATTACATGTTTATTATGTTCTTGTAATTGATGAAATCCCCGGATATACAAGATTACTATTCACATGCATTGTTAATCTTTTTGGCTCTTCACCAATATTAAGTAGCATATAAGCTACGATATTTATACATAATTTCTTATTAATCTAGGTTTGATTCTTCACTTTAGTTTTTCATCCTAATCATCTTTTTAATAAAAATAATAGAATCTCAAAGGTCCACTAAAATTGGAACTTGGTTTTGATCCTATTTATGATAGTCTCATATTAAAATATACAACATTACTTACATAAATTCAAGACTAGTAATTTTTAAATAAAACTAATTTATTGATAATTACATAATTTATATAATAGATGAGTAAGGGGAATAATATTTAGGAGTTTAAAAATCAAAATCACTTACATATTTGTGAACATTGGGCTATTATGATTTTGTTGACTACCACAAACATGTTGTGGATAACTAACCCCTAACCATAGGTTCAATTGCGCATTTTCTTTTTACAATATCTCACCCTTGAGTCATCTAGCTCTACTAGTGGATCCTTCATATTCTAAAATTCTCATAAGAAAAGAATGCCTCGCATCCTCCTTATCATCTATTGAATAAAACAATTTGTTTCAAAAATGAAAAGAAATTCTTCATGTACATAATCCGTGTGTTTTTCTAAGTAAAATTTCATTAGATTGCTGAGAGTTTACATAAAGTAAAGACATATCGAGTCTTTTATGGGAAATGTTTGAATTGAGCATATGCAAACAACAAAAATTATTATCTAACATGGGACTAGCAATGTGCTTGTCTTGGGGATGGCCATCTACCCATAGATGGGAAACCATATTTAGTCCTTGAATGCCATGAAACCAGTTCATAACTATAGAAAACAAAACTAATATGCAAATGTGCAACAAAGACTTAAATAGTCTTGAACCCGATTCTTGGTAGTAATCAAAGCCATGTCAAGAGTTAACTAAAGGGATCATCCTGGCCTTCCTTTAACCATGGTGGTCTTTCCCACTCAATAAGAATCCCGCTAAAGTTGGTGTCTGCATCCCACTACGGTTTCTCTAGTTGGTTTGCCTTTGCTACTAGTGGCTTTTCCCTTCACATCATTGCTCAATGACCCTTCTTTTACAAAGGTATTATGCATGTTCAACATTGGCCCCGACTTCTCAATACTAGGTGGTTTTACACCTTGAGAAACCAAGTCTAGAGGACTCAAAGAAGAAGAGTCCAAGCCATCCGAGGAGTTGGTGGGTGTTGGAGGCAAGGATGGTGGAGGGAAGTGAATTCTGAGAGCACCAGCCAGAACACGTAGAGTTGCTCTATCCTAGATGAGATGAAAGTTGATGTAAATGATTCAGTCCTACACCACATGCATAGTCTCTTCTTAGTTCCGCAAGTGCCAGCTGAGAAGGTTCCTTAGTGCCCAATGGTCTTCCCCAACATTTTCATTCTCCAATGCTTTTACTTTTGAAATAATTCTTCTAATGGACCAAAAAGTATCTTCATCAAATCGTTCTGCTCCTAGGAAATGCCATGGAGCAGGAGGCTAACGACATCTTCCCCTCCCTCCTATCCTAGGATAATGTTGTGCCCTACAACAACCCCCCATTTCATATCATCTGTATTCATAAACAATCAACATATGAAATGGGTCCCTTTTAAAAAATTAATTGGCATTAATGATTTTGTTCGGAAAGGATATGATAATCAAATGTGTTTGTGAATTGAAGCCTTTTTCAAATAACAATGTTCCCAAAATAAAACCAATCTTTCGTTATTGCGATAAAGCGATCGCAAGATCGCATATCGCAATAACAAAAGAGACGCATTTAAATGGCACTTCATTCTTTGCCGATGCGATATCGCTATCGGCGATCGGCGGTATTCAATGCATACACAAAAAGAGCACATATCTTACACCCCGATGCGACGCTATATCGGCGATCGGCTATCGGCACTGCCTCTTGTGGGAAAACGCTTTAAGTTATAAACCCCGACCTGATGCGATATCGCTATCGGCCGTCGGCGGTATCCCATGCACTCTCATAAGGCGCTCAGGTTTTCCCCGATGCGATGCGACATCGCTATCGGAAGTCGGCAAATCACTTAATATGCATCTGGTAATGTATTCACGCGCTAGTCCGATGCGATGTCGCAATCGGCATTCGCCAGGACTTCTTTCAAACGATAGTGTAACTCTTTCCCCCGATGCGATGCGATATTGTTGATCGGTAATCGGCATTCTCAAAAAGTGATTGCTTTGAGCCTTAAAATTATATTTAAATCCGGTTGATAAAGCGCAGATTTCAAAATGCTGTTAAATGCAGGGATAAGGTAATGCATGCGTATTTAATAACTTTGCCCCTTCGATAACGAATAAAGCATTTTCATATCTGTTGCACGCGTTAGGGGGTCATTCAGCCGAATAACAGTGTAAAGGTCATTTAATGGGTAGCAGGCCTTAAAAACACCATTAATGCATATGCGATCTCTTACCAGTGATTGGATCCGCAGCCACCTTTTGAAAATTAATATCGCCACGCTTCAAGTGATATATATCTTTCCCATTATGCTTTGTCTTCATTATTTCTCGTGTTACGATTTCTCTTGCATTTGTGTAGAGTTCGTTTGTTGAGAAAAGCTTGAACATGATGGGGAAGAAACACAAGAGGGCTACCGGTTCCACTACAACACCTGTTGCAGGTCAAGCTGCTACAATTTCGAAGAAAGGCCTTATCTCGGACACTACGTGCACTGGTCTTGCTAGGACCACATGGCAGGGCACATATAATCTGTTGGAGGCCGAGCAACCGCAAGTGACAGTGAGAACGGCTAGTGTAGATGTACTAAGGAAGTCTGATGCAACGCTCAAAGACTTGGCTGACTCCTTTTTACACAGAATAGCGGCCAGAGAGCAGGTTCTCCCTTACACAGATGTGGTGCGCTGGGAAATTGAAGAAATCCCCATCACTGATAGAACTTTTCATACAAGGGATGGAAGGATTTTCGGGTCGTTCAAGCCTGATGACCTGAGGCAAATGTATCATCTCCCTGAACCGGAGCTAGTGTATAACAGAGCCTTCATGGAGAAATTCACAAAAGAAAATGAATCACCATCCGAACCCCTCCGAGATTGGAGGCAGAACCCAGCCAAACACAAGCATGAAATTTCGGGTAAGTACTCCAACGTTTCTTTGGCTTCTCCCTATTGCTATGCGGGGATTATGATGTGTAGATTGTGGGGATTACATGACTCCGTTAATATCAATATTGACATGGTTCCCTTAATGGAAGCGGCTATCAATAGTATAATTATGGATTGGGCCACTATTCTTTCTGATAAGTTGGTCGTAGCCATTCGTGAATTTAGAGCCAAAACTATAGTCACCGAAAGGAAAATCCCGCCATTTTATTATACTGCTTACATTATGGATACCCTGTGTTATAATTCTGAGTTTCCTGTCCTCGGTTGGAGATGGACCACCCAAGATCCAACACCCATTCATTTATACCATCAGAAATTGTGGAAGTCCTCTTACAAGGACCATTTGTACCAAGTTTGTAATGGTTTCATGGTGCCCATTTACTATTCTATTTATGACAAGCCCATTCCCAGAATTTCCTATGAAGCTTATTTTGACTTACCAGCCGTAGCAAGTTGGTTCGGGGAAGAGCATTTCACCTATATCAGAGTTTTTGGGAGTAAGGCTAGGCCGCATGTCCTCCCTTTATATATCTCAGACAAACTGTTAGCCCGGGAAATCTGCTACCAGATTATGGCCGAGAGTGTCACACAAACTCTCAAAGAGGAGAAGAAGAGAGGTTGGCCCTCTTTTCCTTTAAGAATTGGGGTTTTTACTCCGCTTAATTACAAGCATGCAGAAAAAGAAGCGACAAAACTCCAAGCTTTATCCCTGGCCACTATCCCAAACAGACTCTATGATCCAAAGAAAACTGCCTACACTGCCCTAGAACAAGCAAAATTGACAAAAGTTGATCATCAAGAGGATATGTTTGATGACCTGTTCGCAGGTGCCGATACTATAGGTCAAATCAAACAGCTTGCCAGAATGAAATACAATGATGAGGCGTTGACTGAGTTTAACAAACTTAGGGAGCAGAGGTTGCAAACTCTGCCTCTAGATTTATTATCCACAACCCCAGCGTCTTCCTCAAGCGAGCCTGGTCGGCAACAGATACATCCACCTCCTGTTACAACTGAAGAACAGGATAAACAACAGGAGGAAAGGCAGAAGAAGCTGCAGGCTGAGAAGAAAAGAAAAGAGCAAGCAGAGAGGCAGAAAAAGGAGCAGATAGAAAGGCAGCAAAAGGCACAGAAGGATCAAGAGCAGAGGAAGAAGAAGGAAGAATAGAAACTAAAGAAAGAGCAAGCAGATAGGCAGAAAAAGGAATTGGAGGAGCAGCAGCGGAAAACGCAAGAAGCACTTGAAGAACAGCAGAAGTTAGAACAAGAAAAAGAATGGAGCAAAGCCCCTACAAAGCAACATAAGCAAACCTCCATCGATCCTGAATTGATTAAACAATGGAACCAATTCGATTCCATTATCAGTGGTAAGGAAGGCTCCAAAGACACAGACACCCCTAAAACAAGCGATGCGCCTGATACCACTTCTTCTCAGGTTCTAGGAGGAACCAGCGGCCCACCCATTTCACAGGATGTCGAGGTAATCAATAAGGACCCTTCCGATCAAATTGTTCTCCAGGTGGAAGAAATTCCTCCCCTAGATATTTTCTACAGCCCAAAGCATAGAGCCGTTATTAAGCGCTCTAAGAAAAGACGAAGGCTTGATCAACCTTCTATCTTTCCTGAGCAAACAGTCATGGGCAATATGGTCTGGAAGGAGGATTTGGATCCCTCCGATGATCTAACAAAGCTGTCGCAATTCGCGGGAGCTTATTCTGCAGCAACTATCGACAAAGCATCGGAGGTAAGTCTTCTGTTGAAGACTAAGGATCATGAAATATATGCATTACAGGCAGAGGTAATTGAAGCGAAAAACAAAGCAGCACAGGTGGAAGAGCAGTTGCTGGCTCAACAGCAGGAAAACAATTTGTTAACCCAGCAACTGCAAACTGAAAGACAAAGGATAGACCAAAGTGAAACTCAAAAGGCAAAAGAATTGTCGGAGGCATTGTCACAGTTGAAAGCATCAAATGAGCTGATGATGAAATCGAAAGATGAGCGAATAGCTCAACTATCAGCACAGCTCGAAGGTATCAAGAGCACACAGAATGTGAAAGTTTTCAGAGCAGAGGCAACTCAAATAAATAGCGCATTACTGTCTCAGATCAGACTTCTATGTCAACAACTTGCTAAGGCTGAGCCATTATGCGAAATATCTACAACAGTGTGTGAGCAAATAGAGAAGGCCAGAAATGAGCTAGATCAGGCCGAAGAAGCCATATCCGATTATCTTGAGTGGCAAGACACTGTTGAAGGGAAAGCGCCGAATTTGTCCCGAATCCATGAAGCATACAAGGACATACTCTTCACGGAATGGAACACTCAGGTAATGAAAGCAGAAAGGGCGGCTTCCAGGTGTAAAATAATTGCCAGCAATATGATCGACCTAGTCAATGATACACTTTATTTGGCAAACATGATCTCCAAGTGCACACCTGGAAGCATAACAACAGCAGATATACTTGAACAAACAAATTATCATGACTTGGAGGAACAGAGGAAGTTAATTACCGGAGTAAATACTTTAACCTCTGATGCATATTGGCTCTTTCTAATCAAGCCACATACTCAAAGGTCTGCTCTCAAGTGTCTAACAGATGCCCTGGGATGCCTGATCCCCGACATTCAGGATGCTACATATGATGCCCAGCTAACTTCGCGTCTCAACACTCCACCGGAAGTAGAGCCAATGCTGGCGATATGTCAGCTGGAGTAAAGGCAAAGAACCCACCGAATGAAGCATTGCCGCCAACTACCAGATCGCCAAGAAAGATGGAAAAAACATTTATTGATGCCAATTTAATAGCTTTTCAGTTGTTTAGATATTTAGATTAGTATAGTATTTATAGACCCTTTCATTGTTTTGGAAAGGGTCGTAAAAATTTTGTAATAGACTAAAAGGCTGAAGTTTGCACTATTGTGCTTTAGTCTATATTCTTTTGTGAAACTCGACCAACGGTTCTTAATTTTGATTAGAAGGTTGTTTTACACAATTGCGCACGACTGTCTGTTGTTGGGAATGCTTTCTGATTTGAAGGAAGGACTGCGACATAGTGATTAATATACTGGATTGATCGAGCAGCTTACATGGTACTATTATCTGTATCTGTGTTCTTTCTTATTGTATGAATTACTTTGTTATTATCTTTGCTATTGTTGAATGCATGTATGCGATATAATAGCGAAACTTCATTTCATTTCACTATTGAATGTTTTGGTGATTTGTTATCTCTTTCACCCATGCATGTATTAACGATATAAATGATTAAGTGTAGTAATTCGCTATAATCGCGCTGCATAACTAATTATGCAGAGGAATCTTAAATGGTTTAAACATCTATGCTTAAGTGTTAGAGTCATCTATATGCCTGCCTTAAAGTACAGATTATCAAACGCTACGCTTTGAAAGATTGATAAGTCCCGGGATTAGATTATTAGATTATATATTTTGCTGATAGTTTTAGTTATTCGCTTATCACTATCCTACCGCATAAGCTACTCGTCCATCCCACTTTTATCTATTATTGGGAAATTGGTCCCATTATCCCCAGTCGGAGCCACTATTCCAAACGGAAAAGGAGCTGCTTTCAAGGTTCCGGACCGGGTGGTTTCCCCTTTGTTGTGGCAGCGATTTTCGAGGCCTCAACAGATAACCACGCTCATAGAATATGGTTGTCGGCTTGTGTCATTGTGAGTTTACCCTTTAAATACCAGCAACCTGTACTTTGCTCTCAACAATGTCAATGGCATATTGAACAAGCAACTACGTATAGAGATGAGATTTCACATCCTAATTCAACATTAAATGCCAATACTATGTTGTCCAACCAAGACATCTCATGTGGTGAATGAGACATGCAATGATGGTAAGCAGGGTGTGTCATTACCCTTCAACCATCAATGCATTCGATCTAGTTGTCATGAAGGCTCTCAATACTTTGTGTCACCACTTATACACCCAAATCTGGTGATACATAATGCATGTGTTATCATGTAATTTCTTTTTCCTTTTTTATGGTTTTATTAACTTAGTTTTTTCCCATAATTTGATCTTACTTATTTTATTAATTTGTCTTTTTCCCATAAATTTATTCTTACTACTTTTTTTTCTTTTTCTAAAATAATCTCCTTTATATATTTATTATGATTTTTCCTTTATAATTTTATAATTTTATTAATTATTATTTTCACTTTCTTATTTTTAATTTTATTTATTTTGTTGTTATTATTATTAATACTTTAATAATATAAAAAAAGGCATATTCCTCCACCACTTCAAAGTTACAATCATAGTTATTATATAAAATTTACCTAAAATCATAAATAAATATCAAAACATTTAATATCTCTTTTAAATTTTAAATCAATAAAATAACAATTATATTCACCTTCATACACATTAGTTTAATGGAAAAAAAATACCACACTACATAGAAAATAAATTTAAAACCTAACACACAACCTTTCAAAATGTCATAACACTTAAATAGGAAATAAACTCAACTTGAAACACAACCCTTTAAAGCATTACACTTACCTCATAAACAAGGGTGATAGTTACATAACAGTATAGTCCTATCTCCTCATGTTGGGTCTGTGTTTTGTCGTTATTTGAGAACACTTTGTTTCCGCAATTGTTTCTGCAAGTTACATCTCTGCATTGTTCACGATGAAAGCTGCATGCACACCTCTGCACTCTACATAATATAAGTTAAACCCTGAGATACGCACACTTTGTAATCAATATAGAAGTTTCACTAAACCACTCAAGATATAAATAATTAAGCAGTTGAATTAAATGAAGGCGAGGAAAACACTCAGCAATATTATATACGAAGCAAGTGTATACCTATAAATTTAAGTCACATAAAACTAATATATCAATTTCACTCTGAGGTGCGGAGGAAGCTTGCATTATGCCAAGTGTGAAAGTGCAGAGAAATATTTAATTGTGTGGATTGTGGAGGTACAAACGAAGTTTTCATTGTGTGGAGTGTGGAGGAAGCTTTCATTGTGTGGAGGGCCGAGAACATACAAGGAAAGCTTCCTCTGCACTCCGTACAATAAAATTAACTCAATTAAAAATAAAATATTTAAACATATAACATATTTTGAACTTTAAAAAATTAAAACATAGAACTACAAAGCTTCAATAATCAAAATAATAAAAGTTTCCACACATTATGTGTTTTCATTGGAGATTTTATTGACTAGTGTGGGAACCTACAATGATGGATATTGACTATGGTGCAAAACACTTTGCAACCAGCATTAAAAAATTAACTATGGATTAGTCATACTATTAGCATATATCAACGTTTAATGTCATTAATTTTGACGCATTGTATAATGATAATTGGTTGTAAATATATCAAGAAGATTACATCCTTACATATTATAAAATATTTTTTTCAACATTTATTCAATGAATCAACCTATAATCAACACATTGTTCAAATGCTTAGTAGCATTTACTTCTTGTAAACAAATCAATCAGATGCACAAGGATCTGTAGCTAGTATCCATCGTAGAATATTCAAACAGTGTGTGTACAAAGGTGTGGAAATGGGGGAATAGTGGTTCTACTAGGTGAACTCCTCTTCTGCATATCCTTTCAATGTTGTTCAACCCCGCACACTCGGATATATTACAATCATCTTCAAACCCACCTATGTGGAACATGATTGTAGGTTAGCTTCTCTCTATGCTATTCTAACTACTCATATACCGCGATCACAATATTCGCACATCCTTATGAAGAGAAGAAGCTTAGTAGAGAATCAGTAGATTACCAGACAATCAAAATAATCACTGATAATGATAAATAAAAGTCTATTAATGCATGTGAGGAAGAACTATTGTGTGGGAGAACGGGAGTGCAAAGAAAGGAACAAAAATATTGTTTGGCAATGTTCTATGCCTTTGCATACACTCCCACACACTACATGTTAACATATTAATTAGCGATTTTCGCTTATTAAAGTTTGGGGCATGAAAAATTTTGGTTACGTGTATATCAAGTGAAAAATAAGGGTGAAAAATTAATGAATAAGGGTGGGTTTATTGATTTGTTTACAACCAATAATAATTACACAATGCTTTAAAGTAAATGTTAGTGAGAATTTGGATGATCAACTGATTATGAGTCGATTCACTCAATAAACATTTAAAAGACTCAAGAAATGTATGTCGAATGACGTGAAAATTGGTGTCTTTCAATGTGAAAAGTAATGACATGTCACCCAAAACAAGAAAATGTGGAAATCTTCTTATATGGCCAAAATACGTGACAGATGGAAGTACAACACACTATCCATATGAGACTTAGTTATTCATTTTCAGTGCGAATCCATAGTGTATCGTTTAGATCTGGCGAAGAGTAAAACCTAAGAGAATCCATGAGACAATGAACTTTATGTCATTTAACCAAAGAATTAGTGTGGGTCTTTATTTGATTAACATATGTCACCGTTACAGGGGATAAACACAAACGTGGTATCCATATCATTTGTACACGTCAACAACTACATCAATTCACCGTATATGGCTAAAATCAAGGATTAATGACAAAAGTAAACATTTTTCTTTCCATAACGAGAGAGATTTTCTGTCGTAATGGAACATTAGTGTTAATCCTTGCAATCATAGAATTAATCCATGTACTTTAATTAAATATTATATCATGAAATCTTTGTAATGACAACAAGTGGTGTACAAACTATTGAAATCATTTATCACCAAAACATGTGACAAAGGACAAGTGTGTAGGGTGGTCATATATGGAAAAATTATGTCGAGACGAAAATGTTTGTGGAGGTGTGGGAACCTATAGTGATAGATATTGATTATGATGTAGACGAATCTACACTCATTGTTAAAAATTTACTTAAGTCTTAGTCCTACTATTAACATCTATTCAGTGAATTTATGTGCAATTAGCCCATAGTTCATGTATAAATTTGATAGAAATTGAAATTGATCAAGATTCAAACTGAAACACAAGAGATACAATTCTACTCTACTAATATGCGGAATGAAAACCATAATTTAGAAAAACATGCAATAAGAAAAACAACAAATACACATTGATTTCTAGGGGAACCCAACTAGGAAAAACCCCTCAAGCCTCTTTGCATTAATCAGTTCCAACTCCAACTCTAAGCTTAACCTGCAAAAGAATAATTGTCCTCTCTACTCAATGAGATCTGTGGCCAACGCTTAGCCAATTATTTTCTAACCAACTAGGCTCTTATTTCGTTACCCAAAACCTAAGGAAATTAGCCCCTAAAATATAGGAATTTCCTCCAAATTGATTGTGCAATTCCCAAGGATTGATCTTCTGACTCACGCAACACCTATACACTCAAACTAGTTTACAATTGTTGTTACGTTGCATTTTCATCTCCACTTTAGCTGAGGAACTCGAATTCCTTGCAAGCATTATCTATTTTGGGTTGATTGATTAGTTAACAGACAGATTCCTAAGTTAGATTGTTGTCCCACTACACAACTAACTTTCAACTAACTCTATCAATAGTTAGATGTTAGTTAATTGAATACAACTGAAAATAATTGAACTGTTTTACTAAAATTTAGCATTCACTCATGCATAACTGAAATTCAAGCCCTCTAACTCAAATTTACTAAGCTAACTGAGTGACAAGATCCATGTCATACTAGTTAACTCCCTCCTAGTTGTCCTATTGACTAAGGCTAAAGTCAAATTGAACCTTCCTTGGTGCATTTTTTCAACAGTTCAATTCCTTAATAACATCTATTATAATGCATTGTGTAATGATTACTAGTTGTAAACATATCAAGAATATTGAATCCATCGATATTATAAAACAGTATTTTTGGCATTTATTTAGTGAATCGAAGGGTAATCAACACATCGTTCGAGTGATTAATAGCATTTACTACATCTAAAAAAGTCAAGAATATGCACAGAGCACTGCAGCTAGTATCCATCATAGCAAATTAAAACAATGTGTGGACCCCCTTTGCATGTGTCTTCTGCACATTGTCTTGTTTGGTGATAATATTTTTGGGAATGTTACATAGATTCAATCAACCTCCTGCGACATGAATTAAAAAATTAACAAATACATAATTTTACGATTAATAAAAGCTTCGTTGGCAATAAATTTAAGTATGTTCTACATTTGTTCGAAAAATCGACACATAATTAGGACATCGTTCAAGGGCTTCATAGAATATTAAAATAATAATTAAGGCTTAATCCTACGATTAACAAAATCTCCCTTCCTGGTAAATGTAAACATTTATTAAGTGAATCAACATGCAATCAGGACATCATTCGAATGCTTAATAACATTTACTCTAAAATGTTGTGCAATGATTATTTCTTATAAATAAATCAAGGTAAAACGGTATTCTCAACATTTATTTGGTGAATCGACACGTAATCAGGGCATCGTTCGAGTGATTAATATTATTTATTGGTCATAAACAAATCAAGAATGTGTACTTGGCTCCATAGCGAGTCTCAGTTCTAGCAGATTGGAAGGTGGTGCGGAAGAGGGATATGTGCGAGAGAACCTTTGTTCCCCCATTTCTACACCTCTGCATATGTTGCCCCTCCGCACATATCAAATTCTTGAAAAATGGATTAGTGGATATTAAAAACTTAATTAAGGCTTAATCCTATGATCAATAGATATATTTTCATATCTTAATGGAAAGTGCTACCAAAATCATAAGTGTTCGTATGAGAGTAATGGTGAAATCATCATATATTTAGAGCTTAGGTGAATGAAAACCTGTTGAATTTTGTTATTGGTCTTTGTTTCTTGGTTCTTATTTGTTTATGCTATAGAGATTTCACATTATTATGTTGTTTACAGTAAGAATAAAATGTAACATGTTCCTCTTGTCTAAATGTTTTCCAAGTCAAAATGAATGAGGGAACACAAACCAATGAAATGTGAACCCTTGTTTAGAATCCAAAAATGAAATGGAAGACAAAGCTTAAGTATTCTTGTTTCAACTTTGAAAAAGCATCATGGCACAATAGACATTACTAAGTAAACCCATAATATTTATGAGGTCAAAGGCCAAAGTTCAGTACATAGAAAAGAATGAAGTAGCAACTTCAATTGACATCTCTGAGAAATTCATGGATAATAGATGTACTCTTTATGGAAAGAACATTTATGTTACTCTTTGTCTTATCTACTCAGTTATCATCTTTTTATGAACAAAGATGATGAAAGAGTTGAGAGACCTGTGTATTGATATACAAAATTAGGTAATTGATTGTGATTAGAGTTTATTCAATACTTAAGGCTAGCTACCATTAAAGGTAGCAAATTAGAGAATGGGTTCACAACAGCTCCAGGTTTCTTGGAAGAAATATGTAAGTATGTGTAAAGAAAAGCACTGATTCTGGGATCTATGTTTACTTAGGTTATATACATATGAACACAGTTTTCCGAAGCAATGTAATCATGATGATTAATTCAGGAAAACTGCCTTAGAAGCCATGTTGGTACATTTATATCTACTACACCAACTACTTCGAAAAAATTACATTGAACGTAATAAAGCATCAACTGTAATTTGTCCACACTTCATAAATTGTGAAGTTTCTTATGATTGCATGTAATCTAGTTACTATTTACTATTTCCACTATTTGAATTTATGTCAAATTTGAAATTTTCAATTATTATAAAAATGAAACCATTATGAATTAATCGTACTTTTTTCATTGCAATTGTTTTGATAACTATTGAAAAAAATGAAACTGGTGGAGCATGTAGATTTATCATGCATATTCAGTCTTAAAAGTAGAAAACTGAATAAACAAGTTCAATTATGTTATTGCAAATATTTGTTTGAAAGCTAACTTCATTGAATGGAAATATATAAAAACTAAAAGGATATTGATCCAATTATTACTATCAAACTATATGTCAATATTGAGGAGTTTTTATTTTTGTTTACCGATACTATTCATGCCGATAAATGGATGAATAATTCAATTGATGATTTTTTACTGCAAAAATCGTAGGCAATGATCCATTATCTCTTACTCAAACCCATGTAGGATTAATATTGAATAAAAAGCATCCATGATAAGGGGAACACATGATTGGCTCTACCTCTAGGTCCACTGATACGTTTTCTCCATAGCCAACATGTGGCATAGCAGTCGTTCATGTGTGCAGAAGAAAAATTGTGTTCTTGTTTCCGTACATGCATTCCTCCACATAACCTTTCTCCTACACATATTTTTATTTCAAATAAAAAGTGCAATGAAATCATACAACATAGTTTATCCATATAATTGCATATCATTCAAAATACCTAACTTATATCCTCAGGAAATATATGTGTAAAATAACATGGAAATTAACATTTAGAAGTGTTGTACGGGTTGGAGGTGTGTGGAAGAAGTGCGCAAAGAGAATATGTGCGAACATAAAACTTTTAAAAAATCAATTTAACTTTTCATCTCATTTACCTAACGTTATAAAGTTCATAAAATCTCATATGCATGTTTACTAATACAAGATTAGTAGATAGTAGATACCAGAACATGTACTTAGATATTAATTCTATGTTCTCATACATTATATTCTCACACACAGGTTCTCCCACACACACCCTTTGTTTTTCACATCCTTTAATATGAATAACTGAATATATAAAAGTTTAAAATGAAAAAATAACTTAAATAGTTATAGCAGTTTTTTATTTGCCGATTATTTTTGTAGATTTCTATTTTAAATTCTTTTCTTCTCTTTGTACATACATTCTCTCACATATACATCCTCTTCTGCACATTCTTTTTTCGATGCACATTCTTTATTCTTGTTATAGTTTAACTTGCTAACATGAGGACTTGTGCATTTATTTTGAAAAGAAATAGTGTGGGTCTAATCAAATTTTCAATGGTTAACAGTAGCATTCACATCAAAGAGAAGAGTTCTGAGAAGGTAGCTTAATCACAATATCAACCCTCCACAATGTACAAGAACCATGGATCTTTTCAAATACAAATTCCTTCATTAGATTGAGAATATTTTCAAAGCAATCATGGAAATCATCATAGCCTCTGTCAGAGTCTCTAGAGCTTCTAATAACACAATTCATTTTTTTCCCTATTTTAAAGTTGTTTTGCAACCTATGAGAAATACAGAAATTAAATTAGGGAAATATTTTTTAGTTTACGAAAATACGGTAAAAATATGTTTTTTCACATAGAGTATGGTAACCACTAAACCAGTGACAATCTACATTGATGTAGGGTATAGCTAATGAATTAAAAGAGGTATACATATATATGCTACGCTTGGGCATTAAACATTATTTATTCGATGAGTTTGATAAGATGTTATTATATTGTTCATCAAAGGGCATGTTGAGAACGGTGTAACATCCCTCTTCTAGATTCATAGTTTGATAACGAGATAAGATGGAATGATTTTATGGTCCAGTTTCATTTTATTATTTTTGTTGTATTTCTGTTTTTTTAATTGGGTCATTTGATTACTCTATGTTATTATTGGGTGATATAATGATTTGTGTATTTATGTTCTTGTTTGGGTTTTTAAGGTCTGACCTGAGTAGGGAATTCCAGGAGACTGGATTTATGCTTATGTATCTTAGTTCTGACTAGCTTCCTAAGGGTTCTGTATCTTTTCTCTTGCAGTTTATGACTATTCATTTAGATAGTTTCTTTTGAGATTACATCTTGGTTCATTCAACTGCAAGACTAGGTACATTATTGTTGTTCTCAGAAGAGTTGGTGTTATGTTTAATGTAAAGGGTTTTGTTAATTTAACCTGTTCATAGCACCCTGTGTTCTAGTTTTTTGTTTTCTCTGGTGAAAAACAAGATGACACGTCAGTGAGGAAAAGTAAGGCGAGGGGTTGGTGAATGAGGGGAGTAAATCCAGCGTCAACTATTAAGCAATGGTTAAGGTGAGGCTATAAATCCTTACCCTAACAATAGAACTGATATTAACGGCCGTACTTCTGATCAACAAAACTTTGGCAATTAGCTTAGATATATCAAGATGCTTCTAGGAAAGCTCATAAGAGACAGACATGTTGAACATAATATCAGTATCTCACTCATAAATGATCTCCAACATAACCAGTGGTAGATGCAGAATATATTAGTGATCCTGCAAAGGGGTCAACAGTGTCTACAGGTAAAACTAGACTACTTTGAAGGAAAATTGGCTCACATGGAGAAACATGTACATTGTGTGTTTCAACCTTTGTTGTCAACTAGTTCATGACCAAATAAACTTGTTTGGTAACTACCCCTAATATTCAATGGCTCCTGGTTGTGTACTGATCCTAAAAAAAATTGGTTCTATGTTCCTTTTTATTTTTGGGTAGTGAAGCACTTTTTCACAATTTTTAATGTTTTTTTCTAATTACCTGTTGGCCAATAAATCTAGTAAGAGTGAGGCCGATAAGATTTTGTCAAGTTATTCTTGACAATGTAATATTTTTTCATAAATGAAAACCTAAGATTCACAAAAACTCATAACATTTTATATGTTGGAAAAAATTAATGCATATTATGAGTTACATACATGCAACACAAACATAGAGCCGCAATTCCCATAATTATATAATTGGAGGAACTTATTACTTGTGCGGTGGAAGAATCAAGGCATGTGACTATGTGCGGAGATAAAGTGATTGCTAAATTTGTTTTACCAATTATAGGATTTGAAAACCTAGCCACAAAACTTTTTCGTAAACTCCATGCAATTTAAAACATGCAAAAAAAAACATAACATATGGATGAAAAGCATGGAGTTCCAAACCCAATTTTTAAATTGTAAAAAATAATTAAACAATAATTAATATTATGCCACAAAATCATTGTAATGACAAGAAGTAATGTAGAAACAATTGGTAGCATTGAGTACCACAGCATGCGAAAAAAAGACAAATGCTAGAAATCAATCATAACATTGTTACCGATCAAACGAGAAAATGAACTAGTACCAATTTTTTTGAGGTAGCAAAAAATCACCCGATTTTGAAAAGTGGTGATGCAGAATACACCTTCGTTTTTTAGCATATTTCTAGCACTTTAAATTTTCTTATGTATCAAGTATGAACGTTTTTTTAAAAACGTTAGTGATTTTCATCTTGATTTTGAAAATTGTTGATGTAGCATCAACACATTTTTTTAAAGAGTAAATTTTAGACACTTCAAATTTTTTTATGTATCAAGTATGAACACTTTTTTTAAATGTTCGTGATTTTCATCTTGATTTTGAGAAGTGTTGATGCAGCATCAACCCTTTTTGTTTAGAGGGCTTATTTTTTACACTTTAAATATTCTAATGTATTAGGTGTGAGTATTTTTTCTTAATGTTTGTGATTTTCATGTTGAAAAAAAAAAAATTCACAAAAAAAACTCAAATAATAAAAAAATATATATAAAAAAAAAAACAAAAAAACACCCATAAAAAATGCAAAAATAAAAAATTTAAATTGTAAAAAAATAAAACAAATAAAAAAAAAAGGAAAATATTTTTAAAAAGCATAAAATTTAAAGAAATATTTTGAAAATTTAAACAAACAAAAAAAACACATCTATAAAGATTTTTTTAAGCTAAAAAAAAATAAAATACAACTATATAATAATAATAATAATAATAATAACCAAAAAAAAAACTAAACTTACAAAAAAATGAAAAAAATATTAAATATTTAAATTAAAAAAAAATAAGAAGTTAAATTAAAAAAAAAAAAAAAATACAAGAAATTAAAAATAAAATTAAAAAGATTTAAATTAAAAACAAACAAAAAAAATCAAATTAAAACCCAATAATTAAAAAAATAAATAAATAAATTGAAAAAAAATAAAAATAAAAAAAAAAGTTAAAAAAAAAAAAACGAAAACAAAATATTAATAATAAAAAAAAATTTGGGCACGAGCGGGGTATCCGCGGGTGCAGGTGAGGAGGCGGTTGCACGTAGCCCACCTCCCTGCCCGTGGCTAAAATTTTTATTTTATTTTATTTTTTTAAACCTTTTTTTAATTTAATTTAATTTTTTAGTTATGTTGGACCCTATATTAGGTTGGGCGAACCTACCTATGGTTTTGTGGATGGTTTTCGCACATGGTTTTGGACGCTATGGTTTTCGGTCCATGGTTTTGGATGCGATGGTTTTCGATCCATGGTATTAGATGCTTCGACACGTATAAATATGTATTGTAACATTGAAAGGAACAATAATGAAAAATCAAGTTGGTAGTCCCTAGTTTGGGATCCAGGGGAAAATCTCTGTATATATGTGTTTTATGTGTTATGCTCTCGTATTGTTTATTTTCTGTTCTTAGAATTCATATGTAGGTAATTTCTGTACGAGGTTAAAACGTACGGAAGCTTTGTTGCCAATAAATGTAAGTATGTTCTACATTTGTTCGGCAAATAGACACATAAATAGGACATTGTTCAAGGGCTTCATGGAATATTAAAATAATAATTAAGGATTAATCCTACGATAAAAAAAGGCTCCCTTCCTGGTAAATTTAAGCATTTATTAAGTGAACCAACACACAATCAATACATCATTCGAATGCTTAATAATATTTACTCTAACACATCGTGTAATGATTATTTCTTATAAATAAATCAAGTTTGTATCCATCAATATTATAAAATAGTATTCTCAACATTGATTTGGTGAATCGATGCGTAATCAGGGCATCATTGGAGTGCTTAATATTATTTACTGGTCATAAGCAAATCAAGAAGGTGTACTTGGCTCCACATCCAATCTCAGTTCTAGTAGATTGGAAGGATGTGCAAAAAAGGGATATGTGCAGGAGAACCTTTGTTCCCCCATTTTTACACCTCTTCATATGTTACCCCTTCGCACATATCAAATTCTTGCAAAATAGATTAGCGGATATTAAAAACATAAGTAAGGCTTAATCCTATGATCAATAGGTATATTTTCATATCTTAATGGAAAGTGCTATCAAAAGCATAAGTTTTCGTACGAGAGTAATGGTGAAATCATCATATATTTCGAGCTTAAGTGAATTAAAAATTGTTGAATTTTGTCACAGGTCATTGTTTTTTAGTTCTTATTTGTTTATGCTACATAGTTGTCACATTATTATGTTGTTTACAGTAAGAATAAAATGTAACATGTTCTCCTTGTCTAAAGGTTTTCCAAGTCAGAATGAATGAGGGAACACACACCAATGAAATATGGACCCATGTTTAGAATCAAAATGTCAAATGGAATATGAAGCTTAAGTATTCTTGATTCAACTTTGAAAAAAGAAGCATGGCACAGTATACATTACTGAGTAAACCGATAATCTTTATGAGGTCAAAGGACAAATTTCAGTATATAGAAAGGAATGAAACAACAACTTCAACTGACATCTTTGAGAAATTCATGGCTAATAGATGTACTCTTTATGAAAAGAATACTTATGGTACTCTTTATCTTATCTACTCAATTATCATCTTTTTCTGAACAAGGATGATTAAAGAGTTGAGAGACCTATGTAATGATATACAAAATTAGGTAATTGATTGTGATTACATTTTTCAATACTCAAAGCTAGCTAGCATTAAAGGTAGCAAATTAGAGAATGGGTTCACAACAACTCTAGGTTTATTCGAAGAAATATGTAAGTATGTGTAAAGAAAAGCATTGAATCTAAGATTTGTGTTTACTTAGGTTATGTACATATGAATAAAGGTTTCCAAAGAAATATAATCATGATGATTACTTCAGGAACACTGCCTTAGAATCCATGTGGGTATATTTATATCTGCTACACTAGTTAAATAAAATTACATTGAATGTAATAAAGCATCAACTGTAATTTGTCCAAACTTCATAAACTATGAACTTTCTTATGATTGCATGTAATCTAGTTACTATTTAATATTTCCACTATCTAAATTTATGTCAAATTTGAAATTTGCAATAATTATAAAAATACAATCATTATGAATTAATTGTACTTTTTTTGTTACAATTGTTTTGATAACTATTGAAAGAAATGAAACTGGTGGAGCATGTAGATTTATCATGAATATTCAGTCTTAAAAGTAGAAAATTGATAAAAACAAGTTCAATTATGTTATTGCAAATATTTGTTTAACAGTGGACTTCATTGAATGGAAATACATAAAAGATAAAAGGATATTGATCTAGTTATTACTATCAAACTATATGTCAATATTGAGCAGTTTTTATTTTTGTTTACCGAGACTATTCATGGTGATAAATGGATGAACAATTCAATTGATGATTTTTTACTGCTAAAATCATAGGCCATGATCCAATATCTCTTACTCAAACCAATGTAGGCTTAATATTGAATAAGAAGCATCCATGATAAGGGAAACGCATGATTGGCTCTACCTCTAGGTCCACTTATAGGTTTTCTCCATAGCCAACATGTGGCATAGCATTCGTTCATGTGTGCGGGAGAAAATTTGTGTTCTTGTTTCGGTATGTGCATTCATTCGCATAACCTTTCTCCTACACGTATTTGTATTTCAAATCAAACATGCAATGAAATCATACAACATAGTTTATCCATATAATTACATATCATTCAAAATACCTAACTTAAATCCTTAGGAAATATATGTGTAAAATAACATGGAAATTAACATTTAGAAGTGTTGTATAGGTTGGAGGTCTGTGGAAGAAGTGTGCAGAGAGAATATGTGTGGAGAATATGTGTGAAGAGGTGTTGTACAAGTTGGAAGGATGTGCGGAAGAGGGATATGTGAGGGATATGTGGAGGATGCCTTTGCAAAATTTTCCATTGGCATTGGGTGATTTGTAGGCTATGATGTGATTAGAGACAAGGGGGCTAAGAATCCCTATGCTTGGTGGGAAACTCTTGGCAACATGCCCTCCTCTACAACAGTTATCAAGAAGGCTTTTCTCTTAGGTTACCTCATCCTGTTGTTGCGAAAGGAATTAGAACACATATAGAAATCTGTATAGTTTGAAGAAAATCAAGCTTGAACAGTCCAGTGTAGAGAGTATGGTGTATGTGCACACCAACGTTCATCTTATTTATACGAAAAGGGAGGAGTGGTTGAAGGGAAAGACAAAGATGTGAGATGTTTTACCTGATGATATGGGTTTGGATAGCAGTGTTGAGTTGGCATTGGTCATCTTAGACCTTCATGAGCCAATGTTAGAGATTGTCACTTTCGATGATGATGATCTTCTTGAGCGGTCATCCTCCACACCATACAATGTAGAGATTAAATTGGATACACAATAGGAGTATGCAACAGAGAGAAGTGGTGGTAGTGATGCTAATTTTGATGTTGATGAGCTATATCCTATGAGATTCTTCCATCTTGATCTGCGGTTCCAATATCAACTTTGTTTTTATTCACTATTTTTCATTGGCATTCCCACATATAATATATGTGACTCAATGAGTCGGGACTTAGTGTCCATGTAATATATTTTGATTTTGATGATTTAATGAAAAAAATGTAGCTTATGGTTAATTTCTTGTATTTATCAATTTTTAACATAGTAGTAGGTACTAGTTGTAGCATTGATGTGGTATGTATAATGTATGATTAAATTTGTATCATCATCATGTACATGTTTTAGTTTCTAAATTGAAACTTTGTCATATATAGTGTCTGTACTCTTTTAAGAGTCGATGTGTCACATGTTAGATACTCTATCTTTATGTTCTGTGTTGCTTGTGTCATCATGTCATATGACTTACACTTAATAAGAATAAAAATTATGTTTAAAAAAATTGTGATTTAAAATTTTATAGTTAAAAAATACTTGCCGCCTAACAACGTTATATAATATAAATTATACAAATTTTTGTTTTATTTTTAAATTAAATTAAAAATTAATTATCATTCTTTATAGCGATTGAGAATGCACCCAATTATCAATTATTTACAAAGTTCAAACATCTTATCATTATAAAATCCTTAGGATTGCTAACATATTTTATCACATAGCTTTCATGATGTAACTAGACGTTCTACGCCATCAACTAAATATAACATTTTAATTTTTTATACATTACATTGTGTGTAAACATTAATATTTTATTCGGAGACGTTGTGTGTATACTCAGAAGGGCAGAAATTAACCAGGCGCAAAGTAGAAATCCACTACGAACTATAACAGAAATCTAGTTAGAGCCGTGAAGGGCAAGGGCAAAAATTAATAAATAGAACACAAGGCAGAAATCCAATGGCAACCATGAACTGAAAAATTCAAAGCACAGGCCAGAAATCTAGTCAAAACACTAAAACGACAAAGTACAAGACATAAATATAATTACAATATTCTTTGTCCGTATATTTATAGATGAGAATAATGGTATTTATTGTGGGTATTAATTACGTTGTTGTTAAATAATTTAATATTATATATGGAGTTTAGTGTTTCACTATTAAATATAGTAATTGTTTTATTATTAGTGATATATGGTTTAATAATTGTATTATCAGGTGTATATGTATATGGTTCGTTATAATTTTATTGAAAGTTATTACTCAATTTGTTAGGGTACAAAATGGTGTTGCAGAGAAATCTATAAAATTGGTGCTAAAATTGTGATTTTTAGGACCTCGGGAGCTTGATCGAGCACTTGAATTATAAAATTCAAATAGCTCAATCAAGGGTTTAAGAAATCCTCAATTGAGCCTCTAACATGGTTAAACATAGACTTGATCTAGCTTTAAGACTTGAGAGCTAGCTTTAAGACTTGATCTAGTTTCACCGCTCGATCAAACCACATTTTTTAGTTCCACGCCTATAATTTTATTGCAAATTTATTTATTTCATTTTTTAACATTTTAATTTAATTGAAATTCAAAGTGCATAAAAAAAACAACTTAATTTAATATTTAAAATGTAATTTTAATAATATAAATTAATTTAAATATTTAAAATGTAATTTTGATAATATAAATTAATTTAAAATTTATATATCACATTTTCATAATAATTTTAAAATATAATCTCTAACATTTTCATTTTTAAAATAAAATTCCTTTTAAAAATATAACTTAAATGATGCAAAATTAAAGTGTATTTAAAGGAAATAATTTCTTAATAAATTAATATTTTTAATTAACTAACCTAATATATAACCAATTTTATAGTTTATATTTAATTAATTGGATATACAAACAAATTTACATTTTAATTAATTCTTTAATTAAGTGTTGGAATTCAGGATAAAAGAGGACGGGTGTCACACCCCTACCTTGGTGGTAGTCTTTCAACCGCTGGTAGGAGCTGTGGCACCACCATCTGATTTCTTTTCACCAATACTTTCAAGTGTTGATTACGCCTAGCATTTCATAATTAGTTTATTTTTCACTTTCTAAGTACAAACATTCATAACATAGTGGAAACATTCAATTAGTATTCTTTTATCATTATTACCATTTACACATATGCACAGCGGAAATCTTTAATGGGAGGAGCAACTCCTTGAATATGAGTCTGCCCACAATGATAATAAAAATCTTTCATAAAAAATATAATTACAGTCTTTGTGAGGAAACCCCAAATTTCCCTCGTACAATTTCTATCAAAATCGTGCAACTCGACCTACACCATTCAAACTACTCGAACCATCATTCAGAGCACGCACCTTTTCCAGGTTGGGTCACCTAACTCGTTGGGAAGAGGTTCCCACCCCCGGGCCGCCCTCCGCTCCAACTCACAGTGCCAACCAGTTCTTCCATCCATTGCAATTGTTCAGCATAGTCACATCGTTCAGCTCGTGCCCATGGTGTGTCGCCCTGCCCGGCGCCCACCCGCAGTCCGCTCAACCGTTCAGCGACTCGTCCAAACCTCATGTGCCTTCACCCATTCGTAGCTCATCGTCATGCAGCTCTACTGCAGACCGCCTGCCAACCTGTTCACCGCACCACAGACCTATCAGTCGTTCAACCCAGCTCACCGGTGTGCAGCACGCCCTTCGTGGGTCGCCCACCCTTACCCAGCTCACTCATTTAGCTCAAATCACGCATCGGGCAGAGTGCCCACCCTGCGCCCTACAATAACCGCTTCTGCATTATTCAACTCTTTAGTTTAGTGATGCGGTCAAGAGTCGCTTGCACCTTACCTTGTATTTATATGTCCACCTTTTGGCTTTCCCTCACCTTGAGCTCACACTTATGAACATCAAACTTGAATTGATGCCTCTTCATCTCCATGCACCCGCCTTCTTATACACTTCCACACGGATATGTCATGGGTCGGCCTACCCAGGCTGACCTGCCAATTCAGCCAACTACATCCCATCATTACATTGGCTCGCCCATGTCATCGCCTCGCTAGGTCCACATGCCCAACTTCGCATGATATAAGTCCACCATTGTAACTTCACACACTTAGCCGAATTTTGGTTTTTCAACCTCTGTTGGCTCGTTGCACTTGTGCCCCAAGCGCCTTTAACGAACCTCTCCAACTCATCACTCCTCTAACTCGTCCCATCGTCGCAACTGACTCACCCTCTAGCCGACTTGTCTCTTGCCTGGCTCATCGCGTTTAACGGGAGCATGCCCACCGAACTCGTCGCATGCCAACCGTTGACTCGTGGGCTTAACATACTCGCCTACTCTAAATGGTTGTCATCCTCGACAACTCGACATCGCAAAGTGTCGATAGCTCCAACATCCGAAATGTCCATGATACCCACCTCCACTCTGCCATCACATAAACCATAAAGGCTCATGTCTCCATGAATCGGAAAGTCTCCTCAATCCATGATCATCAACCACCTCCGTCGCAATCTCCACATGCTACCCCACCGTGGAAGGTTGTTCCCTCCAACTCAAGCTACATGCTCACTGTAACATATCGTGTCGACCCCATCATGTATCGTCATTGTGTGAACTACTGCCATGATACTCCAACTCAATGATAACATATCTCAGTATGTTGACATCCCCTATGGCTCGAGCTAGTCGGGTAGCTAATCTAACTGTCGCACTCAAACCATGAGAATGCACATCCTCATGCCATCATCAGTCATTTCTCTCAGCGTTTTGCCACAAAATCAACTTGATCAAGAATCCATCTCCATCTCCATCAAAGTGTAAATAAGCCATGTCTAGGTCCATGAAGTAGCCTCCATCTCATCCACAACATTCTGACCATGATGTTGGTGTCAATGTGTTGCATGTCAATCAGTCTCATCTATCCCAACAGCATCATCCATATGTGTAAAATCCATCTCCTCAAAATGAAGAGATTTTCTCATCCAACCCAACTCTAGATGTGCCACATTCAGGTCCATGAAGCAATCTCCATCATATTTGTAATATTCCCTGCCTAAAGTCTGCAAAAAGAAACAAGTATGCACTTGTCTCATCATCCATGTGCTACCCATGATCATAGACCAATTAGCTCCCATGTATCAAAAGTGGTTAAGTCTCGGCTCAACCCATGCCCAAGTGTTGCCACCAAGGCATCATCATCACTGCAACTCCATCAACTCCAAAGTGTCTCATATCGATCCTCCACATCAAGTCACTCTCCCAAGTACACCCATAAATGTGCTCAAGAGTATGCACCCCATACTACATCAAAGTCATTGACCTCAGCTCCTCAATGCATCAGATCCTCTAAGTCCACCATAATATGAAGTCCCCAATGGCTACAACAATCTCATGTCATCATGAGCTCCATGAATCATCTCCAACCAACACCCTAGCAAGCATACATGTCTCGGCCCCAAAGGTCCCTGCAAGATGCCTCAGCTCTCCATGTAGTAGAAATGCTCCATAGTCTGCTCACAAATCCAACCAAGTTCATGGCCTTGTTGTACATAAGTGCACAACCTCTCCATTGGCTCATAAGTAAAAGTCTCCATGTCACATCAGCAAATCCATCTGCACAACATCCCTGCCTTGACACTCCTCATTAGATGCCCATAAGTGACATCTCTACAAGTGCTCCCACATAATGTCCCTGCATAAGACTTCCATGCTCCATCTATCCAACTCGATGTCCATGACTCAAGCTGCCCATGATGTCCAACTACGTGTGTTATAGATCTATTTGGGCACATCAACCCCAACTTATAGATCAGTACTATTAGGGCTCATCAACCCATAACTCAGTTGTTACATGCCCTAAAGAAGTCAACCATCAGAATGCCTAACTTCCCAAGAAGTTCCACAATCAAAATCATCCAGAAACTTCCTCTAAGAAGATCAGCGCATGTAGGCCTTCGTTGGGGTGCACTGCAATGCAAACTGTACACTAATATGGTGCTATGCAGTGCACTTGGTCCATCTTTGGCCTATGTTGGGCAAATTTGAACGAATTTCCATGAGGGTTTGAAGTATTCCTTATCCATTGGCTGCCTCTAGAATTTTCTCAAACCTATCTACTCCTTTGAGCATATTTGGATGAGGAAGGGAGTTAAGGAGCATCAATCCCTTATCCCTTCCTCCATGGAACTAAATCCTAAGTTTGGGAGGGAATTCATTATCACTATTTATGGCATAACTTCCTTCATTCACCTATAAAAAGACCACTCATTCAGGTGATCAGGGGCTGGAAATTATTGAATTATAGGGAGATGTTGTTAATATGAGACTTGAGTTGATTTCAAGTATTGTAATGATGTCAAAATGTCTTGCTTGTTATGAGGAGAGGATGGGATTGAATTGGAGGAGTGATGCTAAATTGAGCAATGGGTTATAACTCTTCCTTTTACTAATAAAGTGTTCAAAGCCTTTTCCATATGCTTCTGTTATTCATTTATGCTTTCATATGTGTATCATGTACTTGATTCCATGCTATGTTTAATCAATAGATCATTATCATATGCTTTGATCGGTTTTGTCTTCTGTCTGTGTGTAGGTACTCTTCAAGTGGATTAAGTATGGAGAGGAGCGACAAAGTTGGTCAAGGGAGATAAGGAGCAAGCGGGAGCTACAGGTAGGCTTCTTTGCCTCTTATTTAATCTATTGGTAATAGAAAAAGTAGAGAATGCTTTGCACTGTTGTTCTATACTTAGCTACTAGTCTAAGGGTTTAAGCATTTATCCGTAGACACTAAAACTTCCCAAAACAAATTGGCGACTCTGCTGGGGAGCGATCATCTATCTTAGTAGCTTATCAGCCTCTTAAGACATTTCTACATATTGTACTTGTGGTCATTCATTGAATCTCAGTCTTCTTTCATTGAAAATTGAGCCAAAACTATGCCATATTGTCTTCAAAATTTCTTACTGTCACCAGTGCAACCCAATGAAGGACATAGTGTACTGCAATGCACTTCCCGCATAGGTATAGTGCGCTTCAGTGCACTATCTCCCACTGCTACCTACGTTGATCCTTTGAGGGTCGGTTTCCCATCTAGGAACTGAAGTTTTTGAGCCAATTTTCTCCTGTTTGAAAGATTTACTGAATGTCAATGATGTCTTGTCTCTGAAAAAGTGTTTCATCTCCTTACCTGGCCCTACTTAGACTAGGATTGATAAATGTTTCTTATGTATTTACTTTGCTGTTTTCAATCTATAGTCGAAAGTTAGTTTTTGATCGATTGATCTTTATCGAAAGAAAGTGTCGTAAAATCGTCTTTTCCTTCGAAAATTGAATTGTCATCAAATATTCATTCATGAAAAGATTGATTGATTAATGTGTGAGAATTATTAATATTTTTGTTGAAAATGTCGCAATTCCTCATTTCTTTGAAAACGAAAGTGTCGTAAAGTCTTCCTTTCCTTGAAGAGAAATTGTCGCAAAATCGTATTTTTTATGAAAAGAGATTTTTGATCGATTGTGCATATTTCATTTTTATTCATTCACATTAAGGGAAATTGAAAAGAAATACATGCATGTTGCATTGAAAAAGTTTGTGTGTTTTGATAAAGAATAGTGTAGGGAATTTGCATTTAGATTGTGCTCTTTCCTCTTTGATCAAAAGAAATCTAATTGCTCTATCCCTAAGTAGCTAGGATTTCCATCATTAAATTGAATGGAAATAATGCTTATCATGATAGTTGCATTCCTATGAATTTCAGAATACATAATGTGGTGAACTTGAAAGAAAATTCCTAAGAAATATCAACTTAAAATAAACATCAATTTACCTAATGGAGCATTGTCATTAACACAAACATTTAGTGGTTCTAGGCTAGAGACGTGTTACGGCGTCGTAAAACAAAGCAGCTATCACTAACTTGTCTGCAATACGTCCCGAGTGTGATACATCATTCCATGTACGTGATTATATCGTAGCTCGTCCATGTACCTTCGGGTATATAGGGTGGTGTTACAATATGTAAAGTATATGGGAATGCTCTCACTGTGCGGTTTCGGATTAGACAGCGCTTATACGAACTGGGCCTCCACGTACCTTCAGGTATATATGGGAGGACAACTCTAGGTTTCTATCAATCCTTAAGTAACCGAGTCGGCCACGTTGTAAATTGTGATACACTAAACACAACATTCGGGGAGATTGCTTGCTCGTACTTATTGGTTCGCCAGGAGGTATTTTGTAGCTCACAATTGCTTGGTAAACCTTTTGCCTGGTATACCCCTTTTTGTTTATTTCTTTTTTGATAATAAAATTAATCAGAAATCGTGGAGGAAATTCGCAGAGAACAGCGAGCAAACCGCCTTTTCCTCCTGAAGCGACACCAATTCGTGCAAAGCGGACTCACTTAACTGAGTCTAGTACATCAAGAACTCCTAGTTCTTCATATGAGTTACCTAAATCATCTATTTTAGTAAGTACAGAGACTCCTGTTACTACAACTATTTCTGGTACATCTATTCCTGAAGAAGAAGTTTCACAATTACCTGAGGACATTAACACTGGTCCTAGTGAAACTGTAACCGAAGTTGTTCAACTATAAGTTGATCTTCAACTTGAGATTGCTCAACAAGAAAGTACTTCTGAATTTGAATCAGTTCAACCAAAAGATAATCCAGAAATAATCCCAGTTCAAGTAGAAGTTACATCTGAACCTGAAGTTGTTTAGGAACCTCTTACTAAAATTGTTGTTCATTTACCGAAACATCTGGACTTCGAAGTTGAACCTTTAGAAGTTGTTACTTTACCAGTTACCCCTCAAACATTAGTAAATATTGAAACTTCAACTTCACCAACACCAAAAATATTTTACGGACCTGACGGTGAAGTTCTTCCACCAGGTTTGATTGCCATAGAGGAGGAATTGGAAGAAGATTCCACACCTGGAACCCCATTTCACTTTGGAACTGGGCTTTATCTTTACCCAAATACTCCTGATTTCTTTGCTTCATTTGATCCTGCTTCTTTTCAAGTACCCATAGAATCTTTAGGACAACTTTTGGGTCAGTTAACTATGGTTGAACAACCGTTAACATCTCAGACTGTATCATTTGATGCAGCTGTAGTAGATTCGTCTGTTGTCACTTCTTCGATGTTTTCTACCACACCTGAGTCGCACCTATATGGTGAATTGTCTGTCCCGATTGGTTACCAATCATTATCTGGAACCCACTCAGGGGTTGCTTCTACACCATGGTCATCACCCATGTCCTCAACCGGAATTTTACCTAGTTCTTCTCTAATGGGAACTCAACAGTTTGATCTTGCATATCAATATCAAGCTGGGCAATCTGGTCAACCAAGACCTATGTATCCATTAAATATTGGATTGCCACCATATGGAGAGCAATATGCTTATTCACTATATCCTCCTTATTCCAAGGGAATACCATATGGTAATATCCCACAGTATTCAGGTCAACCTGGAATTATAGTTTATCAATGGCAACCAACAATGCCAGTTCAACTAAGGCTTGTGTATCCAAAACAACCAATGCAAACCATGTGAGCTATTCCTACTACACCTATTGTTACTACTGTACCACAGTCACAAGTTCAAATTGTTGTATCACAAACTTTTCAAACTGATCCATCTACCTTGCAATCACAAATTTCAAGTCAAGAAGTTCAAATTCCTCAAGTTGTTGTACAACAACCACTTGTTTCTAGAGTTTAGAAACAACCTTAGGTTAGTGTGCCCTTATCTAGACTGACCCAGGCTTACACTAGCATAGTTTATTCGCAATCTATCCAACCTCTCATTGCCACACAATAACAACCATTGAATCCATAATAGTTATACCAACAACAACAACAATTTATTCAACAACTGTGGCAGCCTCAATTTCAACAACCCCAATTCCAGCAGTACCAACCTCAGTTTGGACCTGTTTCATAGGCTCAACCTGGTTTTGGTCAATCTCAAGCTTACCAAGGTCAAGGTCAACAAGGCTTTGCAGGTAAAGGACAACCACTTATTCAACCTGGTTATCAACAACCACCATACACTGGTTTTTTTCAACAACCATACCAAGGTTACCAAATGTAGATGTCCTATGCTGATATGAAAATACCTATTTCCCAGGCAATTCCATCATATCTTGGGTATGCTCAACCTGACTTGAATCGACAATTGCCATTTGCAGCAACTTTATAATTACCAAATTTAAATCGACTCACTAATGATCCAATCTTATATGCACCTTGGTGGCAGGTAATTCCACGTAAGTTACCATCTGACATTCCGAAGTTTAACGAAAATCCTAGAGAAGACCCATCAAATCATGTTATGACCTTTCATTTGTGGTGTTCATCTAACTCCTTAAATGAATATTTGGTAAGACTTCGTCTTTTCCAAAGAACACTTACTTGTCTAGCTACTAAATGGTACATTGAGCTACCAAGAGCTTTTTTCGATAACTTCACCACTTTAGCCACTACCTTTTTGACCTGCTTCCAGTTACCTACCAGATACGAGACTGGAACAGAACTCCTAACCAAATTTAAATAGACTACTGCTACCCATATGTCAAATCACATTCATGAGTGGCAGTGTCGTCGTCGAATGGTTAAGACATATGTTCCCGGTCAGCTTTTAGTTGAGTGGTTCATAAAATTCTTCTTGTCATCAATCACCGAGGATGTGCCAAAAGGTGGAGTCTTCACAAAAGAGCAAGTCATTGCTCGTGCCCAATACTTGGATTTAATTTACACACAATCCAGCATGCTTTATGATAAAAATTCCTAATGCAACTCGACCAACTTTCACTATTCCACCTCCTCCACAATCGAGTAAGGACTCTCATGCCGGCAATAGTGTGATCGGTTCTTCAAGCACATAATCAGCAGAAAGACCATATGGTCAAACTCTTGTTGTTTCTAATCAAACTACTAATGCATCAGAAAATACTCTTGCCTCCGTGATTAATGTTGTGTCATCTAACAAAGGCAAAAATCCAAAGCAACCAATAGGCAAGAAAAAGGGGAAGATCAAAAAGAAACAAGAAAATTACCCTCCAGAGAAACATATGATTCCTCTACCGCGGCAAGGAAACCTCATTATCCATGTCTGATATGTAATGAAGAGCATTATACAAGATTTTGTCCACATCGCTCTAAGGTCTCTAAACTTTTAAAGACTTCGAACACATTGGCAGTGTTGACAGATCCATTTCCATCCCTGGAAACACATTTGGTTGCAAAAGACCATGTTTCCACATACCAAGTACTCATGTTATCCATCAAAAAGCCTCAAAACGATGTTTTGGTGTTAACAAGAAACAAAGATTATGGAAATCTGTCGTCGTCAAATAATCAAACCACTGATCAACCTAATCCTTTGACCTCGACTTCATCTGAATTTGTTCCACCTATTGTGCTTGAATTGACAATAAAACCACTAAAAGGAGTTGTGCACAAATCGACATTCAACCCTCATGCTCACAAAGCTCAAAACTATAAAATAGTAGAATATCTTGCTCAATCACCTTCAGCTATGTCGACACTCGAGGTGTTGCAAAACTGTCCCTCCCAGAAACAGGCTTTACTGTCAGCAATAGGCGGAATAGATCCTACGGATTCAAATCTTGTAGTTTTTAACCATGCGGGATATTCACCACAGTTACTGGCGCAATTATCTTTCCTAATCCAAGTAAAAGCTCTCAATAACAATGTTCACCGAACTATTATTGACGAGGGGGCATCTACTTGCATTATGTCCATGAGCTACTGGAAAACACTTGGTTCACCGCCATTGTCACGATCACCAACCACGTTGAAAGCTTTTGATGGAAGAATATATACTCCATGTGGGATTTTGAGTAACCTGCAAGTTGAACTAGGGGGCAAAACGGTTACTGTTGAAGTTGAGGTAGTTGATGGACCCCTCAATTACAACATTTTACTAGGAAGGCCTTGGGTATATGCTATGGCTACCGTGGTTTCTACGTACTTTCGTACTATTGCATTCCCTTTTAAGGGTGGAATCACAGTCATTGATCAACTAGCCTTCTTTGCCAATAGTTCACAGGCTATGAGAAGCATTCTATTGATACACAGACCCCCGCTGTCACTTCAAAGTGTTGGAGTAGGTCTCTTTAAAGATCCTTCCCTAATGGGTACTTTTACCCTCCCGTCACCATCTGATTTGGTGGAAGTGGCAAGAGTAGAAACCTACAACATGATTTCCTCCACCTCATCTGATTTAAGGAGGATTTCCAACCAAATTGAAGTTGAGGGTGATATTGAGGTATTATCATTAAGTCCCATTGAATTATCATAGCAATCAATCTTTTAGGCTTGTGCGGAAAACCCAAATCGGCTCTTAACTTTTGTATGGGTAGATAGATCATTAGAATATGGTACCTCTTCAGATCTTTTTTCATGTATACATTCTACGGATGAAGGAATCGTCCAATCATTGATGATATGAGAGGAACCATGAGGAGATTATCATCATCATTCCCACCTTCCAGATGACAATGAAGATTATTCAAATGAACTTAACCACCCATCAATCGTTGATTTCTTGTCGAATTCTATTAGAGTAGATGCTGTAGATTCTGAGCGTAATTTGTCAAACATAGAAGAAACAATTTCTATAAACATTTCGACCAAGCCTAATATTGTAGAGAACATTCATGTCAGAAAATCTTGTTCTCCATTGGAACTTGATAATTATCATGCTCTGTTTCGTGAATTTAGAGATATTTTTGCATGGTCTTACAAGGAGATGCCAGGAATTGACTCAAGTATTGTTGAACACGAGATTAAGATGTACCCTGATGTCAAACCAGTACGACAGCGGCTTCGACCTATTCATCCTAAGAAATTCATTGCCATTAAAGTAGAGGTTGAAAAACTTTTGCGTGTTGGTTTCATTTTCCCTATACCTCTTACTGACTGGGCATCTAACATTGTTCCAGTTATGAAAAAACAAGGGACAATTCGAGTGTGCGTCAATTATAGGGATGTAAATTAAGCATGTCCAAAAGAAAATTATCCTACACCCTTTATTGATTGGATTATTGACGAATGTTCCAGATGTGAAATCTTTTCATTCACGGATGGTTTTTCTGGCTACAATCAAATCAATATCCGCCCACAGGACCAATATAAAACAGCTTTTATATGTCCTTGGGGCACATTCGCATATCGAAAGTTACCTTTTGGTTTGAAGAATGCAGGGGCTACATTCCAAAGGACAATGAATTATGCCTTCCATGACATCAAGCATATTGTTCAACCTTATCTTGATGATTTACCTTCTCATTCATGAAAGTGATTTGATCACCCACAACATTTGAGAGCAATATTTTTACAATGTCAACACTACAAGATAAGACTCAATCCACACAAGTGTGTGTTTTGTGTTGGCTTTGGTCGATTGCTTGGATTCGTAGTCTCAAAAGATGGAATTCGACTCGATCCAATAAAGGTTCAGGCAATCCTTGACTTGCCTCCACCTTCAAACTTGTTATAGTTACAGAGACTTCAAGGGAAGGAAAACTTTCTGAGGAGGTTCATTCCAAACTATGCTGAGTTGGCTAAAGGTTTTACACATCTATTGAAGAAAGAGGTACCCTTCCATTGGGATCAGGTTGCACAAGCTTCCTTTGATGCTCTTAAAGATTCCCTAATTAGAGCATCATTAATGTATGCCCCAAACTATCAAAAATACTATTACCTGTATCTCGCCACTGTAGATACAACCATTGGTATGGTTTTAGTCCAAGAAGAAGATGGAATTGAACATCCAATTTATTACTTGAGTCGTAATCTCAACGATACAAAAAGTAAGTATTCGTATGTCAAAAAGTTAGCTTTGGCAACAGTTCAAGTTGTACAAAGATTTTTTCATTACATCCTCCTTCATAAGACTACCATTATATCGAATTGCAACCCTATGACATACATTTTGTCACGACAATTGCTAGGGGGAAAATATTCAAAATGGATAGTAATTTTGTAGGATTTTGATTTAGAATTCATAAAATCTAAATCAAAGAAATCTCTGGTCTTTGTCGAGTTACTTTGCGATCTTCCCTCATCCTCCAATGATTTAACATCAGAAGCATTGATCTTGGATGAGTCTCTGTTTCTTATTTCGTCAAGTGATCCATGGTATGGAGATATACTGGTCTATCTCCAGACCCAAGCTTTTTGGCCTAATACCTCTCACTCTAAACAATGACGTATTCGATACCAAGCCAAAGATTATCTGATCATTGTTGACACCTTTTACTGTCGTGGTGTCGATACAATTTTACGTAGGTGCCTCACTCATGAGGAAGCCAAAAAAGCTTTGAATGAATTTCATTCAGGTGCTTGTGGTGGACATTTATCTGGTTACGCTACCGCACAGAGAATTCTCCGTGCTGGTTACTTCTGGCCAACTATATTCAAATATTACATTCGTGCTGTCAAAAGTTGCCATGCTTTCCAGATATTTGATCAGAAAACCAGATTACCACCTGCACCACTGCATCCAGTCATTTCTGTTCATGGTTATATTATAGTTGTCGTTGACTATTTTACCAAATGGGCTGAGGCGATGCCAACATTGAACAATAGTGGCGAAACAACTACTTTATTTTTCTTCAACCATGTGGTTGTCAGGTTTGGTGTACCACAAGCCATAGTTACAGATCATGGATCGCATTTTCGCAATCACATGATGGTTGAATTGAACGCCAAGTTAGGACTGTCACATGATAGTTCTACTCCATATTACCCGCAAGTTAATGGACAAGTTTAGGCTATCAACAAAGTCCTTAAGCTCATGTTCCAAAGAATGATTGGAGTTCATAAAAGAAATTGGAATATAATCCTGTACTCGGCTTTGTGGGCATACCAAACCTCGGTGAGAAATGCAATCAGATTTACACCCTTTCAATTGGTGTATGGTTTGGAAGCAATCTTACCAATCCAATACGAAATCTCGTCTCTCAAACCCACGATTGACCTGCTACCTAACACTTCTGAAGAAGAATCACATTTCTTGGAGTTAATCCATCTGGATGAAACTCGTCATGATGCCGCATTTGCTAACGAAGTGCACAAGAAACGTATTAAGGCGCAATATGATAAAAATGTCAAGCCTCGTGTCTTCTCAAAAGGTGACCTAGTCTTGCTTTATGATCAGGAGTCTAATAAACTTGGCAGAGGAAACTTTGAACCGCTTTGGATGGGCCCTTATATTGTTAAGCATGTTTTGACGAAAGGTGCCTCTGCGTTAGTGGACTATGATGGGATTCCATTGTCGCAGCTTCGAAATGGGTTGCACCTTAAACGTTACTATGCTTAGTTAAGTGTAGTAAAACTCATTGTATATATGCTTCGATTGCATGTGTGTGTGTTTTATTTTTGAGTTCTTATTTTGTTAAGTAATCCACTTTGCATTTGTTGCAGATGTCAAAATTTTCGAAACCATTTGTTGGTTACACCGATGGGGCTCGTCGTAGTACGCAGAATTTATTCTTTGCAGCATGGGCCATTTTCGCTCCAAGTGGCGAGTTAGTGAGTTTTAGAGGGATGTGTATTGGACGATCGACAAAAAATATTGCTGAGTATAATGCATTGATTGAACTCCTTTTTGATGCCATTTCACTTGGCATACGCCGAATCATCATTAGGCTAGACTCACAACTACTTGTACTACAACGTACTGACGTTTATACCATCCGAAACCCAAAAATTCATCGCATGTTCCTTAGAGTTTGTATTTTGGAAAGGTATTTTGATTTTATTCAATATCATCATATTTCTAAAAATCTAAACACATTAACTAATTCTCTAGCAAATTATGTGTTAAATAGACATTTTCGATATATGTAAAGTAAATATTTTCAATTCACATCATTAATTGAATAGGATTGCATCACTTAACTATAATAAAACTCTGAAAGTAAAATAGATGATTGTTTTAAAAGTTTTTACAAATAGTTTGTGTCCAAGACAAAAATTGGTCATCTGACCCAAAAACTCAAAATGTATGCAAAAAACATCTAAGTAGACTAGTTTTGCTCATGATAATAGGTCATAGCCTGTGCTATCATACGTAAGAGTCTCATCCAACGACTCAGCACACCGATGGTGTGGCGCTACAATCGCATAGGAAACTCCTCCGGAAATCTGGAATGCCTAAGGTCAAACCCTCTATGTGATCTTGTAGCTCAGCCAATGTCTCAGCTAAGTCTAAGTCTCAGAGAACTACTCTCCCAACAGGTCTTTGTGCTGGCCCACCTACCTCTCGTTGGTGCCCCACAGGTCGAACAGGTCCAACATCTGCATACATTAAAAAAAAAATTGTTTAGTCTTGGAAATAATCAAAAAACACAAAAAAACGTAGAAAATTTAAAATCAAAAACACTTTGGTCAAACAATTTACCTATAGCACTCCACTGTGCTCCAACTGGTAACATCAAATCTGGATCACCACGGAAATCCATTCTTGAATATGGATATTCTACGAAGGCCATATCCTGTCGATCAAACCACTCAAAGAATGCAGGGGTAAATGAGATCAATGACTAACCAGCATGTCTAGCCATAAGATCTACCCATCTCTGCATCCGTGGATCTCTAGGTCCAAATACTCCCAGTGAAATAAGTTGTGGCTACATAAGTGAAATTCTCTCCAAGGCGAAAGAGATCAGGATCGACCCATAGCCAATTTTTTTTGTCTTTCTATTCTTTACCTTGGTCAATTTTTCTTTCATGGATGAAAGAACTACCTCACACTAGTTGAACACTTTTGGCTCTAAACACTCTAAAGCATATTGCATATATGATCTATTTGCCAAGTGTAGTGTTGCATTGCCAGCCAGTTTGGCAAGGGTAAAGAGGATCATCCTCAATGGTAAATCACTAACATCCCTGATGTTAATCTTTCTGTCTCTGCTAGGTTGAGCTCCTTCCCGACAGAACTGTCGTATATAGTCTCTCACTGATTCACCTCCTCTGGCAAATCCTGATAGTGAGATGGGGGCACCCCGCTTCAACAATCCAGTCAGAAAGTATATATCATCAATGGTAAAATGGATCACTTTGTCGCTAATGTGAAAGGCCTGATCGTTAGGATCCCAATAACGAACAAGGAACTGTAAAAGCTCAATTTGTTGTCACATGCTAGATAACCGAAAATACTTGAGTAACCCACAATTCCTTAGGGCCTCAACCGCACCTTGATTATTTAGGGCAATCATATCTTGTTCTCAATGCTCTCGTTCTCTCCATATAATCACCATTTTTATCTGATGAATCTCTGCAATGCAACCATTAAACAAATTACGATCCATTTTTTGCAAAAATTAGCGGAAAATTTGGGAGAAAATAGTTGTGTAAATTTGGTTTTTTCACCTAGCATACCCCTCCCTTAGACATAGTGCGCTGCAATGCATACAGCCTTCTGGGTGTGTGCAATGCAGCGTACTTTTAGATACTGAAAGGGTGCACTAATCCATAGTTTAAAAAATGAAACCCTATGGGCCTCAAAAACTCAAAATTTTCCTTAAAACTAAAAATAAATGGAATGAAATGAAGGAGAACAGAGATAGCTCCTACCTGGTCTGGACGGCATGAGGAATGGTCCACTAAATCCTCCGCAATCAGCTAGTGAACTTTGAGGTAAAAACTGCTCCAGAGCACCAAAATCAAAGGGTAAAAGTGAAATGGTAAAAATGAATGGTAAAACTTGTTTTTATGTTTATTTCTTGCACATTGATTGAGTAAACATTAGTTTTTATTCATTTTTATCCATGAAACAGGTATTTTTAATCTATTTTGATGGTGTTTTGAGCAGGTTTAACAATTGAAATGTAGAATTTCACGTGCTCAAATGTAAATTGAACATCTTTGACCACAAAGCAAACTTTTATCTCTTTTTCGAGCTTTGTTAAAAATGAAAAAGGAACCCCCTTGGAGTCCTCTTTAAGCTCTTTTCAGACTCTCTAAATATGAAAATATTGTTGAGCACTTGTCCATTCCAGCTCGTTAAAGGATTGGAAACAATATCTCTCTTGTATTATTTTACGCTTTTTTGGACTTGAGAGATTATTTTATGAAAAAGAACTTGTGGAGTTTCCTTTTTGTCCCTTTTCAAACTCCTTAAACATGAAAAGGACCGAGTTATCTTTGTCGCTAAACTCATTAAAAACATCAAATATTGAAAAAATTGTCCATGTAGACAAGACTGAGTTTCACCTTCGCTAGACTTGTTAAAGCATCAAATAGCGATGGATTCACCCGAAGGGTGAAATTATACAACATGCATATGTTATCCTCCTCAATCTTGACAAAAAATAAAGAGGTACTGGTCAGCAATGACTAGGGAAAATGGGAAAAATCCGAGAAAACTTTATGGTAGCAAGTCGCTCTTGAACATAACACTTTCACCTCATCACCATGACTATGTTGGTTGGATCATTCAACTTGATGGTTATCACACCGTTGGTCTATCATACCATCCATTACTTTGTTTTGGTTTAATGCTACCAATTCATCTTAGTGTCACCGACATGTTCAAGAGAAGTCATTGAGTTTAAACTTCATCCTTTGCAATATCTTAAACCTTCATTTTCATGACTATCATTCCTGAACATTGTGTCGTCAGTTGATTTTTCATATCCAAAATCATTTACCTTGTTTCCTGTCATTGATTTGGGATACATCAAGGCCCTCCTGTGACGAGTCGCTTCTTATCAACATCAGCACATCATCCAAGAAGTTTACTTAGAAACACCCCTTCAGTACCTTGAGGCTTGCATACATCAATGGCAGGTTTCTCACTTCTGGCGATACGTTGAAATCACTGGCCTTCGACCAAAAGACTTTGTATGGTGTTTGACATCAAATCATTTATTCACACCATGTGAAATGTATTGTAGCACCTTGAGGGTCATTATCATTATCGGTGATTCCTCTTGTGTCTGCTGGTAATCAGACAATGTCTTTCCATGTTCGATATCATAACATTTGTTCACATGGTTAGAACTGTACTTGAGCGAAAGATTGAACAGGATTGAAGACCTCGGATCTAGTTTCATCCATCCGGGCTACGATGTTTTCAGGAGTACTAAATCAAATGTACAATGGCATTACATTCATAGTCATCCATTCATGGGTCTATATCTGTAGACGACCATATTTTTACATGTAATGAAAGTTTATAAGCTGAGCATGGGTATGCCTTCCCTCAACAAGTTCATGAGAAAAAATCAAATTATCATGATATATGTATTGTAATTGATGCAGGTCACCTTCTGCTTCGAAACCTCCTCTCCACATGATAAAGCATTTCACTCAACATACATATTTATGACTTCATGCTTTAGGGGGAAACTATTACAAATCCATTGGGGCACATCAACCCCAACTTACAGATCAATACTATTAGGGCTCATCAACCCCTAACTCAGTTGTTACATGCCCTAAAGAAGTCAACCATCAAAATGCCTAACTTCCCAAGAAGTTCCATAACCAAAATCATCCAGGAACTGCCTCTAAGAATATCATTGCGGGTATGCCTTCATTAGGGTGGGCTGCAATGCAAACCATACACTGATAGGGTGCTATGCAGCACACTTGGTCCCTCTTTGGCATGCGCTAAGCGAATTTGAGAAAATTTCCATAAGGGTTTGAAAGATTCCTTATCCATTAGATACCTCTAGAAGTTTCTCAAACCTATCTACTCCTTTGAGCTCGTATTTGGATGAGAAAGGGAGTTAAGGAGCATCAATCCCTTATCCCTTCCTCCATGGAACTAAATTCTAAGTTTAGGAGGGCATTCATTATCACCATTTACGGCATAACTTCCTTCATTCACCTATAAAAACACCACTCATTCAAGTGATCAGAGGCTAGAAATTATTGAATTATAGGGACATGTTGTTAGTATGAGACTTGAGTTGATTTCAAGTATTGTAATGATGTCAAAATGTATTGCTTGTTATGAGGAGAGGATGGGATTGAATTGGAGGAGTGATGCTGAATCGAGCAATGGGTTGTAACTCTTCCTTTTACTAATAAATTGTTCAAAGCTTTTTCCATATGCTTGTGTTATTCATTTATTCTTTCATATGTGTATCATGTACTTGATTTCTTGCTATGTTTAATCAATAGATCATTATCATATGCTTTGATCAGTTCTATCTTTTGTCTATGTGAAGGTACTCTTCAAGCACATTAAGTATGGAGAGGAGTGACAGAGTTGGTCAAGGGAGATAAGGAGCAAGCAGAAGCTACAAGTAGGCTTCTTTTCCTCTTATTTAATCTATTGGTCATAGAAAAAGTAGAGACTGCTTTGCAATATTGTTCTATACTTAGCTACTAGTCTAGGGGTTTAAGCGTTTATCCGTAGACACTAAAACTTCCCAAAACAGTAGACCCATCACAACATTGGTCATCTTCATCCAAGTCTCAATCCAGTCTAGTGCCCATAGTCACCCAAACCATATATCTCATCAATTCATATGAATCCTTTCCATTATAGCTCCCCCACTAAAGGTTCCACCAAGACTGCCTCTTGGTCTTGGCCATGCGAAGTCCACCCAAGTATCATCAAAGCCAAGTGTGTGCCCTTCTCCAATCTGTCCATGAGTCATGCGAGGCACTTAGCCAATTCTCCATATGGCTAAATCATGACCCATTCCTCTACAATAATCATCACATTCCTCCCTTGTCACGGGAATTTGCACCTTCTTCCATAAGGTCACAGACAACCCCAAAAAGCTCTGCAACAGTCAATGGTCCTTGTCTCTCCATACAAGGTCTCATCATAGACATCCATGGTAAGATCTTCCACTCCATTGGAAAACTGACTTTTCCCTTCCCTACATATGGCCCATCCTCCAAAAGCTCCAATGAAACAGAAGTATAAGTAGTACTTAATTCATCATGAGGCTCCTCCAATTGAGTATCATCATCCACCAATGTTTGCATAACGTATAATCCTGGTCCAACTTGATAGATTTCAAGTCCCTCCTCCATCGTTGTCACATTTTAACATCCTCAACCATAACGAATTCCTCTTCTTCATCATCGCAATCTGCAGCTACATCCTGCTCCATTGCCAACCAAGTCCAAGAAGTTCGTCTTCAACATTCCATTCCAAGACATCAAGTACATCTTGAATCTGTGGGTTCTCTTCTTTCATCCGCTTCAACTTGTATAGGGTCAAAAAGAGCCTCCCTTGGCATTCTTCCAAACTTGCCATGTCTTGTCATTCAGCTTGGCCCAAGCACAATGCTTCACCATAGCTAAACCTGTTACGAAGTGTAGCACTTCAATCTGCAAATATGAATCACCAGAGCCCGCGGAATATGGATCCTTTGATACCAACTATTAGGAAGTGCAGTTATATCACTTCTTGCCACTTATTCAGTAACTCTGATACCAACTGTCATGCCCCTACCTTGGCGGTAGTCTTTAAACCGCTCGTAGGAGGTGCGGCACCACCACCCGATTTCTTTTCACCAATACTTTCAAGTGTGGACTACACCTAACATTCCATACTTAGTTTATTTTTCACTTTCCAAGTACAAACATTCATAACACAACAGAAACATTCAATTAGTATTCTTTCATCATTATTAAAATTCACACATATGCACAATGGAAACCTTTAACTCAAGGGGAAACTCCCCAAATATGAGTCTGCCCACAATGATAATAACAATCTTTCATAAAATATATAATTATAGTCTTTGTGAGGAAACCCCAAATTTCCCTCCTATAATTTCTGTCAAAATCGTGCAACTCGACCTGCTCTGTTCAACCTACCTGAACCACCATTTGGAGTGCCCACCCTTTCCGATTCAGGTTTCCCAACTCATCGGGTAGAGGCACCCACCCCCGAGCCACCCTCCGCACCAACTCACTATTCCAACCAGTTCTTCCATCCGTCACAATTTTTCAGCAACGTCGCATCATTCAGCTCGTGCCCACAGCATGTTGCCCTACCCGACACCCACCCATAGTCCGCCCTATTGTTTAGCGACTTGTCCATACCTCGTGCGCCTTCACCCGGTCACAGCTCACCATCGTGCAGCTTTACCGCAGACCGCCCGCCAACCTGTTCACTGCATTGCATAACTTCTCCGACCGCACTACAAACTTGTTCCGCACCACAGACCTGTCGGTTGTTCAGCCCAACTTGTCGGCACACAGCGCGCCCTTCATGGGTTGCCTACCCTTACCCAACTCGCTCATTCAGCTCAACTCACCTGTTGGGAAGAGTGCCCACCCTGTACACTGTGATAACTGGTTCTGCATTCTTCGACTCTTTGGTTTGGTGTTGTGGTCAAGAGCCGCCTACACCTTACCTTGTCTTTTTGTGTCCACCCTGTTAGAGTCAGTATTTTCATACTACCATCAACGATCAAAATTCCTATTTTATTTCATATTAGTGTCCCATGTTGAGATGTTTATCATTCTACCTAGGTCATCATGTAAAAATTTACTCACTGATGGTAGCCCAAGTTCAAACTCCAAGCCCCTCTCAAAAAATCAATATTTGTTAGCCCACCTTCATTTTTCTTTCTGGGCATACATTAACCATAAAAGATCATTTCATCATGTCTTTATGTTAGTCAAGTCAACATGGAGTCTAGTCATTCAAGGTCCCATTAGGTCATTAGGGTTTCTAAGGTTCCAATAAAACTCCATTCCATTGCATAAGACCAGCAAGGAAAGGGTGATCAAATAACATATCTTCACCATGTGAAGATGATTTGTAAAGAGAAATGCTTATTTCATCATGTAATTTTATGTTCACTATATGTAATAAGTATTGTTCCTAAGCTGCCAACTCAATCTCTATATGCCAACTTCATTAAAGAAAATTAAAATTCAAAGAGTTCTCAAAGACCATCAAAATATCAATTTGTCAAAGCAAATAGTCAAGTGAAAGGGTAATGTTTCAAAAATTTAAGTGAATGCCAAAGGGAGTTGTCTTTTCCCAAGGGTGTCCAAATCATCATTTTCCACAAGCACTAAACCCTAATTTCCTCTCCCACTGAGCTACGATTAGCTAAAGGATCAGAGACATATAAGTAGAGGAGGCATAATGGAGGTCATTTCAGTAATTATGAGGCCATTCCAACTCATAAACATCATGCCTCCATCATTTTTCAAGAAGTCATTCCAAGGGACAAATCATTTGCCACACAAAGGGCCAATTTTTCTTCCAAGCATTTTTCCAACCAAACAAAGATGAATTTTACAAAAGTGAGAGAGGTTTTTGTCCATAATATTCCAAGGATGAAAAAACTCCTTCCGTTTTTACACTGTTTTTATGGTTTTGGTGAAATTTCAAAAATACAGTTGCTACAAGAGAGTTGTTGCACGTTTGGAGTGAGCTTGGGAAAATCAATTCTTTTCCTAGCTGGAGTGTCCAAATGACTTGCTTGATGAGTCAAATGATAACTATAGATAAATATATTTCCAATAAGATATCATGAGCTCAATTTGGAGTAAGACCTCCAAAAGCTTCTTGCAAGAGAACACTTCATTTTTTACCTTCATTCTGCACTTTTTGACCAGTCTTGGGAGAATCAACTTTTGGAGGGTCAAATCAAGTCCATTTCAAAAAATTAAGGTAGATTTGGAAACTAGATATGACAAGTTTTGCAATGAGATATCCCAAGCTCAATTTAGACATCAGAAAGGTAGTCAAAATCAACCTGCAAGTTGGAGGGCGCTTTTGACCAGAGTGTTGTGCGTTTGCCTGAAATTTCTGTGCATTTCCTAAGGTCACTAGGCACCTGTAAAGAAAGGTTGTGTTTGACCAGAAACTTCCAGAGATAGCCCACAAAGCACAACATCATCTCCAAAATTCAAAATGTGTCACCAACATGCTCCAGCACCATAGTTAGGTTGAAACCACATCACTCCTCTCCTCCACAGTTGATTTATATGGTGTTTCATTGTGTTTTGGTGTCTTACTAAATTCAAAACCCTAGTAACATAATCCCATCCCTAAATTCCATTTCCTAGCTTCCCACGTACATTCCTAAATTTCAAAACTACCCCTTTCCACCTCCCTGATATCACACATCCCCATTCCCATCTCCTCAATTTCCTCACACCATTCCATACTCTCTACACCTACATTCCATTTCATCACCTCCCTAGGGTTTGACTCCAAAAACTCAAATCTGCAAAAGAGAAGATTGAAGCATTAACCAAGCAAGAGGAGAAAAGGAGCCTAGAAATTCTTGCCAAGGCATCACTCCATGCCTCAAACACATGATCAGCTGTCATCCCACCAATTTTGACAAGTTTTGAAGCAAATTTTGTAACTTGTGAATTACTGTGTTTTTTGAGGCATTTTTAGCACAGTCAAAAGGTCAAATGTGCAGTACCTAGGGTGTTACGCTCTTTTTTGGGGCATCTAATGAGAAAAATGTCAACATATTCGGATTTAGAGTGATGAGGACATGCACCTTGTGCATTTTCTAAGCATTTGGAGGCAAATATGTCTGTCAAAAAGGTAAAAAACCACCAAAAAACCAACTTTCTACCTCATTTCTAGCTTGGGCACTGTGCATTTACCAGTCTTGGGAGATTGAGTTTTTGATAGGGAAAATGAGCTCCAAATTTAAAACTAGAGATATATCTGGAAAGTATACTTGAAGGGCTTTCCAACGAGCTATCTTTGAGAAAATTTGGACACCGGGAAGGCACCCAAAAGAAGTCCTAAAATTAGAGGGTGCATTTGACACTGAAATGGCGCGTTTGACAAAGAGAGGGTGCATTTGACAGTCTTCTCCAATTTTCACTATTTCTCTCCAAATTTATTTTCACCTATGGGAAATTGATGTTTTACTGATGTAATTGATAAGGATGATGTAATTATTATGTTTTTTACTATTATCTAGGGTAAATACATTAGTTAAATGGCCTACATGACTTGTAATGAATCAATTTGCTTAAGTTAGGGATGAGTCACTTTGACCACCCTATACTCTAGCTATCAGTTCAACCTTTCTTGCAACTACTCCTCCTCTCATTAATTTGACCCCTAGGCTAGAATGAGTTGGTTTGAGCTCTATATTATGTATTTTCTTAGTCATTTTACAGGTTTGACTCTCTTGCATGTTGTAATAGCTTTCAGACTTTGGCATGGAATATATTGGATGAAGTTGCAACTATTTTGGTGGGATTCTTGTGGCATGGTATTTTGATATTGTTTCTTCTTTAGTTTCATATGTGTGAATGTTTTTTTCCTTTCATGATCCATTTCACTCTAATTATGTTTGATTTTCAAGGTGTGATAAGCAGAATTCATCTTTGTATGCTCTGTTTTGGGAAAATCATCATAGATTGTTTCATTTCTTCAGTTTAAAAATAATTCATGACCCTCATGCTCTTTTTAGCATCTCACTAGTCTAAACCATCTCATCACTATACTACGAAGTTTAAAGTACCTTGCCTACCTTTCCCCATCAGATGTCTGCAATTCTGATTCACTTTTCCCTGACCTAGTTCATTCTCTGACCTAATTCACTCATCCTTGTGACTACCCAACCAAATCAAATCAAACAACCCTTTGCACTTTACCTCTAGCCTAAAACCTTAATCCATCCAGCCCCCTTGGTTGTGATCCTTTGGAGAGAGCCCTCTCCGGCGTGGTAGGGCTAGATTACAAGTCAAAAGATTGGTTTGTGGTTACCTCAACTGGACTCTTCCTCAGCCTTGGAGATCTGGAGCAGTGATAACGCACCCTTTGGCTTTCCCTCACCTTGAGCTTGCACGTATGAACTTCAAACTTGAATTGATGCCTGTTCCTCTCCATGTGTCCGACTTCTTATATGCTTCCACACAGATATGTCATTGGTCGTCCTGCCTAGCTCGACTTGCCAATTTAGCTAACTTCACCCCATATTTACGTCGGCTCGCCCATATCGCCGCTTTGTCGGGTCCACATGCCTACCTTCGCACGATATAAGTCCACCATCGCAACTTCACACACTTAGCCAAATTTTAGGTTTTCGACCTCTGTTGGCTCATCGTGTTGGTGCCTTGGGTGCCTTTAACCGACCGCCCCAGCTCATCACTCCTCCAACTCGTCCCATCGTCATAACTGACTCGTCGCACCCGCTAACTCGTCACTCACCCGTCTTGTCGCATTTAACCGGGAGTGCGCCCACCCAACTTGTCGTGTTTAACCGGGCGCGCACCCACCCATCTCGTCGCATGCAACTGGTGACTTGTGGGCTTGATAAGGGGAGTGTGACACCTCATTGTCTCCATCGTGTAATGCCCTCCTCGCACATCTACCCAAGAAACCAGTCAGTTGGGGTAAATATGTGATGAGAGGCCACTATAATATGATTCAATCTCCTAAGTCACGTTAAGGAAGTGGAACTGATGGAAACACACCATATAGATGTCAGCTAGAGGACCCTCAGGAACTAATCCAATACTTTAGACAGCTTGCCCTTGGGTCCCACTGAATTTTTGGATAACTTAAGCATGAGTCGCTCTCATGTTATAGGCATGATAGCTTCTAGAAACATAAAGTCATTCTCACATGCTTTTCTACCAGTGATCAGAGACTAAATTTGTTAGTGTTATGCCAACGACCTCAGGACTTGAGACACTTTTCAGGCCCAGAGCCCAGGTCACTACCCAGGTCTTAAAAACACTAAAATAACATGAAACTGATAGTATTCAAGAAAATACTTGTTTAAGACCTTGATTGGACCCCTACCAGCCATGACAGACATTTCGTCAAACGTATGACAAACATGTAATCTACAAGTGTAAATAACAGTTCTGAGCATAGGGGTCTCATGCTTATCTTAGATTCGCCATGAAACATTGTTTCCTTATCACTTTAACTGTCATTCTATCCATTAGTTCATAGATAAATTGTTCATCCATTTACAAGTAAAAACATGATGAGAGCCATAAATAGTTGTTGTCATAAAACATTTACACAACTAGCATATTAGGGACATAAATATCAATGAAATCACAACCATATACACCACATATAATCCATCTTAATACTCATATAAATAACAGGAGAAATAAACTTTCATTAATGATGAAAAATTCAAAATTGGGATGGGGCTTCCACATTCCACCCAATTGTAGAATGACTGAGCCAAATATCTCTTCAGCCATTCACCCTCATGCCATATTCCAAGCATGAATGTGGGATCTCATAGAACACATCAATCAAAAACCATCAATGGCTTCCAGAGGTCATCTACATCAACCCATCAAACAGTGATTCCACCTCACGGTCAGACACCAGAAAACCATCATCAGATCATTCTCTATCCCATCCTTCCAAGGCTCTAGAGCATTTGTTAAACCTGGCTCCCAGGATTAGTAAGTCAACCCACAGCTGCCACCAGGCTCTAAAGTGTTTCTCCAACCAAGGCTTCGAGGACTAGTAACTCAACCCACAACATTTTCTGGGCTTCCAGAGTGATTGTCCAACTAGGGCTTCTAGGACTAGTAACTCAACCCACCAAGGGCTCCAAAGCATTTTCCCAACCAAGGCTTCCATAACCAGTAACTCAACCCAAGTTTTTACAGGGATTCAAGAGCATTTTTCCAACTAGGGCTTCCATGACTAGTAACTCAACCCAAGCTGTTACAGGGCTTTTAGAGAATTTGTCCAACGAATGCTTCCAGTAACTAATAACTCAACCCAAGCTAAGAAAACATGAGAACCAACAAAAAAAAGCATTGAAATTAAACCCACAATCACCATGGTTATTGATCCAGGTCCAGGTGTGATGAATGACACTTCCAAGACCTTTTACTTTCGTGATGTGTTAAATTGCATTTTTCAAGGAACATTAATGAGTACATCTGCATGTTGTAAAAAAGAGGAACATGTCAACCATCAGCAACATAAAAACTCAAGACGTTGATAACGGAGTTCGTCAAGGAGGGACTACGTCTCCCAGCCTCGGTGTCAAGATGGTGTTGGTCGTAGCATTAAGTGTTGTCAATAGTGATGATGTACACAAGAGATGATATCATGATCATACAAGGAAAATGCCCTCACGCAAGAGTGTCTCTAAGGGATGTTCCACTACAGGAACTCTCAGTCAAAAGACTCCTATCAGTATGACACAAAACTCATGCACGATGAACATCCTGCCAACATGGCATAAAAGGGATGTCAAAACAAACATGCATGGCGACACAAGAGTATCCCATCAACATACAACAAAGGGATATCAAAACAGAACATGATGAATCATGACAATAAGTACATCACATCGGGGATTCCACGTCACATCAAGCAGGAATCATAAAATGAGTAAGAAATAGGATCCCACATCAAACATCAAGCAAGAACATGTGCAACACAATGCATAGCAAAATAAGTACATGAACACTGCATATACCTCACAACCAATGGCCATTTGAAGAAGCGGGTATCAAACTACTAAAGTTGTTCGGACCATCAATCTCACGACATCAATCGCATGGAAATGGTTGCTCGCACATGAACGCTGACACCTGCATTCCACTTAGAAAACTGGCTGAAGAATAGAATGAGAGAATGAGAAATCTAAATGCACCATTAGATTTGTGGCATCGAATAGTGAAAAATTGACTGTCCAAAATCTGAATTCTGAGAAATTGAGAATTTGAGGCTCAAGGAATCTTTTAGATTTCCCCTACATTCCTCAAAGATTATACTCCATGGGTGGACTGGAAATCTGCAACTCAAATGGAAAATCCAACCTTGCCATTGCGATCCCTGCAGGAAATCATGAAAAACATGTACAAACTTGACTATATTCCGTCATGGAGAAAAATTACCTCCTCGGGAAAATTTCAAGGCTCATGGTTCCGCTACCTATTTTGCAGCAATCATGGTTCCACTTTCATCCTGAAAATGGCTGAAAATGCATATCACTGATGGAGAAATAGACATCGCCATTGCGTTCATGGCAACGAGGGGTGTTGAATCCATATAAACTTTGTCAAAATCTGACAAAGTGGAAATTTGGCCCTCCTACAAAATTCATGGTTCCACCTGCATTAAAAATTAATTAAAAATTAACTCCGTCTCGATTTCCATGCCCGCTCCTAGTTCCTCTTTTGCCTCCTATGCACTAAAGGAATCGCAGGTTAATATAAATTTTTAGGCGGAATTTACAAAATGGTGGTTGGTGAGTTGGTTTATGGATTCAATTATTAAGGGGGAGGTTGGGTGGTCAAAACCCACCTCCTCCCGTTTACAATAAAAATTCATTCAAAAAATATATATTTTTTTAAGCATGGGGGGTCGGGTCTGCATTGGGCGGTCTGCCCCCATACTCCATGCTGTTTTTTGAACGGTGGCATATTATTTTGGAGCGTCATTGTAACATTGCATTAATGTTTTGGGGTTGCCAACTTGGGGGTCGGCCATGTGGGCCAAGCAAGTTCCACCCCCACTGGTCCCTTATTATATGGTAACGTTATTTTTTTGGGGATGTGGGCCGGGTCCACCAGAGGTGGGCCGGGTCCACTAGAGGTGGCCCGTGCCCACCCAATATATATGGTTATGGTTAAGGCGTAGGTGGTGGGGGTGGTGGCCCACCACCACTCCCTTTTTTTAATATTTTCTTTTATTAATAAAGAACGTTGTTCATAAATTCAAATTTTTAGGCTGAAGGAGACAATTTAACGACCCCACAATTTCGCCTGAATTGGCCGGAAAAATTCCAAATTGTGGCTTCCTTAAGCCTACCCTGTCATCAAAAAAGTCAACCCAACTTTGATTGCTTCTAACTTTCACATACGGACTCGGATTAACGAACCGTTCACATCACCGCGATCAGAATGACGAGGTATACGCTTTGGTCCTAGTTTGAAAATAATCCAAACACTTCTATTTTTGAGCTTTCCTAAATCCTCTTTGTCTTGTGTGTGTCTCTGGAACCACCTAAATCAATCCTACCCACTGAGGAGCTTTTGGTCCTCCAAAAGCATGAAAAATAATCTGCAACTTCTCTGTACCCTAGTCTCCATCACAAGTGTCCTGAAATATCTCACTTCCATCTCCTTCACCTTTGTTCTTCAGAGCCTTAAGCAATGAGCCAACACCTGCAACCTTTACAACCTGTATTACATTGTTTCGCAAATGACATGCTTGACTTTCATGACCAACTAATGACCCAAACGTCCCACACTTGCCACAAGCTTATAACACATACTCAATGGTCAATTTTACATCAAGATGGACGTAAGACCTCAGCTATGACAATAAGGCCAACCTATCATTGTTGTTTCAACAAGTGATTGAAAACACATCATCACTGCAACACATGATTTACAAAGATAAGGCCAAACACTATTGTTTTGAAAAGTGATGGAAACATAACATCACTTTCACAGTTTAACATGCGACACCAAATAAGACCAGACATCATTGTGCCGAACAAGTGATGGAAAACACATCATCACTTTTACATCTTAAAATGAAACAAATGATTTACAAAAGCATGACCATGAAATGATAACATGTCTAGAAACCATTTTTCACTTATCAATGTGAATGGGTCACCTCCTTGAGGTGGTTTTTCTTGTCAAACAACTGCTTCACCTGGTTCATGCACCGATGCTTTGTCTTTAAGGCACTGTTCTAGATGGAGCCTCCAGCAAGTGGCTCTTTGATGTTCACTTCTATCGCAATGACTGTTGTAGGTTTTCTTCCTCCATATCTGCTTAACCTGTTTCTTTTCATGTTGTTGAGAGGGTATTTCATGCCTTATCCTTTTGTGTGCTGCCATTCTTTTCCAACACTTAGAAAATGTATGGTTATGTAATCCACAAAAGGTTCATGTTTTTCGATGCCATGTTTTACGTTCATTATTATCAACACGATCATAATTGAAATGAACATTCGAAGGTCAAAAGTGGATATACCTTCCCTTGATGTCTCTGATGTCAGTATGGCAATGAGAGTTTGTCTCAGCTCTCTCCCTACAATGGGCACTGTCGTGGGATGATGGGGATGTGTTCCCATCATTCTCTTTCCTTTCAACGATGTCTCGGACAACTCTAACACCTTCGAGCACTCTCCTTTATTGTATCTCGAGCCTTAAAATCAATGTTCGAGCACATCCTCCAGAGGTTGAGTTATGCCTTGGTTATTAAAACCAAGTTCTTCTTCCCCCTTGTGCCTCGTCCTTGTAAGGAGCCTCATGTTTGTCCCTGTAATTGGGATCTCCAAATCTCCAATAGACATCATACTATGTGAATATGAAACCAAAAGGAATTCAACATCTTTTACCTCCTCTGTTGATTTGGAAAGAACTGATGAGGGTTGTTCATCATCTGTTGTTGGTGGTTTGCTAACTGTCGTGGCACATTCTCCAACTTCCTTTCTGACATACCCAAGTCCTGTTTGACACGGTAATTCCTCTACTTTGATGGGGTTGACAATGCCTTGGCCATTAACGCCCAAGCCTATTCCTTTATACCCCGTTCTCTTCAATAGTTTGGAGCCAATTCCTGTGGTGTGATTTTCAAAAACAGCAAAATCATCATCAGGAAACATACATGAAACTGGAGAATTACATTTTACCTCACATGGGTCATGCTGCAACTTTTCCAAGGCCTCGTCCTTTGCTTGTAGTTGTCATAGAAAACTATGTTTTTCCTCTTTCTCTTCATGTAGATGCATCTTCAATTCAACATTCTTTGTTTTAAGATTACGTTTGTTTTGCTTCAGTTCTTCCATTGCCTATTTTGCGGCTTGCAACTGAAGCTGCAATCGCTCCTTTTCATTTGTCTCTTTCTGTGGAGTTTCATACATGATTTCTGTTCTTTTGGAAATGTTGAGCATGGTCTCGTACATCGCTCTTTCATCCTCTGTCGTTGCACGTTCCATTGTTCACACTGCAATTCACATCAACGCAAAGATTGCTTTGATACCACTTCATCCAGGTCCGGGTGTGAAGAAGGACCCTTCCAAGACCTTTTACTTTCGTGATGTGTTAAATTGCATTTTTAAAGGAAAATTAATGAATACATCCGCATGCTGTAAAGAAGAGGAACATGTCAATGATTAGCAACATAAAAACTCAAGACGTTGATAACAGAGTTTGTCCAGGAGGGATTACGTCTCCAGGCCTCAGTGTCAAGATGGTGTAGGTTGTTGCATTAAGTGCTGTCAATAGTGATGATGTACACAAGAGATGATGTCACGATCATACAAGGAAAATGCCCTCACGCAGGAGTGTATCTAAGAGATGATCCACTACAAGAACTCTCAGTCAAAAGACTCCTATCAATATGACACAAAAACTCATGCACAATGAACATCCCGCCAACATGGCATAAAAGGGATGCCAAAACAAACATGCATGGCAACACAAGAGTATCCCATCAACATACAACAAAGGGATCTCAAAACACAACATGATGAATCATGACAACAAGTACATCACATAGGCGATTTTGCATCACATCAAGCAAGAATCATAAAATGAGTAAGAAACATGATCCTAGATCAAACATCAAGCAAGGATGTGTGCAGCACAATGCATAGCAAAAGAAGTACATGAACACTGCATATACCTCACAACCAAGGGCCATCTGAAGAAGCGGATGTCAAACTGTTGAAGCTTTTCGGACCATCGATCTCACAGCATCAATCACATGGAAATGGTTGCTCGCACATGAATGCTGACACGTGCATTCCACTTAGAAATGTGGCTAAAGAATAGAATGAGAGAATGAAAACTCTGAATACACCATCAGATTTGTGGCGTCGAATAGTGCAAAATCGACTGTCCAAAATCTAAATTCTAAGAAATTGAGAATCTGGGGCTCAAGGAATATTTTAGATTCCCCATAGATTCCTCAAAGATGTTGCTCCATGAGTGGACTGGAAATCTGCAACTCAAATGGCAAATCTAACCTCGCCATTGTGATCCCTATGGAAAACCGTGAAAAACAAGTATAAACTTGACTATATTCTGTCATGGAGAAAAATTACCTCCTCAAGAAAATTTCAATGCTCATGGTTCCACTCCCTGTTTTGCAGCAATCATGATTCCACCTTGATCCTGAAAATGGCCGAAAATGCAGATCTCTGATGGAGAAACAGACACCGCCATTGTGTTCGTGGCGATGAGGGGTGTTGAATCCATAGAAAATTTGTCAAAATCTGACAAAGTGGAAATTTGACCCTCTTGCAAAATTCATGGTTCCACCTGCATTAAAAATTAATAAAAAATTAACTCTGTCTCAGTTTTTGTGCCTACTCTTGGTTCCTCTTCTACCTCCTGTGCACTAAATAAATCTCGAGTTAATATAAATTTTCGAGTGGAGTTTACAAAATGGCGGTTGGTGAGTTGGTTTATGGATTTGATTATTAAGGGGGAGGTTGGGTGGTCAAAACCCGCCTCCTCCCATTTACAACAAAAATTCGTTCAAAATATATAATATTTTTTAAGCATGGGGGGTCGGGTCCACATTGGGCAGCCGGCCCCCATACTCCGCGTTGTTGTTTGAATGGTGGCATATTATTTTGGAGCATCGTTGTAACATCGCATTAATGTTTTGGGGCCGCTCGCTTGAGGGCCGACCACGTGGGTCGGGCGGGTTCGACCCCCGCCAGTCCCTTATTATATGGTAACGTTGGTGTTTTTGGGGTGTGGGCCGGGTCCACCGGAGGTGGCCCGTGCCCACCCCATATATATGGTTATGGTTAAGGCATAGGTGGTGGGGGTGGTGGCCCACCACCACCCATTTTTTTTAATATTTTTTTTATTAATAAAGAATGTTGTTCAGAAATTATAATTTTTAGGCCGAAGGAGACAATTTAACGACCCCACAATTTCGCCTGGAATCCAACCGAGGTTGGCCGAAATCCGGTGGCAGGAAAAAGTCCAAATTGTGGCCTCCTTGAGCCTGCCCAGTCATCAAAAAAGTCAACCCAACTTTGACTGCTTCTAACTTTCTCATACGGACTTGGATTGATGAACAGTCCGCACTGTCACGATCAAAACGACGAGGACTATGCTTTGGCCCTAGTTCAAGCATAATCCAAACACTTTGATTTTTGAGCTTTCCTGAGTCCTCTTTGTCCTGTGTGTGTCTCTGGAGCCACCTGGATCAGTTATCTAGGAAATGGAAAGGCTAGGCAAATCCATTGTCAATCCAAGCAATCCTCCATGCCAATGACAGATCATAACTAAGAAACCACATCATGTGCCATGCACATGGAAACTAGTGAGGAAAACATACATGCAACTTGGTACCTGCAAGCAAAACTTTTGTAGTTGCTCATCCTGATGCCCTCTTGCACTTTCCTGCTCTTCCTTTGCCTTCTTGCTCCAAGAATCCAAGCGTGCCACACCCTCCAAGAGTGCTCCAAGAAAACTCTAAGTCTCCAAGAGTATGAGAGAGAGAGAGAGAATACTAAGAGAGCTCCAAAACTAAACTGACCAAGTCCTGCCCATTGATCCTCAGAAGCCTTTTTATTAATGAGGCCTCTATTTGCTTCATTTTCCTATATTTTTGTTCATTTTCCTCCTCACATGCAACTTGTGACCTTTCACCTTCCTTTTCTCCTAATTTCCATTATTTTCATAAATAAATGTGCCAAAATTCCTTTCCAAAACCTTAGCCCTTGCCTTTGCCAATTTCCTTTAGCCATAATAAACCGAATCAACAACCACTAGGATGTTTCCCCCACTGTTTAACTTGGAATAAGTGTCCCATCATCTGTGGTTATTATTTTTCCTTTATTAACTTTTATGACATGGCATTTTCACCAACGTTGTTACACACCACATTTAAGAGAGATTGGCATGGTCAACCCACCCCATGCAATGCACATGCAAACAATGATTGTCACCTTTCAACCTCATGGAAATTACTCTTTGCCCAAGCGCTCTAATATGAGAGACCTTGCTCTTCGATTTTTCTGTAATGCCCGTGATATACCTCTACATCAAGTGGGACAATTTCTTCAAGAAATAGGAAATGAGGGACTCATATATGTCTGTGAAGACCCTGGGTTGTGTGGAAACCTTTGGGTTTCCTCTCTGGTGCGGGAGATAGATCTTTTCCATGGACATGGATTGTCATGAACTAGAATTTTGGGAGGCTTAACTTCTAGGTTTTCAACTCTCCATCGCATACACTCGACACTAAGTAATAGTGAGGTGAAAAGGAAGGGGAACATGGTGAAGGTACCACCTAGGGTGCTAACGATATCCATGAAGAAAGCCACTATAGGAGTGGGATATGGCAACCTTCAACTAACACTCACGACGACATAGGTTTAGGCCTATTAGGTCAACAAACATTGGGTAATTATTTCTATTCCTAAGTCCTTTGGTTTTTATAATTTCTTCACTAGTTTTGTTACTATTTGGTGGGTACTAGAATGTAGTGCTCATATCACAACGAGGGGTGAGCAACGATTTTGATGTTGTTGCCTCTCTGTGGTTGTTAGATCCTTCTTGGAATATTGTATTTGCCCCCACCCCACAGATGTTGTATTTAATTAGAAGTTGTCACAGAATTCCTTGGAAACTCATTTTTCCTAGGGTTTTTCTTTTATTTGGTTTTCTCATCTTTAATCCCTCTGGTTTCGGAGTGTTTTAGTTAAGAATCCTATCATGGCCCCTAGTAATCTGGTGCAACTTTCCCCGACAATGAATGTGTTTCAACCTAGAGTCTAATGGGAGAGGTCCTCATGTTCGACCGCAAGCCCAAGCCCAAGCTCAAGATGCCATTGCCATTTTTCACTCTTCCACCCCTCTAGAAATTCAAGAGGAATTATGTCAACTTGAATCCTTACCACTAGTGATCGAAAAACCTACTTTAACTCATAAATTCAAGCTGAGGTAGCCAAATTGGTTCCTAGCCCTAGACACACTAGGGAAAGACAGGACGATTATTTGAACTCCATTACCCTACATTGGCAGATGAAGACTCTCTTAGACATGGTCGTGGAGAAACATGAAGATCACAATGATATAATCTCTTCCCTAAATTAAATAAAATGTGTGCAACATCATTAGTGCTAGTGTCTAGCTAGTTTGGATGCTTGACTTGCTCATCTAGAAAGCCATCCCTAGTGTGATCTAAGGCCTCCAACTCCAACTGGAACCAACGCTCAAGATCTCGCCCAGGTTACTTCAATTGACTCTTGATGTTATGTTTAGCCACTTTATGGTTGTTTTTTACTTTTTGTAGTACAATCTATGTTAGTTGTCATAAACTTCATAATAACAATTGTCGTCCTTTTGAATGATCTAAACGCTTGTCCATAGTCAACATTATTGGTTTCTCTTGCAAGAAACTGTGACTAACACAATATGAATAGTAATATATTTTGTTGTATAAAGATATTTTAAGATAATATAATTTAAATTTAGAAATAACCCTGCTAATAACAATAATAATTAATTAATTAATTTGTTACTCAATTTCCCATTACTAAAAAAATTACTAAAGAAGGCAGAAATTACTAAATAAAGCACAAAGAAGAAATCCATTGATAATTATGAAGTGACAAATTGAAAACGCTATATAGAAATCTAATTAGAGTTGTGAAGGACAAAAATAAATAATTAAAGCACAAGGCATAAATCCAATAGAAACCCTAAAAACTAAGCACATGCAAATCTAGTCAAACCGTGAAGCGTAAAAGTACAAGACATAAAAATAATTATAATAATTTTTTTCCGAGGAAAATATAATTAGGACAAATGTTTATAGATGAGAATAAGGGTAATTATTGTGGGTTATCAATATGCATTACATGTTTATTAAATAATTTAATATTCCATATAAAGTTTAATGTTACACTAATAAATGTTTTATTATCGAGTGTAAAGTGCGTTAACATCTAGAAGTGTTTTAAGAGTAAATCTAATCACCAAACTGGTAGATTATTTTTTAACACATGTTTTAAATATAAAATATAAAATTATTATGTAACTGGATATGATATTTTAAATTTTAAATTATTTTTAAAAATTAAAATTATATTTAGAAAATTTTAATTTTTAAATGTATAATTTAATTTTCTTAGATTTAATAATTTCATAATTATTTATTTTAATAAAAAAGTTACAGTGATTTTATTGATTAATTATAATGTTTCATTTTTATTATTTTAGTTAAAATTGAAATTGAATAAATAAAATTTTAGAACTTATTCAGTTTAATATTTAAATTGTAATTTTGATAATATTAATTAATTTAAAAAAACATGTATCACATTTTAATAATAGTTTTAAAATATTATAAATTCAACATTTTCATATTTTAAAATAAGGTATTTTTAAAAATCTAACTAAATAATGGAATTTAATATTAGTTTTTATAATATTATAAATTCAATATTTTCATATTTAAAATAAAGTTATTTTAAAAATCTAAATAAATAATGGAAATTAATTTGCATGGACTACAAAAACATTTTATTTAACAAATAGCATATAAATTCAAAAAATTTAATTAATTAATATAATAGGATGGTGATGATGATGATTAATGTTCACTAAGATCAATGTGGTTTATCCAACCTGAAGAAAGTAAGAAATTAGTTGGGGCTCTTTAATATTTTATTTCTATGATAAAAAAGAAGGGAAAGTAGTTCTCCAAGATCACTATAGTTTTGGTGACTTAACAACTCAAGGAGGTTGGTAGTGTGGCAAATGTTTTGGAAATGAGAAACGGATGTGAGTAAGAGTCAAATAATCTAAGAGAAGATGATTTTCATCTTCAACCCTTTTAGTATTGCAAAGGTGACAAATTCTTTTGTCCCCGGGTGTTCTGGGAATAGACCAACCCTCCATTTCACTTAGAAGCTCATGAGAATTAGTTCTTATCTTTGCAATGTTCACCAATGCCCTATTTCACTTAGAAGCTCATGAGAATTAGTTGTTTTTTCAAGACAAAAAGATAATTTTGGTTAGCAAGGGTGGGGTTGATCACCTCCTTATAATACCTTAGCTTCCTTTTTCCCTCTAGCTCCTTATCATCCCACAATTTATCCTTAAATTTGGAGGTAATAATATTTTCAATACTATCTCTATTCCCGAAGATGATCTCCCCTTGTAGGCCCAGTGATCGAGCCAAAATTAGACATCCTTATGCCATCCACATTTGAGATAAAGCTGAGTGTTTTGGCTAGAGTTAAAAACAATTTTAGGAAATTTACTGAATTCCGTGTTGTAAACCTTTTTCACCTAAATATAACTATATTTTCAATAAATAAAAACTAATTATAAAAAAATAAAATTCAAATTTTGTAATTATTTAATTTATTAATTTCTCACTATCAACCCACACACCTGCCGAAAATAGAAGAAAGAAGAGGACAAAAAGATCGACCTTATTACTTCCTTTCAATTTACACACCACCCACACACCTGCCGAAAAGAAAAGAAAGAATAGAACAAAAAGACCGACCTTATTGCTCCATTTCAATTTAATTGAACTTATATCTTCGTTGGGCCCCCCGACTGGCCTCCGAGGCATCGAAATAAATATAACGATAAAGAATGTGCATGGAATATTTATTTTTAACGCACTAATAAACAATTTCCAACGAGATGCTTGATGCGGATGAAAATAATCAGCTTGCTCATTGGCTATAAATGTATGGCGGTTGTATATGTCAGCCATTGATCCAACAGCAACAGCAAGTATATACAACTCTCAGGTATATACAAGTGTCAAGCATTTATGACATATAAACAAGTTAGTTATTGGTTGCCATAATCTTGCGAAAATTTAACAGCAGGTATACACAACTGTCGGGCATTTATGACATATAGACAAGTTAGTCATTTGTTGCCATAAGCCTGCGAAAATCCAACCGCAGGTATATACAACTGACAGGCCTGCGAAAATCCAATACCAGGTATATACAACTGTCTGGCATTTATAACATATAGACAAGTTAGTTATTTGCCGTAAGATACACTTCAATGTTTTCTTCGTTGCCGTAAGATACACTTCTATGTTTTCTGATATATATTTTACAGCACATAAAGCTGGTTATTTGTTCCCCTAAATACACTGCTATGCTTTTTGATATATATTTTATGACACAGACAAGCTAGTTATTTGTTGCCGTAAGATACACTTCTATGCTTTCTGATATATATAAAAATAAACTTCCACATGTCAGACCAGTCCAGAGTTCGAAGGGTTCCAAAATCTGTCGATAGGCCTGCAATATTGTGACAAAGTAGTTATTAAACTTGTGGTTTTATAATGTCTGCTCAAGCTCTCACTGGAAAAGGATTGTCTGTGTTTTGGCGTTTCCATGCCGAAGAGACCCGGGAGATCTTATCAAATAACCAGAGCTGCGTACCTGCAGTTTGGTCTCTACCTCACTGAAATGTTTAATAACTACTTTGTCAGGATCTTGCCTGTCCATGGACAGATTTTGGAACCTTTCGAACTCCGGTCTCACCTGTGGAGATATTTTATGGGGCTTTGTGTACATGCGTTTCCCTTTTATCGCTATGCTTGGCTTCAATTGCAAGAATTACATTCATGAAATTCAGGGAGTCGAATTGGAAGTGGTTTTTTAAGTTGCGATGGCTGTTTGACCAGCCGTAGACAAAACGTTTCGTTTCCACTATTACCGCGTTTTTTTTTCCGATATTGTTCCATTAATGAGTTGACAAGAAGGTATCAGATTTTATTCTATTAATGAGTTGACAAGAAGTGATCTCTTCAATTAGATCTGTTTGGAATAATGTTTCCATAGACATAGTTGTCATAGATCTTTAAGTCAATGAACCATATCCAATATATATATATATATAAATCTAAATTTATAGTTTTTAAATTGCACAAAATCCAAATAAATTCTTTATTAATAATCAAATTACACCCAATTAATAATTCACAATACCATACTATAATAAACTTGTCAATCCTAACATAATACTCTAAAAATAATTAAACAAATTCAAACTTTATTATTCAATTTATGACTTCTATGAATTCTTAAAAGTACATGTAATAAACTTTCTTACATAAACTATAAAATTTCTTTCTCATCTTTAACTCAATTTGTATTTCCTTAATATACTTGGTAACAATACATACTCCATGCAACATAAAAATAAAGAAAAATTACTAGTATTAATGACTAAACTAATTCTTATTTGTTTATTAAAAAAAAAAATTATCTCCTCAATGATATACCTTTTGAAATCAAAAATTTTCCTAGCTTATTATGTCCAAATATATACCTATAACTTCATATCCTATTTTATTATTCATATGATTTTTTTTCTTCAAATTAATCTACTACTCCCAAATCTACATCTACATGGTCCTTCATATCACTTCCATTGTAACCTTGACTCATATCCTTGCACAACATGCTTTATGTGATTACTGTTTCTCTACGTGCTATTTCATCTAAAATTTCTCCACATACTCTCACATCATAATATTTTGCATAAACATTATGTAACTAATCTTTGAAATACAATTGATAGAATTTGTATATGATAAACTTGATTGACTATCTAAATTCTTAGTTCTTTTAATTTATTTAAGCTATTTTAAACATATCCTTAACGAGGGTTATTTGGAATGAAAATATTCTTCTTTTAATGAAGATAATGAAATCTTCAATTCGTGAGGTATCATGATCTTAATGTATTGTGATACAAGTATTCATTATGTTTTTGGATTTATGGTAGGTTGTGACTTCCTAAAGGTAGATTTTTCGCTTAATATCATTATCCATGTGTCATGAGGTGAAGGAAAATTTGAGCACAACTTGCAAGCTCGATTGGTTGGGGATTCAACGCAATGACACTAATTTATTGGATGCAAATCCCACATAACATGCCAGGAAAAAATCATCATTGTCAGAGATACACAACATTATTATTTCATATTATTTTAATCCAATGCACTTACACTATGCTTTCAAAACCTGCCTTAAAACCAACTACTACTACTACTACATATAAGTCACGCAAAATAATTTCATGTTCAATAGAAAAGAAAACAACTATACTAGCAATTGCACCAAATGTTGCAAAGAAAACGTTGTAAGGTGATAGCAGAGGAAATTGTAGCATAGAATAAAGAAGTTCTTTATGGTCATTGTATCTTAACTTATGTGAATAAAATATTGGAAATCGTTTATCAATTGTTGTCACATTTTTATCCTTTTCTTGTGTTGAGTTTGGATAAAACTATTGTGAGAATTTTTGTTTCTTCTACACTCATCTCCAAGAAAATAGAGTATTCATAACAGAAACCAAATAGGGCAAGATGAGTTCCTCTGCAACATGACCACAAATAAGAAATGATTGTAGAAAACTAAACAATGAAAATGTTGGCTACTCACAACCTTCTTCCCTTACCTGAACACCATCAACAATGCATTGGTAACCAAAATCAAAACTCGTGATCATCAAAATGTAATAAAAACTCATGATCAGCAAAACATGCTCTGATACCTGTGTAACTAGGACATATTATTAAAAATATAGAACAACTTTCAAATAAAAAAACTAAAGATAGATGTGGAGGATAAAGGAGACAAAATATAGTATTCACTTACTACTCCCTACACAAATACAAAGAATACAATTATGCTAACAAAAAGGGCATCCTTGCGTGAGACCATCCTCATAATGTCACAGTATACTTATATAATGTTAATGGTTTATTTATAGCTATAAAACAATGATTATTGCAAGTAGCCATGTGTAAAAAAATTACAGTAACCAACATGGGGACTTATATTGTTCTATTAATTGATCTTGGTTACAATTTTGGTATTCCACATGTTCTAGCCTACCATTTGTAACAAATCCATACCCCTTCTAACAAAATTCTTGTAAATATTTCATAACTGGTGTGATAGACACTACACAAAGGTTTGCCATTTTTAATATTTTATGAATGTAGGAAGAACTTTTCTCTTTGAATCCATCAAATATACTCAATAATAATAATAAATTTGGGTATTCAAGTATTTTAAACATCACTAAAAATGTACTTCAAGTAGTCGTAGATACATCCATGGACATAATATTGAAGCACAATTGGTGGGAATTTGTATACGAAATTTCTAATTTTTATTAAAGGACTTTGCCCACAAATGTCCCATAGATCCCATAGTTAGAAAATTTCAGGCACTCCAAAGGAATGGCATGCCTCCAGCCTTTTGGTTCAAAGAGAATCCATTTATATTTAAGGTACCTCCACCTACCAGCGATAATGGATTTCCAAAAAATTATGCACTGATCTTGGTAATTATGACTTACTAGTAGAAATTCAATGCCCAGTGTCCTCTGTTCTTCTTAGTTTATAGGGTTGCCTTGTCCTCATTTCTCTGTGTGCACTTCCTTCTCCCCTTTGTCCTATTCCATTCAAATGCCTTTAATTTCCTCTTCTAATGCTTGGGTTTCAGTTTCTAGTTAGTTAGGGTTCCCTGCAGGTAGTTAGAATCTTTCCTTAACCCTCACTTATATAAAGTTTATTTCATTTACATATTGTGAACGTAGTAATGTGTTCATAACAACCTTAAGGTATTTTCATTTAATTATGATTTTATTTATGATATATCATAATTATGAATTTAATTATGACATATTCATATCATTGTGTGATATTCCAAGAAAGCACCTTTTATATTATTAAACCCATTAACATTTGCAGTTGCAAACATTACAATATTATAAAAATGCGTAAATGACTCGGGTCATTACAACCCTCTCATAAAAAACTAAACAGTGTCCTCGGTGTTCAATGTTGTTATAGTTATCATGCATACAATTCATTTTTATATGTCTTATAGAGTCTTCTCTCTTACTGCAAACGAGGTTAGTGCATAAATCAAGTCATCATAAACTAGAACATTACATCAAGTAAGCTCAATCATCCAACTTATTATTGAATAAGAAGCATCCATGATAAGGGAAACACGTGATTGGCTCTACCTCTAGGTCCATTGATAGGTTTTCTCCATAGCCAAGATGTGGTATAACATTCGTTCATGTGTGTGGGGGAAAATTTGTGTTCCTATTTCCGTACATGCATTCATTCGCATAACCTTTCTCTTTATTTCAAATAAAATGTGCAATGAAATCATACAACATAGTTTATCCATATAATTACATATCATTCAAAATACCTATCTTAAATCCTTTGGAAATATATGTGTAAAATAACATGGAAATTAACATTTAGAAGTGTTGTACGGGTTGGAGGTGTGTGGAAGAAGTGTGCAGAGAGAATAGGTGTGGACATAAAACTTTTAAAAATTCAATTTAACTTTTCATCTCATTTACCTAATGTTATAAAGTTCATAAAATCTCATATGCATGTTTACTATTTATACATGATAAGTAGATAGTAGATACCAAAACATGTACTTAGATTTTTATTTTATGTTCTCATACGTCATCTTCTGACACACAGGTTCTCCCGCACACACCCCCTATTTTTCACATCCTTTAATCCGAATAACTAAATATATAAAAGTTTAAAATGAAAAAATAACCTAAATAGTTATAATAGTTTTTGATTTCCCGATTATTTTTGTAGATTTCTATTTCAAAGTTTTTTCTTCTCTCTGTACATACATTCTCTCACATATACATCCTCTTCTGCACATTCTTTTTTCGGCACACATTCTTTATTCTTATTACAGTTTAATTTTCTAACATCCGGACTTGTGCATTTATTTTGAAAATCAATAGTGTGGGTCTAATCAAATTATCGATGGTTAACAGTAGCATTCGCGTCAAAGAGAATATTTCTAAGATGGTAGCTTAATTGCAGTTATGACCCCCACAATGTACAAGAACCATGAATATTTGCAAATACAACTTCCTTCATTAGATTGAGGATATTTGCAAATCAATCATGACAATCAACATAGCCTTTGTGAGAGTCTCTAGAGCTACTAATAACGCAATTCCTTTTTTCCCTATTTTAAAATTGTTTTGCAACCTATGAAAAATACATAAATTAAATTAGGAAATTATTTTTTGGTTTACAAAAATATGGTAAAAATAAGTTTTTTCACCTAGAGTATGGTAACCACTAAATTAGTGACGATCTACATTGGCATAGGGTATAGGTAATGAATTAAAAGAGGTACACATATATATGTTACGCTTGGGCATTAACAGGGAAAATTTTATGAACCCCCCTAAATTTACATGTATAATAAATGGGCGAATCTCCATGGTATATAAGAAAAATGGAAGGCGATTTTATCAATAATATGATATGTATATATAATTTTTTGGCAAATCTCTCACCAGGCATGGCGAATATTTTACTCAATTATAAAATCTTGTGTTTATTGAATACACAAATGAAATCATTGCATTTCTTTAAAATATCTTTTGAAACCAAAATTACCGAAATTACATATCAATAACCTAGTGGGTGTAGGATAAAATTTACCCGTGCCATTCATAGAAAGCATGAGAAAAAAACCTAATACTATATATAAAACCAAGAAAAATTCAAATTCACTTCTAGGGACCTCGTAACCACCCTACCAATACACAAGTATGTTCTTGTTTGCAATTAGAAAAATTACCCAAATTACAATCTGTTTACTCCAGCGTATGTTGGAAAGTTATAGAAGGATGACTAGTGCAATCAATCCATTCCTTTTAGCCGTGGATTTGTTTCAGTTTAAAACAGAAGTATACAAATATACTTGTCCAATGTCTACTCTTTAGCCATTCACCTTAAGTTGTTTTTACAATATAATTTCCTAAGTCTATTTAATGTCTTCATTATCATAAAAACCAACCTATATCCATCTTAACTCCACATCTACCACTCTTAGGGGGATGAAATCTATTTATCCATCTGAGCACTTGGTAGACCCAGAATTAAGATGGATATAAGATGATAGGATTTCCCCTTTAAATAGTCTATGCTCACATGAATACCATGGTATTACCATGGGTCAATACCATGGGTTATCATAAACCTGGAGCTTAAAAATTAATATTAGTAATTTATAAAAATTAATGAAATTAATAGTTGATTTTTATTTTAACCAAGCTAAAATGTTTAACATATATTAAATTACAACATCCATTTTTACTCTTGATCGGATCAAATTTTTTTTCACTCTATGCTAGTTTGCATATCACGATATTTGATACCTCTCGAGGGTTAGTAGATCCAGAGTAAAGATGGATCTATGTTGGTTTAATTCCCCCATTTAAATAGGCTACATTCCAGGTGAATACCATGGGTCAATACCATGTGCCATTTTGGTGAATACCATGGGTCAATACCATGTGCCATTTTATTTTTATAAATACAAATATTAGGGTTAATAATGTTTGTTTGCATGGTATTAATAACAATCTAGTCCATGGTATTTGTCCCATAGTATTTTGCCCATAGGTTTCACCTAAATATAATGCATTTTTTGAGTGTTCTTAAATATAAGGTGACTTATGGAGTAGATATAAAAAAATGTTTTATTTGTTTACCATACCTCTCGTTTATTTATATTTTTATTAATTTACCATACCTCTTTTACAAATATGGTATTTGGCCCATAGGATTCACTTAAATAAAACCTCTTTATTGAGCCTTCATAAATAGAACGAGGCTTATGGACTAAATATAAAAAGAGGTTTTATTTATTTACCATGCATCTAGTTTATTTATATTTTTATTTATTTACCATACCTTTTGAGTAAATATAAAAAGACGTTTTATTTATTTACCATACCTCCACTTTACTTATATTTTTATTTGTTTACACCCTTGCATATATATAAGGTGACTTATGGAGTAAATATAAAAAACGTTTTATTTATTTACCATACCTCTCATTTATTTATATTTTTATTAATTTACCATACCTCTTTTATAAATATGGTATTTGGGCCTTTGGCCCATAGGATTCACTTAAATAAAACCTATTCTTGAAAATGGGCGAATGGATTCACTTAAATAAAACCTATTCTTGAAAATGGGCGAATGGAAGGTTGTAACTCCTAGTTTCAAGGGCTAAATTTACCTTTTTTACCCTCTCCCTTAAAATAAGGTGGGCTATTTGAGGTGATTTGTAAAAATGTACTATGATACAAAATATTCGCCCGCTAAAAATTTAAAACCCCTTAATTTCGCCAAAGGGCGAACATTCGCCCCTAAAAGTTTCTATGGGCATTAAACATTATTTATTCGATGATTTTGATAAGATGATATTATATTGTTCATTAGAGGGCATGTTCAGAACTATGTAACATCCCTCTTCTAGATTCCAAGTTTGATAATGAGATAAGGTGGAATCATTTTATGGTCCAGTTTCATTGTTGTTGTTGTATTTGTTTTTTTTTAATTGGGTCATTTGATTATTCTCTGTTATTATTCAGTGGTATAATGATTTGTGTATTTATTTTCTTGCTTGGGTTTTTAAGGTCTGGCCTAAGTAGGCAATTCCAAGAGACTGGATTTATGCTTATGTATCTCAATTCTAACTAGCTTCTTTGGGGTTTTGTATCTTTTCTCTTGTAGTTTGTGACTATTCATTTAGATAGTGTCTTTTGAGATTACATCTTGGTTCATTCAACTGCAAGACTAGGTGGGTTTTTGTTGTTATCAGAAGGGTTGGTCTTATGTTTAATGTAAAGGGTTTTGTTAATTTATCATGTTTATAACACCCTTCTGTTCTACTTTTTTTGTTTTTTTTGGGGTAAAAAACAAGATGAAACGTCAGTGAGGAAAAGTGAGGCGAGGGGTTGGTGAATGAGGGGAGTAAATCCAACATTACCTGTTAAGAAATGGTTAAGGTGAGGCTATAAATCCTCACCTTGTAAACAAAACCAATACTAACGACCCTAATTCTGATCAACAAAACTTTGGTAATTAGCTTAGATATATAAAGACGCTTCTATAAAAGCTCATAAGCAATAGACATGATGAAAATAATATGAGAATCTCGTTCACAAATGATCTCCAACGTAACCAATGGTAGATGCATAATATATTAGTGAGTTTGCAAAGGGGCCAACGACGACTACAGGTAAAACTAGACTCCTTTGGAGGCAAATTAGCTCACATCGAGAAACATGTACATTGTGTGTTTCAACCTCCGTCGTCAACTAGTTCAGGACCAAATAATATTGTTTGGTAACTATCCCTAATATTCAATGGCTCTTGGTTGTGTATTGATCCTAAAAAAAATGGTTCTATGTTCCTTTTTGTTGATGGGTAGTGAAGCAATTTTTCGCAATTTTTACTATATTTTTGCTAATTACCTACTGACCAATAAATCTAGTAAGAGTGAGGCTTATAAGATTTTGTTGATTTATTATCTAAAATGTAATTTTTTTGCATAAATGAAAACCTAAGATTCATAAAAACTCATACCATTTTATATCTTGCTAAAAATAAATGCATATTACGAGTTATATACATGCAGCACAAACATATAGAGTCGCAATTCCACATAATTATATAATTGGAGGAACTTATTACTTTGTGCAGTGGAAGAATCAAGGCATGTGACTATGTGCAAAGGTAAAGTGATTGCTAAATTTGTTTTACCAATTATAGGATTTGAAAACCTAGCCATAGAAATTTTTTCGTAAACTCCATGCAATTTAAAACATTCAAAAAGAAACATAGCGTATGGATGAAAAGCATGGAGTTCCAAACCCAATTTGTAAATTGTAAAATATAATTAAATAATAATCAATACTATGCCACAAATTCATTGTAATGAAAACAAGTAATGTAGAAACAATCGGTAACATTGAGTACAATAGCATGCAAAAAAATACAAATACGAGAAAGCAATCATTTGGAGTAGACTGTATGGTAAAGTAGTGTGCAAAATAGAAATGTATGGAACAAGTATACAGAGAAAAAAATTCCTATGGATGTGTGGAAGTTGGAATGTGTGTAAAATAAACATCAAAATAAACATCTAAATATTGGACACAAATCTAGTCAAAGTAAAACATTAGCTAGTAGCAAAGAAAGTTAACGAATAAATGTTATTAAGGACTTCAATAGTGTCTTGACTATGCCCTGATTCGTCGAATAATATGCCGAAAAGCCTTACATTTACATAAAATGGAGCTTTGGTTAATCATAACATTAAGCCTTAGTTAATTTTTTAATATGTGTTAGTCTGCAATGTGGGAAGCTAATTGAGTTTATGTGACATTCTATCAAAACATTCATGTAGAGTAAGAAAATATGTTTATCAAATAACGTGAAAATTGATGTTTTGTAGTATGGAGAAGAATTGTGCAAAGGGGGATTATGTATGGAGGTGCGGATGTGGGAAAATAAAATTTATCTCCCACATAGCCCTCTTTCTCACATCATTTCAATATGCTAAGGGTAAATATTGTTAAGCACTTGAACAATGTCTTGGTTATGTGTCAATTTACCAAACAAATGTTGAAAAGACTTATATTTACCAACAAGAGAGCTTATGTGAACCATATGATTAATCCTTAATTATTTTTTTAATATGTGGTGATTTGTGTTCCGAGGTTGGTTGAGTTTATGTGACATTTCACCAAAACATTACTGTAAAATGTTAAAATATGTGTCAAATAACATGAGAATTGACATTTTTGCAATGTGCAAAAGAAGTGTACAAAGGGAGAATGTGTGTGGAGGTTCCGAAGTAGAGGGATAAAGGTTCTCCTGCACATATGCCTCTTCTGCAAATCCTTTATTCCACACACTAAAAATTTAAAAGCTTTCCATCCTACAAAGTCAAGTTACGAAACTAGTTTTAAAATTCCAATTTAAAATTAGTTTCAAAGTTATGAATTTAGTTAATCATAGTATTAAGCCTTAATTAATGTTTAATATAACCTACTATGCAATGCAGGAAGTTTATTAAGCTTATATGACATTTCACCAAAACAGTGTCATGGAGCGGGAAAATATGTGTATTAGATACCATAAAAGTTGATGTTTTACTACATGCAAAAGAAGTGCACAAAGGGAGAGATTGTGTAGAAGTATGGATATATGGGAATAAGGGTTCTCCCACACATATCCCTCTTTCGCACATCGTTTCAATTTGCTATAACGGATACTAGCTACAGATCCATTTGCACATTCTTGATCTTTTTCGAACTAGTGAAAATTACATAATGCTTCAAATTAATTGGTATTAAGAATTCAAACGATGCCATGTTTATGCAAGGATTAAGCCTTAATTAATTTTTAAATATGCAGTGACCTACACCGCAAAGGTTCGGTTTCGTTTATGTGACATTTCACCAAAACGTTGTTATGGAATGTCAAAATATATACATCAAAATTGAGATTTTGCAGTGTGTGGAGGGGGAATGTATGCACAGGTGCAGAAATGGGGCAATAAATGTTCTCGCATAAATATGCCTATTATGCACATCCTTTAATCCATATATTAAAATTTGAAAACCTATATTAAAATTAAAAAACTGAGATTAGCTTTAAAATGTTAGTTTTTAGCCTAATGTGAACCCCTAGAAAATTAAAGTACTCATGTAACTCTTGGTTAAAACTCAATGTGTTGAAGGGAAATGCATAGGGAGATGTTGAATGTCCTCCATTATTTCGCATACTAAAAATTTAAAATTTGTCTACAATATGGTTTCAAGTTACGAAATTGGGTCGTGGAGACAGTTAATTGTCTACCGTTATTTTGCATCCAAACTTTAACAAACCAAAACCACTAATTAATTGATTAATGTATAGTATTGTGTGGAAGGGAAGTGTGCAGGGAGAATGTATGCAGAAGTTCGGAACATTGTGGAAGAAAGTTTGTGTTCCTTGCTCCACACTCCCATTCTCTCACACAACACTTCTTCCTCACATTGATTAAAAACACAATTAATTTAATATTGGATAATAAGTGTTCAATTCACAAATGTGAAATCATTAATGCACTTAGTATTCGAAAAACATGAATACCAAGGTTTGTTGATTCTATTTTGATAAAGTTTTTAAATGAATAGGAACAATAATGTGAAAGGAAAATCAAAATAAGCATATAAATATTGAACACAAATCTAGTCAAAGTACAACATTGGCTAGTAGTGAAACAAGCTAACAGAGTAAATGTCATTAAGCACTCGAATAATGTTTTGATTATGCATTGATTTTCCAAATAAATGTTGAAAATACTTACATATACTCACAAGGGAGCTTTATTTAATCGTAAGATTAAGCCCTGTGTTTTTATTTTTATTTTGTAACAAAATATCATTTCATGTTTTTGTATAAAATGCTTAAGATTTGTGTCCCACATCGAAAATTGGGTTTGCACTAACACAAAAAATAACACTGCCCTAAACAAGCAGTAACCCAATGCAATAAAATTAATCTTTAAATGTCATTGTATCATTACATAAATCTAAATAAAATCACAATTAGGATATTAATAAAATAGTATATTGATATCAATTTCCAAAGCATGCCAAGCATAGCAATCATGAAACACAATCCTATTAATTGGACTATCTTGAGTGGGAATTTAAGAAAAGTGGATATGGTTTTTAATAATCGATATTGGAACAATCTTTTCTGATTGCAGATCAAGAAAATAATTACTATCTAGATTGATGACAATCAATGGTAAATGAATGCCAATAAAATCAATACCAATCAAATGTCCTTTGAGAACTTTGATGTCAATTCGTGATTTAGATGTCTTATAGCCTTCAATGTACTATGTGTAGCCTCATTGGCTCTGAACTCATTTCTAAAAGCTATCAGAAAGTGCTTGCTTCATTTGTTCTTAAACTTACGAGCGTTATAGAGGTTTAATTTATCATATGTCTATTGCTTTTTGGATTTCCTGAGTCTTGTTGTATGCCCATTAGCACTGAACTCATTTCTAAAATATCTAGGCAAGTAATTTTCTTCATTTGTTCTAAAAGTAACAATTGTTATCAGGATTTTCTTGATCATATGTCTATTTTTTCTTATATATCTAAGTATGGTTGGTATTATCATTGTCAGAAATATTTTTCTAGTGAAGTGCCTTATGAAGGTGTTTTTGTTTTTAGCCAAAATTACTTCAAAGGGAAATTTTGTTTGGATTTTAAAAGATGATTTCGATATTCTTGGCCTTATCAATTTGGTATTTCATTAGACTCCATCATAGTAGTTCCACAGAACTCGTAAGCTAAACAGAGAGCATTGTGTCACTCGATTTCTATTATTTGTGAAATAATACAAGGGTTTAGTTGTTACTCTTGCAATACTAAAAGTGACACAAATGGCCCAAGGAAGCAATGGCAAAACCATGTAGAAAGTGTTATATGTTGTCAGTTAAGATAATTCTAAAAAATAAATGATAATAATTTATGTAGTCAGTTAAGATAATTTAAAAAAATTAATGATAATAATTTAAAATAAAGTTATAATTACGTTCATTTATTTTGGAAAAGTGCTTCTAGAATTTTAATTTAATTATTAATGACTATGAGGTGGATGGCAAGGATTCAACCTCCATAGAATATTATAAAATATTCTTAGTTGTGCAGATAGGCATGCGTATTTAGGAATAAGGCTTTTAGAATTGTAAACTAACTATTTATAATTATTAGGTGGATGATATGGATATTATAGAATATTATTAATAGTACACATATCAAATGTTGAGATTTATTTTCAAAGTAATTATGCTCTTTCTACTTTTCTAATTGATTTTAAAAACAATGTTATATAAACATGCATCATACGAATATGAGTTATGGTTTTTTGGGTATGTAGTATTAGTAAGCCATGCTATTGGCCCATGGTATTGTAAGAAAGCATATTTATAGGTTAAAAATCTCCATGATAAAGCGGGGTGAATCTCCATTGGAAGAATCTTGTTACGTGTTTTCTTATATGTATGTAAGTTTAACTCATATATTAATTTTTTTTACAATTAATAATAATAATAATAATAATAATGATGAATTATATCTTAGTTAATTTTCAGTATTTCTAATTATTTTTGGGAGCTAGGAAGTGTTCTGATACATATTGGCATTTGTAAGTCATTTAATTTATATGTTTGAGCTCGTAGCATTCACAAAATGTTGAGATTTATCTCCAAAGTAATTATGCAATTTTTACTCTTTTAATTAAATTGATTAATTAAAAAAATGTGTGATACTAAAATAGTATACATCTATATGTTGAGATTTATCTCCAAAAAAAATATGTATTTTTTACTCTTTTAATTAAATTGATTAATTAAAAAAATGTGTGACGCTAAACTAGTATAGATCCATCTTAACCGTGGATCTATTAAGGGTTGAGGGAATAAAATATCTTCAAGTGTGAACCTCCTTTAGAGTGAAAACATGAGAAAAGGTTTATACCTAGAGAGATTTGATCTCTTTAGGCACTTGGTAGAGCCCCGGTTGAGATTGATATCTCTCTTTGAAATATATTTTATTTAACATGAGTATTGAAATAATGATTAATTATGACTTAGATTAATTTTTTGTTATTATTAAAAAAATTAAATACCACATATTAATTTTATATTAAGAATTGAATGAATTGCATATCTTCTTATTATTATTTTCATAGGAAGCAAATGAATCTTTTCACTTTCAATTATTTTTTCCTTTGAAATCTCGAGGATTAGTTCAATTGGTTGAGTGTTGTTGTTAAAGAAACTTTGCTATTGAAAGGTCATGGTTTCAATTCTTTCTACACCCGTGGGCTCAAGATTTATGGTTAAATATTTAAATGTGTAAGAATTATACATATTTCTCACACTCAAAACTTAAAATATAAGGTTGATATCAACAAGGAATTGAATAAAGAGAGTGAGAGTAAGATTAGTGATGTTTTATAATGATTTTAATTAAAATTAACCAAATATGTATACTCAATTTTTCTTTTTATTATAGGTGACAATAATATATATAGTTGAATTGAGGCTTCTGTGATCCATAATAGGTGAAAGAATAACTTCGGCGTAAATCACATGTAGGCAAACATTTGTCTACATGTGATTTACGCCGAAGTTATTCTTTCAATAATATATATATATATATATATATATATATATATTCCCTCATACTGGGTTGTAAAATGTGTCTATCCCAAGAATGAGTTATGATTTTTTGGGCATATGGTATTGGTAAGCTATGTTATTAGCCCATGGTAATAATCTTGTTACATATTTTTGAAATGAATATATGTTTAACTTATATATTAATTCTTTTATAATCAATAATCATTTAATATAAAGTTTAATTTAGTTAATTTAATGATATTCTTTTGGTAATGTGATATGTTGTGTTAGTTTAATTAAATTTTTATAACTTTTTTAGTTTTTGCAATATAAGATGTATCATAATACCTATGAGAAAACTAAAAAAATAATAAGGAAAATATATTTTCTTAAATAAAATTAAAAATAAATAATATAGAATAGCAATTTAAATTAACATGATAAAGAAATAATAATTAAAAAAACGCATACAATATATGTTATTTAAGAGTTAAAAATAAAAGATAAAATAGTATTTAAAAGATATTTTTATTTTTATATAAAACAAAAATATTTAATTGTTTAATTAACAATATTTATGGACAAATTTAACATCATAGTGGCTAAAGGAAAAAAAAAAAAAAAATAGTTTTCTTTTAATTTTGTAATTTTAATTGAAAAAATAATTATGAAGTTTAGTGGGTCTTCTATAGACAGTGATCAAGCGCGCTACTAAGGCACTTCTAGATGTTAAGTCTATTTGGGTGTTATTCTTGGTAATGACCATAATGTAACGTCATCATTGCAAAATTTACAATAAAAAAATAATTATGAAATAATGACATACATTAAACTAATTAAAAAAAGGTCATTGATGATAAAGAAATTAGAGTTATATTTTTAAATAAATTAAAAATATATAATATAAACTACGTTAACCTAATAAATAAATAATATTTGAGTTGATAATATTAGTGATTTTTCCTTTTTAACTTTTTCCATATCTTGTTCTTTATCCATTGAACATTGGTGTTACTCCTTGGTGATGTCAATTTTTTAACAATGACAACAACATCCATGGGCTAAATGGATGTGTTTGCATTGCAAAACAAAATTCATTAATTAAGTCGATAGGCTTTTTATTATTATGTTCATCATCACAAAACTGTAGCAGATTCGTCGACCTAGAAAGAATATACCAATTCAACGGTGGTAATTGACATAGTTTGTCAACAGTGGTTATAGATGTTAGCTTATCCATATCTTAACTCTTTTGTCCCTTTTCCACTTAGCTCCTCCCCGCATTTCTAAACTCCCTACCATTCCTGTGATGGCCTTTGATAAGGCCACGTCTATGCCATGATGTTTTGTCAGTTTGCTTGTCGCTTTCCGCCTTCACCACTTGAACTTCCTACTTTATAGAGTCAAGAGTGATCAACTGTGGTGGCCTTGGTGGTGTCGTGGAATCACAATTTTCAACTCATCCATCACATAACTCCCTGGATTTCACTATCAGACTTCTATATGCCCTGTAATATAGCCATAATGTTATATTAGTGTTTTGCCTCATTGAAAGTTTTACTCTTAAAGACACTACAAAACAATGAACTTCAATATCCTTTGGCCCCTTTTGTTTATCCCCTTTCTACATTTCTTCATCATAGGACTGAGGGTCGTGACTGAAGGCTTGGCCTTAAGGAACTAGGGAATTTTGTTCTTGCCTGGTGACCATTTTTCCTTTCTAAAGTGATTTGCGCCCTTGGACCTTTAAGTCCTTCTAGCGATTGTGTGCTAGCCCAATATTGGAGCCCATTGTATCATAGGTTTCCAATCGGGGAAATACCATGGGAGTTGTGATATTTCAAATTCTCTAATATGCGACCTCCGACATGACGTCATCATTCCATGTGGCACTTCCTGAGTGGTGACATGTGTCACCTTAAATTCCCCCATAGGCCCCTCAAAATGCCAAAAATGCTTGCCACATGTCCTACCATCCTGCCACATCATGCTAACTTAAAATACCATTGTAGATTTATTGGAACCAATCATACGTTGCCACATGTCATGTCATACTTCTATGTCATGCTGACACCAAATACCACTGTAGCTTTATCAAAACCAATCATATGCTGCCACGTGTATCTTATCATAACTAATCATATGACGCCATGTTTCCTGCTTGAGGACAGAGAAAAGGGTTTGTTCGCCTTTGGTTTTATGATGAAATCCTGTGTAAACCTTTATCGGCATTCCTTAGCAATTTTAAACGCAATCGAAACTTTTACGATATCACAACTTTTAAAAGGTTTAAACTTAAGAGGTTTCAATTCTCCAATCATCGACCTTCTGATGTGTTGATGCTCCAATGTGTGATAACATGAAAATGACACTATTAAAGAAAATACTTGTTTAAGACCTTGGTTGGACCCCTACTAGCCACGACAGACATTTCGTGAAACATATCATGAATATGTAATCTACAAGTGTAAATAACAGTTCTGAGCATAGGTGTCACGCCCCTACACTGGTGATACTCTTCCAACCGCACTATAGCAAGGTGCGGCACTACCAACCGTTTTCTTTTCACCAATAATTACAATTGTAGGCTATGCCTAACATTCCATACTTAGTTTATTTTTCATTACCAAGTATTATCTTTATCCTTTATACAATGAAAGCCCATAACATTCACATAAACAAAATTATACAAGAGAAATGCACAACAATATAAAGGGAGCAGCAACTCCCTGCAATATGAGTCTGCCCAAATCAATATATATAATCTTCTTTTATAAGTACAAGTTAAATCTTGGGAAACCCCAAATTTACACTTAGCCAAATTTCCAACTTCAGCAAACTTGGTTGCCCAGCTCGTCGGCGCCTCCACACGGTCGCCACATGACTTACCAACCCTTCGTTCACCTCGTCGCACGATCGTGTTGTTTTCCTAACTTGGGCGAGCCTCGTCATAACCAATTCGCCACACACAGGCACCTCTGCACGAGTCACACCTCTGTTCACAACTCCAACACTTCATCGTTTCCATTGTTTTGTCGTGCATGGCACGCCCTCACCCATCCGCACGTCCACCCTTTCACCCAAACTCGTTCACCCGAACAACTTCATCTGAGTCGCCACACGACTTCACTCAGGTTTCCACACGACTTCACCCAGTTCGGCCGAACGACCTCACCCGAGTCGCCACACGACTTCACCCGGCTCGCCCAAACGACTTCACCCGGCTCGCCCAACGACCTCACCCAGCTCGCCCGAGCGACTTCACCCGAGTTGCCCGATAACCTCACCCGGCTCGCCCAAATGACCTCACCTAGTTCGCCTAAACAACCTCATTCGAGTTTCCTGCCCGACAACCTTGCCCGAGTTCTGTCTGAACGACCTCGCCTGAGTCCTGCCTGAACGACCTCGCCCGAGTCCTGCCTGAACAACCTTGCCCGAGTTCTGCCCGATGACCTCACCCGAGTTTTCTGCACGAGTTTTTCGCTCAATTTTCTCACCCGCGTTTTCTGCACGAGTTTTTCACCCGATTTTCTCACCCGAGTTTCTCACCTAACTTTTCTACATGAGTTTTTCACTTGAGACTTGCCTGTTGTGCGGGCTCATCCATGCACTGTAGAACTCCTTTGATCAAACTCGTGATGATTGAATGATGCCTTTGCCTCCACAAACACATGCCAATATATATGGACGGGTGTCTAGTTATGACACCCGGCCGACCTATGCCCAATCCCCAATCTGACTCGTTTACAATGTGTTGTCTCGCCCAAGAGGAGGGTCGGCGCACCCAACTTGTGGGACGCCCCCTCAACTTGCCCAACACCTTATAAACTCGTCCAAGGTTCATTTACTTCGCATTTTGCACAATTCCTTCGCACGATGGAGTCGCCCTGCCCGTCGCACAGACCGCAAGTCCTTACATCCTCCCCCACTTGAAGTCACTTTCGTCCTCGACTACATCTCATCTCGACAACCATTCATCACCAATATCACCATACCAAGGCATACACCCCATTGGTACGTCATATATCGGAAATCATCTCAATCCATGACCATCAACCACCCTGTCACAATCTCCACATGTTGCTCCCCATCGTGGAAGGTTGGTCCCTCCTTCTCGAGCTACACGCTTCCTTCAACATATCGTGTCGACCTCATCATGTGTCATCATTATGTGAATTGCTGCCATGATACTCCAACAAATGCTATCACATGTCTGCACACTGAGCTCCCTCATGGCTTGAACTAGTTGGGTAGCTAATCCAACTGTCACGCTCAACCCATGAGAATGCACATCCTCATGCCTCATCAGTCGTCTCTCAGAACACCCAGTCACATCCTCAACTCGATCAAGAATCCATCTCCATACAAGTATAAGCCATGCTTAGGTCCATGAAGTAGTCTCCATATCATATGCAATATGTTGTCCATTATGTTTGGTGTTAATGTGCTGCATGAAATCAACGACATCCATACCAGCATCATCATCCATTTGCAAAACATCCATCTCCTCAAGGTGAAGAGATCATCTCATCAAACTCCCAAATATCGATGTGCCATATCCACATCCATGAAGAAACCTCCATCATATCTGTATGTGCCATCCCTCAAGTCTGCTATAGAAACAAGTATGCACCTGTATCATCTCTCCATGTGCTGCCCATGATCATAGATCAATCAGCTCCCATGTGTCAAAAGTGGTTAAGTCTCGCTCAACCCATGCCCAAGTGTTGCCACCAAGGCATCGTCGTAACTCCATCACTCCAAAGTGTCTCGTATCGATCCTCCACATCAAGTCACTCTTCCAAGCTACACCCATACATGTACTTGAAAGTATGCATCCCATCCTGCATCAAAGTCTCTAACCTTAGCTCCTCAATGCATCAGATCCTCCAAAGTCCACCATATATGATGTCTCCAAAAGTCACAACAATCTCATGCCATCATGAGCTCCATGGATCATCTCCAACCAACATCTCAGCAAGCATACAAGTCTCGGCCCCAAAGGTCTCTGCAAGATGCATCAGCTCTCCATGTAGTAGGAATTCTCCATAGTCTGCTCACAACTCCATCCAATTCCATGGCCTTGTTTTACAAGAGTGCACAACCTCTCCATCGGTTCATAAGAAAAACATCTCCATGTCACATTAGCAAATCCACCTACACAACATCCCTGCCTTGGAACTGATCATTGGATGCCCATAAGTGACACCTCTACAAGTGCTCCTGCATAATGTCCCTGCATAGATTTCCATGCTCCATGTATCCAACCTAATGTCCATGAATAATTTCCCATGTAGTCCAACCAGGTAGACCCATCACAACAATTGGTCATCCTCATCCAAGCCTACAATCTTTGGTCTAGTGAACTCGGTCACCCAACCATATCATCATCACATGAGTCTCTCCACCATGGCTCCCCCACTAAAGGTTCCACCAAGACTTTCTCCTGGTCTCGACCATGAAAATTCCACCCAAGTATCATCATATCCAAGTGTGTGCCCTCCTCCAATTTGTCCACGAGTCATGCCGGGCACTTAGCCAATTCTCCATGTGGCTAAAGCATGACCCAATCCTCCGCAATGATCATCATGTTCCTCCCTTATCACGGGCCTTTACACCTTCTACCATAAGGTCAAAAAAACCCCAACAAGTCCTGCAACAATCAACAATCCTTGCTTCTCCTTACAAGGTCTCATCATAGACATCCATGGTAAGATGCTCCCCTGCATCAGCAAACTGACTTTGCCCTTCCTTGCATATGGTCCATCTACCAAATAATCAAATGAAACACAAGTATCAATACTTAATCATCATGAGGCTCCTACATGTGAGTATCCCCATCCATCGATGTTTGCAAACCGCATGATCCTGGTCCAACCTGATCAATCTCAAGTTCATCCTCCATCGTTGTAACATCTGCAACATCTTCAATCATCAGGACTTCCTCTTCCTTGTGAGCACAATCTAAAACTTCATCTTGCTCCATTTTCCAACCAAGTTGAAGAAGTTCATCTTCAACATTCTTTTCCAAGACTTCGAGTTTATCTCGAATATGGGGGTTCTCTTCTTTCAACCGCTTCAACCTGTATAAGGTAAGCAAGAGCTTCCCTTCGCATTCTTCCAAACCTGCCATGCCTTGTCGTTTAGTTTGGCCCAACCACAAGGCTTCACCTCTACTAAACCTGTTTCACCCTCTACCTGAATCACCCTAATATTCCACCTGTCACCTGCAAAACTTGAACTTCCTTTCAAGTCTTCGGTCTTTGTAGAATCAACTCCTTGATTCAGCTCACAAAGTTTCCTGCAAAACTTGGACCAGCTCTGATGCCACTATCATGATAGTGAAGTGGGATCAACGCTTCATCGTCAACCCGATCAGCTTCCTGATCATCAGCTCTGATACCACCTGTCACGAAGTGCAGGTGTGTATCAGCTTCAACGCTTCAACACCAGCACCAGCTCCCCGGCACTAGCTCTAATATCACCTGTCACACCCCTACACTAGTGGTACTTTTCCAACCGCACTATAGCGAGGTGTGGTACTACCAACCGTTTTCTTTTCACCAATACTTACGATTGTAGACTACACCTAACATTCCATACTTAGTTTATTTTTTATTACCAAGTATTATCTTTATCGTTTATACAGTGAAAGCCCATAACATTCACATAAACAGTATTATAAAAGAGAAATGCACAACAGTATAAAGGGAGGGGAAACTCCTTGCAATATGAGTCTGCCCGAATCAATATATATAATCTTCTTTTATAAGTACAAGTTAAATCTTGGGAAACCCCAAATTTACACTTAGCCAAATTTCCAACTTTGGGAAACTCGGTTGCCCAGCTCGTTGGCGCCCCCACACGGTCACCGCACAACTCACCAACCCTTCGTTCACCTCATCACACGATCGTGTTGTTTGCCCAACTTGGGCCTGCCTCGTCGTAACCAAGTCACCACACACAGGCACCTCCACACGAGTCACACCTCCGTTCAAAACTCCAACACTTCATCATTTCCACCGTTTCGTTGTGCACGGCGCGCCCTACCCAAGTCACCCGTCCGCACGATTCTTCGTTCCTTCATGCATGGCGCGCCCTCACCCGGCCGCCCATCCGCACATCCACCCATTCACCCAAACTCATTCACCCAAAAAACTTCATCCGAGTCGCCACACGACTTCACCCAGGTCGCCACATGACTTCACCCGGTTCACCCGAACGACCTCACCCGGATCGCCACACGACTTCACCCGGCTCGCCCGAACGACTTCACCCGGGTCTCCCGACGACCTCACCCGGCTCGCTTGAACGACTTTATCCGGGTCGCCCACGACCTCACCTGGCTCGCCCAAATGACCTCACCCGGTTCGCCAGAACAACCTCGCCCAAGTTTCCTACCCGACGACCTTGCCCGAGTTCTGTCTGAACGACCTCGCCCGAGTCCTACTTGAACGACCTTGCCTGAGTCTTGCCTGAACGACCTCACCCGAGTTCTACCCAATGACCTCACCCGAGTTTGCTGCACAAGTTTCCTGCACGAGTTTTTCGCCCGAGTTTCTCACCCGACTTTTCTGCACAAGTTTTTCACCTGATTTCTCCCCGTCGTGTGGGCTCATCCATGCACTATAGAACTCCTTTGAAATGATGCCTTTGCCTCCATAAACACACGCCAATATATAGGGGCGGGTGGATGGTTATGTCACCCGGATGACCTACGCCCAACACCCAAGCTAACCCATTTACAATGTGTTGTCTCGCCGAGGAGGAGGGTTATACCGCCCAACTCATGGAACTGCCCCCTCAACTCACCTAACACCTTATAAACTCGTTGAAGGTTCATTTACTTTGCATTTCGCACAAGTCCTTCGCATGGTGGAGTCGCCCTGCCTGTCACACAGACCGCAGGTCCTTATAATAGGGGACTCATACTTATCTAAGATTCGCCATGAAGCAATGTTTTTTTATCACTTTAACTGTCATTCCATCCATTAGGTAATAGATAAATTATTCATTCATTTACAAGTAAAAACTTTATGAGAGCCACACATAGATATTGTCATAAAACATATACATAACTAGCATAATAGGGACATAAATATCAATGAAATCACAACCATATACACCACATAATCCATCATAATACTCATATAAATACCAGGAGAAATAACCTTTCATTAATTATGAAAAATCCAAACCTGGGATGGGGCTTCCACGTTCCACCCAATTGTAGAATGATTGAGCCAAATCTCTCTTCAGCGATTCATTCTCATGCCATATTCCAAGCAAGAATGTGGGATCTCATAGAACATGTTAGTGTCGGTCTTGAAATCCCTCCATCAGTGATCAAATATGCTCTTACAAAGTGGTCTCAGAGTGTCAAGGTCAAATTTTGTCATTTCAGTGAGTCTTCAAGCCAAAATTTGGTCACTAGGCATTAGGTCTAGGGTTTGCCCAAATGTCAGTCCATGTCATTATTCAGCTGATTTTATCATCATTCAGAGGGTTGTCATTATCATCTCAGTGTCTAATGAGTCATTTCACACCCTGTTCATGCTTCAGTTGCCACCCAGGCAAGGTCATTTCCCTCTCCTAGGGTTTTGAAGGCAATTTCTCTTGGACGGTCAAATCACCGGCAAAACTTGTTTCCTGATGTTCATACACCTTCCCCTATCCTTAAAGTACCTTATCAAACACTTCCCATCCCTTAGATCCGCCAAATTCCTCATTTGTGTACAAACCCTAGTTTCTAGCTACAACCTGGCAATTTTCTAGGTTGGGCCTGTGTTTTGCTCTTTTCGACCCCTTCCCCTCACTCAATCACTGAGATTCCACTTTCTCCTGCTTCCTAACATCCCTCCCCACTCCCACAAATTTCCCCAAGAATTTAGAAGACCCCTATCCCCTTCATCTCGCTCCATTTCGACAAAATTCCTTGCTTCACACATCGGGACAAGTCGCACTCAAATGACGTTTCAAAGCAATCAAAGATGAATTTTGGAAAACTGAGAGAGGTTTTTGTCCATAACATGCCAAATAAGAAAAACCTCTTTCACTTTTTACACAGGTGTTATGGTTTGAGAGAAATGTCAAAAATACCGGCGAGAACGAAGGTGCTCCAAGGACGGTTGGCCAAAGCACAAAAACGAAGGAAAACGCCCGATCCACTCCAAACTTTGGCCAAAGCCTCTTTGAATGACCATGGTACTTGATTGGGGACTCCCAGCCCAAATTTCAAGAAATTTGGAGAAAATTTTGTCATTTGTGAATTTTTTGTGCAATTTACAGGTTTTGGCCATTGTAATGGTCTCACCCCGGGTGAGACCATTTTGGAGGACTGCTCGGAATTTTGAAAACTTGGCATTTTTTGAAAGGGCATGCAAAGAGAAAAATTACCAATACTTGGGAGAAGCCTGATTTTGAGATTTGAGCCTCCAAAAGCTCAAAATACATCAAAAAAATGACTTTCTGCCCACTTTTTGAGTTGCAGAAAGTGACCTTGGGAGAAATGGCTTTTGAGGGGGAAAAGCAACTCCAAATTCAGAAATTCTACTTGGGATGGAAAGTAGATAGACCAAGCTTTCCAATGAGCCATCTTGCACCTGATTTGGACCAGTGGAACCTACTCAAAAGTTGCTGCAAAGGGGCGCGACCATTTGAACAGGGGGCGCGACCATTCGAGCCAGCTTTGCGAGAATTGACCTTTTTTGTCAAAAAACACTGTTTTGACTATGGTTGACCATTTTTACTTGTAGATGATGGATAAATGTAATATTTTCATGGCACTTTGATAGATTTTATCTCTCTTTACCCTTCTAGAAGCTTCCTTGATGTAAAAAGTGAATAATTAATGCATGAATCAGTTAGCTAAGTAATAAAGGCAAGTTGTTTGGCTGCCTATTTTCTAGTTCTCAGTTTAGAATTAGTTCAAACTGCTCCTAGGAAGCTGAGCTCGACCCCTAGAGGTGGGGAAAGGAGTTAGATGGTCTAGATGGTCTATATTATGCTCTCTCCTTCTCATTTTCATGGTTGGACTCTTGTGGGAGAAGTATTATTGTATATTGTACATCTATTACTGCAATTTAAGGAAAAGGAAGGCCAGGGTTTTGCAGACATCATTGTGGATTCTTGTGGATTGTTGTGTTGATGGTGTGTTCTCTACATGTTATTGTAAGTGTGTTTATGTGTTCCATCTCTTTCTTTGCTGCTAATTGAACAGATGAAGTGATAAAGTTTGAATTCATGCATGCCATGCTCAGCTTTTAATTTTGTTCAATATCTATGTTTTCCACTGTCTAAAGAGGATTCAAAGTTGTTGTTTGCCCTTTTTAGCTCCTCCTCTATCGTTCCTGATCATCCATCTCAGATTAAGGCATCAGCACTCACTCCTACCTTGCCCCAAAGATCCCCCTGCAAAAACTGTGCTCAATCCCCGCACCCTGAATTGCACTCCCTCCAATTGCCACCAAAAACCCCAAAAATCATTAAATCAACCCCCCTATCAATTTACTAGCCTAAAATCTTTATTCTTAATTGGTCAGCCTAATCATATTGAAAGATCTATCAGATCTGACCCGAGAGAGCCTTCTCATACCTCGTAGGGCTAGCTACGAGGTGAAATGGTTTGATGTAGCCTTGAGAGTTTGTCTATCTCAGCCTAGGTGAATTCCAAGCGCTAACATAGTGGCGACCATACTGGGGAGAACAAACTTGTTTGTGGGTTGATGTGTTTGTTTCATAAGTCTTAGACGGAGCCTGAAGTTACGCCAGAAGCCTTCGAAAACGCTCTTGTTTTACATCAGCGTTAGTAGATAAACGCTGCTTCAGTCAATCTCCGTGAGCTTGTGAATACAGAACTTCATTTGCATTTTACCCCAGTACATGTATCAAGTTCAGATCTGATTGTTGATGGTGAACAACGATCAGACACTTGACAGGCTGAATCTTTCACTTGGCGAATCCTTTCACTGAAGAATCCAGCAATCAATGCTTCATGGTGACTTCACTGCAGGAAGATCAGTAGCTGTGAGATTTTCAAGATGGATCAGATCGCAAGAAGATATGCTCCCTTGAGTCGAGATCACATTCCAGGTTTTCCGAATAAAATTCCGAAGGTAGATTGGTCAAGGAATTTGCCTATATTTAATGATGATGGTAAGAAGGATGATGCTCTACATCTGGTTAGATTTCACATGCATATTCGCAAGTTGAAGGTGGATTTTCCTGAAGATTGCTTGATGAAGATATTCTTGGCCACTCTGGAAGGTAAAGCCCAATCATGGTATGAAGGTTTGCCGCCTGCTTGTATTTATTGTTTAAAAGATTTTCATGCTATGTTCATTGAAAGATATAAGGACTCTTATACATCATTGAATTTAGTTCAAGACTGTTGCAAGCATGCCTATAGTTTTATTGAAAGTCTTGAGAAGTTTTATGAAGATGATAATTTCATGGATGAAGAGATCATGGAAGCCCTGTATGAAAATCCATTTCAGCAGCACACAGAAATCTTAGAGGATACTTGTCAAGATCAGCAGGTTGAAGATGGCCATATGGTTGTAATTGATGAAAGAGAAGAGCTTGTTTCAGATCTGCCCATAGAAGACAGCAGCATGCAACCCATCAAAGAGAGCTCTATTGTTGAGATCATAGATAGAGTTTTGGATTCAGATGTTTATGAACAGCAAGGTGAGATCTTTGTGCAAGTAAGTGATGAATCTCCTTTCAATAACTCAGTAATAAATGATAGTTTGAATGCCTTGTCATATGAAGATAATTATTGTTTAAGCAGAAGAAAACAAAAGGCATTGTCTCCTTTGTCTGAAGAGGAAATAGATCAGCTTTTGAAAGGTCTTGTTACAGCCCAAGCTACAGCAGATTTGCAATGCACGCATAGTCAGGAAAGCGTTGGGGAAACTTCCTCTGTTGAAGAAGATGATTGTCTTGTAGAGCAGCAAACAGATAATGTTTTCCTTCACAAAGATGATAATCCGGCTGTCATATCATATGAAGATCACTTACCATATTGTCTAACTACCGAAGATCAAAGCATACAGGATTCCCTTTCAGATTCTTCATATGTTTCATGTGCTGAAGTGTTTTTCCAAGAAGAGATCTGCTCATCCATTTGTTCGGAATTTTTTGAAGCTTATGAGCCTACTTTTACCGAAGCACATGATGAAGGTAGATCAGAATTTGAAACAAAGGACACCTTGATCTTTCATGTTTTTCACGATCCTCTAGCAAGTTTGTTGCAGCCAGCAGTGATAGTGTTTATTGCAGTGTTCAGTGATGAAGGAGATCATGGTCAGCTATGTTTTCGGATGCTTAGTTATAGGTTTGTACTATTGACCAGAAGATCTGATAAGAAGAATCAATCAAGAAGGCATCTGCTTGATTGGTTGCATTGGCATTTTGATATAGTTTGATGTATATTGTCTTGTAAGAAACACAGGTGGTTGTCATCATGATGTCAAATCTTGATGGACTGCTGCCCTTCAAAAAGCTTTGTAAAGTCTTGTTTTAAGTCAGTCATGAGTCATTTGTGTTTGGTCTGTTGAGTGAGTTGTTCAAGTTATTTCAGTTTTCCATCGAGTCGGTTTGAGTCAAGTTCTAGTTAAGTTTCAGTCAGTTTTCATTCAATAAATGAGTCAAAGTCTTGTGTCGTTTGTTGAAATAATGACTCCATCGCCCAATGGTTGCAAGCACTGGTCTGCTCTCCCAGATGTCTAAGGTTCTTGGCACCTCCAAGGAGCTACCATCCCCATTGGAGCCAATGTTAGTGTCGGACTTGAAAGCCCTCCATCAGTGATCAAATATGCTCTTACAAAGTGGTCTCAGAGTGTCAAGGTCAAATTTTGTCATTTCAGTGAGTCTTCAAGCCAAAATTTGGTCACTAGGCATTAGGTCTAGGGTTTGCCCAAATGTCAGTCCATGTCATTATTCAGCTGAGTTTATCATCATTCAGAGGGTTTTCATTATCATCTCAGTGTCTAATGAGTCATTTCACACCTTGTTCATGCTTCAGTTGCCACCCAGGCAAGGTCATTTCCCTCTCCTAGGGTTTTGAAGGCAATTTCTCTTGGACGGTCAAATCACCGGCAAAACTTGTTTCCTGATGTTCATACACCTTCCCCTATCCTTAAAGTACCTTATCAAACACTTCCCATCCCTTAGATCCGCCAAATTCCTCATTTTTGTACAAACCCTAGTTTTTAGCTACAACCTGGCAATTTTCTAGGTTGGGCCTGTGTTTTGCTCTTTTCGACCCCTTCCCCTCACTCAATCACTGAGATTACACTTTCTCCTGCTTCCCAACATCCCTCCCCACTCCCACAAATTTCCCCAAGAATTTAGAAGACCCCTATCCCCTTCATCTCGCTCCATTTCGACAAAATTCCTTGCTTCACACATCGGGACAAGTCGCACTCAAATGACGTTCCAGAGCAATCAAAGATGAATTTTAGAAAACTGAGAGAGATTTTTGTCCATAACATGCCAAAGAAGAAAAACCTCTTTCACTTTTTACACAGGTGTCATGGTTTGAGAGAAATGTCAAAAATACCGGCGAGAACGAAGGTGCTCCAAGGACGGTTGGCCAAAGCACAAAAACGAAGGAAAACGCCCGATCCACTCCAAACTTTGGCCAAAGCCTCTTTGACTGAGCATGGTACTTGATTGGGGACTCCCAGCCCAAATTTCAAGAAATTTGGAGAAAATTTTTTCATTTGTGAATTTTTTGTGCAATTTACAGGTTTTGGCCATTGGAATGGTCTCACCCCGGGTGAGACCATTTTGGAGGACTGCTCGGAATTTTGAAAACTTGGGATTTTTGGAAAGGGCATGCAAAGAAAAAAATTACCAATACTTGGGAGAAGCCTGATTTTGAGATTTGAGCCTCCAAAAGCTCAAAATACATCAAAAAAATGACTTTCTGCCCACTTTTTGAGTTGCAGAAAGTGACCTTGGGAGAAATGGTTTTTGAGGGGAAAAAACAACTCCAAATTCAGAAATTCCACTTGGGATGGAAAGTAGATAGACCAAGCTTTCCAATGAGCCATCTTGCACCTGATTTGGACCAGTGGAACCCACTCAAAAGTTGCTGCCAAGGGGCACGACCATTTGAACAAGGGGCGCGACCATTCGAGCCAGCTTTGCCAGAATTGACCTTTTTTGTCAAAAAACATTGTTTTGACTATGGTTGACCATTTTTACTTGTAGATGATGGATAAATGTAATATTTTCATGGCACTTTGATAGATTTTATCTCTCTTTACCCTTCTAGAAGCTTCCTTGATGTAAAAAGTGAATAATTAATGCATGAATCAGTTAGCTAAGTAATAGAGGCAAGTTGTTTGGCTGCCTATTTTCTAGTTCTTAGTTTAGAATTAGTTCAAACTGCTCCTAGGAAGCTGAGCTCGACCCCTAGAGGTGGGGAAAGGAGTTAGATGGTCTAGATGGTCTATATTATGCTCTCTCCTTCTCATTTTCATGGTTGGACTCTTGTGGGAGAAGTATTATTGTATATTGTACATCTATTACTGCAATTTAAGGAAAAGGAAGGCCAGGGTTTTGCAGACATCATTGTGGATTCTTGTGGATTGTTGTGTTGATGGTGTGTTCTCTACATGTTATTCTAAGTGTGTTTATTTGTTCCATCTCTTTCTTTGCTGCTAATTGAACAGATGAAGTGATAAAGTTTGAATTCATGCATGCCATGCTCAGCTTTTAATTTTGTTCAATATCTATGTTTTCCACTGTCTAAAGAGGATTCAAAGTTGTTGTTTGCCCTCTTTAGCTCCTCCTCTATTGTTCCTGATCATCCATCTCAGATTAAGGCATCAGCACTCACTCCTACCTTGCCCCAAAGATCCCCCTGCAAAAACTGTGCTCAATCCCCGCACCCTGAATTGCACTCCCTCCAATTGCCACCAAAAACCCCAAAAATCATTAAATCAACCCCCCTATCAATTTACTAGCCTAAAATCTTTATTCTTAATTGGTCAGCCTAATCATATTGAAAGATCTATCAAATCTGACCCGAGAGAGCCTTCTCATACCTCGTAGGGCTAGCTACGAGGTGAAATGGTTTGATGTAGCCTTGAGAGTTTGTCTATCTCAGCCTAGGTGAATTCCAAGTGCTAACAGAACACATCAATCGAAAACCATCAATGGCTTCTAGAGGTTATCTACATCAACCCATCAAACAGTGATTCCACATCACGGTCAGACATCACAAAACCATCATTAGATCAGTGTCTATCCCATCCTTCTAGGGCTTGAGAGCATTTGTTCCAACCCAACTCCCAGGACTAGTAATTCAACCCATGACTGCTGCCAAGCTCTACAACATTTGTCCAACCAAGGCTTCTAGGACTAGTAACTCAACCCACAACATTTTCCGGACTTCTAGAGTGTTTTTCCAACCAAGGGTTTCAAGACTAGTAACTCAACCCACAAGGGCTTCAAAGCATTTTTTCAACCAAAGCTTCCATGAATAGTAACTCAACCCAAGCTGTTATAGGGCTTCAGAGTGTTTTTCCAACAAGGGTTTCCAAAACTAGTATGCATGAATTCTCCGCCATAACCATAGATTTTTATGTGTCTTCTAATAACAAATCAAAATTCTGCAATGATTTTGAATTGTAACAAAGATTGTTAACAATCAGGCATATTATTGTCTCAGTTTTGGATCAGAATAGTGATATCAGTGTTGATTAAAAAGAGAGAATATTCATTTCGTTTTTCACATGCTTCCTTTCACAAAACTCTTCCAAGCAAGCTCTTTCGTTGCTTTGTCTACCCACACACTTTGGGGAACGTTTTGTGTATACAATACATGCTTTTATTAGTTTTTCATGGACATTGTGCGTACACCTGCAAGAGCAGAAATTACTAAATAAAGACAAAGCAGAAATCCATTGGTAACTATGAAGTGACAAATTGGAAGCACTATATAGAAATCTAGTTAATACTAAATAAAGCACAAAGCAAAAATCCATTGGGAACTATGAAGTGACAAATTGGAAGCACTATATAGAATTCTAGTTAGAGTTGTGACAGGCAAAAATTAATAAATAAAACATAAGGCAGAAATCCAATGGAAACCCTGAAAACTAAGCATAGGCCAAAAATCTAGTCAAACCGTGAAGCGACAAAGTACACGACATAAAAATAATTATATTATTATTTTTCTATGGAAAAATATAATTAGGACACATGTTTATAAATTAGAATAAGGGTAATTATTGTGGGTTATCAATATGCTTTGTATTTTTATTAAATAATTTAATATTCTATATAAAGTTTAATGTTACACTATTAGATGTTTTATTATTGAATGTAAAGTGTATTAGAAAATAACATTGAAATAGATTAGGTAAGTGAACACGTAACTTAATATCTAGAAGCGTCTTAAAAGTGAATCCAAACATTTTTAATATATACTTTAAACATAAAATATAAAATTATTATATAACTAGATATGATATTTTTAATTTTAATTTATTTTTAAAATCTAATAATTTAAAAATTAAAATTATATTTAAAAAAATAAATTGAATTATGTTTAAAAAAATTTAAATTTTTAACTGTATAATTTTTTTTTAATGAATCGAAGATTAATTTTTTTTTTATATGAATGGAAGATCAATAATTTCATAAATTTATTTATTTTAATAAAAAATTACAGTAATTCATTGATTAATTATATTGTTTCATTTGTTATTATTTTAGTTAAAATTTAAATTGAATAAATAAAAAATTATAACTTATTCATTTTATTATTTAAATTTTAATTTTGATAATATAGATTAATTTAAAAATAATGTATCACATTTTATTAACAGTTTTAAAATATTATAAATTCAGTGTTTTCATATTTTAAAATAAAGTCTTTTTAAAAGTCTAACTAAATAATAGAATTTAATATTAGTTTTAAAATATTATAAATTCAATATTTTCATATTTAAAATAAAATTATTTCAAAAATTTGGGCGAGGAATGTATTATGGGTGAGTAATGTATTGAGAGTTAAGAAGTTTGTAACAAATTGTATGTTTGGTAATTAAGAATGGTATCAGAGCCAAGTTGCATTTTGTTTGAGCATATCTCTTTGAGTTCGTTGATATCCTGAATAGGTATGTAGTCCATTATGCCACATGGATGGCGCTTGAAGACGTTGAAAGACTTGGATGTAGAACTTGAACTTTTGTTCTGAGAGGAAGCCGCAAAACTAGCTTTGTTTGCGATCATATTTCCAGTGATAATTGGTATTTACTTTCGAGATTCATAGTACTCTGTTTCATGCAAGTTATTTTTAATCTGCTGCATATATCTATCACTCTGTATAAGTTTCATATTATGGATTCTTGTCCTTCTACTAGTTCTCATCATGAATTTGGTGATAAATCATTTGAAGAAATTTTAAAGGAACACAAAGATGCAGATATTGAAAGACAAAATTATGTTACACGTGGATCTGTTATACAAGAAAAGTCTATTAATTTATTATCTAAACCTGTTCCTTCTGGATCTTGGTCTCTTCCAAAGATAGATCCGAACAATGTTTATAAGAATTTAGGATTACTGGACACTATCCAGTTTTGGAGATATAAGGTGAAAGAGGAAGTCCTGCAAACTACCGTTAACAATAATATCCTTCATTCTTTAAAAATTATCAATCAAGCTGAATTTGACATTGCCCAGAAAGCAGGTTATAATTTCGCCCACTTTGGACATGTCCAAGGGGGAATTCAACCTCTACACAGGAAAGGACAAGATGTGGCCTTCTTTTCCTGTATATTTAATCGGCGATGGAGATCTTTTCCAAAATATCTCATCGGTGGATGCCAAGGTACTCTTGCCTATGGCCCTGCATCATGGTCATGTGTCACTGACCTTTCCATATCCCTGTCAGATCCCAATGCAATCAATTCTCTTATGCTCGTATTGCAGACACATGGATATGATGACCTTGATGATAATAGCAAAAATATTTCCATCTGGTAGTCCTCTGTGGTAAAATTTTACAAAAAAACTACTCCTTTAGTAGTTAAATATGTCTCCTCACAGTCAGAATTCACAACATTAATCACTCATGATTATGGAATGAATCTCATAGCACCGCAGATGATTCCCAGAGCCACCTTAAAACCCCCTACAAAATGGGTTACAAAATGGGAATCTATTAGAAACCCTACCAGACCATCACCTGTAAATTCCTTCACAATTTTTACTTCTAAAGATGGAAATGTTCATACCATCTTCCCAGAATCACGAGCTAAGCGTGGTGGACCATCTATATCCATTTCCAACTCTGTACATACTCTTCCTCCCATTTACTTAGTAGACCCTGCTTTTTTAGAATCAATCAAAAATCTGGTTATGAATCATGTTGCCTCATCTAGAAACCCTTTAGCTATTGTTTGTGACCATCCTCGTTGTTCCAAAACATACTATCAATTTTCTTCACACCCACCTACCCCGCATGGAGATAATCAAGAAGACAGAAATAGGATAAACATGATTACTTTTATACAAGATAAAAGTAAATCTGAAGAGGACTATACCAAAACTCATCTCTTCAATATTCATGAAGAGATAATCATACAGTCAGTACAACAGAATACTCATAAAGGCCTAGGATTTAATGATGGATCTGAAATCCCATCATACAGGAAAAATCCTATGAATAAAATTCCAAACAGTGTGGAAATTCCTTCAGATAATGAGATCATTGCATTCTTGAAGATCTTTAAAGGAATTAGTCCGTACAATCCAGATGATATGTGGAAGAAGAAAATGTTCAATTGGGACATTTTCACACACAAGTCAGAAAACAGATATGTTGAAGAACTGAAGCTTATTCCCAAAACCGAAAAGAAAAGTTTCAATAAACAAAAGAATGAGGAATGGAGAAATTGGATGAAATCTAATAACCAGTGGATTTCTTTTTATGAATGGTATTACCCTTCCTCGAATCAAATAGAAGAATCCTTAAGAAAACAGTTAAAAAATCAGGCAAAACAAAAAAGGATTCTTGATGTTGATAATTTCATTAAAGGAAAGATGGAATCTAGTGCTGTCATAATTCCATCTCCTTCAGTAAGTCCTAACTTTTCTCCAAAAATACAGAAAATGTTGTCTAAACCAAACTTGCCCAAAAATCTACAGGTCATAAGGATAAAAGGAGAAAAATCGGTGAAAGAAATTTGTAGCAGTCTAAAAATAAACATGATTAGATCTGGTTCCCCTCCAAAACACAAATGGGAACTTTTTGATGGACAGATCTATCAAACAAAAAATGATTTTCCACCATGGAAAAAATTTGTTATCAAACAATAGGATGGAAAAATTTATAAACTGTCTCCAGTTCAAACAGAAGATTCAACCAAAGAATCTGTCTTAGCTACAAACTGGACGAACCTTTCTCTTTCCAGTTTGGAAAAATTTCTAAGAACACAACATAAGTATATTGAGAACATGAGTAATATTCTAAAAGAAATGATGATTAGAATGCTTCAGAAACATGACTATGCTAATGTATGTTTAAATGAGAATGTCAAGACTCTTGCAGAAAATGATAAACATATAGCTGAAAGCCTAGATAACCTCAAGTTATCCGCAGAAAATAAAATTCAAGATGTAACAATTATCCAGAGAAGAGAAATTGTTAAGGTTAATTCTAGCCTTGACATACTCAAGAGGAAAGTCTCGAATGTCTCTATTTCTGTTGATTCACTCAAAAAGATACATCCTACAGATTCCTACAAATCTACCACTCTTTTTAGTGAACCTCACTCTCAAATGCCTTATACTATTTCATCCTCTATCTCTATTCTCATAAGACAGCTAGCAGAGATTGAGTTTCCAAAACTAGGGATTCATATTCTTATGCACCTTTTGCTACACCTAGTTTCTTTGGCCATCTAAAGCCAAATCCCTGTGTTTCTTAAAAAATGGATCCATCAGCTAGCTCTTCTTTCATAGAATGGATAAAGAAAAATGCTTCAGAAGATGAAGAAGACAAAGAAGAAAAGAAATGGTATGAAAACTTAGAAGAAGACAAAGAGACATGATTGAACAAACTTGAAATAAGCAATGATGAGCCTTCACCAGAAAGTGTTGAGGAATTTGTACAGAATTTTTCTCCTCAAGATAAAGTTCATTTTAATATTCCAAATGAAGAAGCAGTTCATGCAACTACTTCCAAGTCCACATGGAATTCCACTTGGTCCCCTGCTTCAGATAGGAGGGATATGATGAAATCCGAGAATCACAAAGATTGGTCAGCCTCCTCAAAATATTCTTGGAATATTGACAACTACAGAGAAGCAGAAGTATTATCAGTCGTGCACTCCATGTTAGTATGCTACAAGGCCTATCTAGCTGATGATATTGGACACATAAATTCTACAATCATTGGCGGGTTTGAAGGATCTTTGGATTCTTGGCTAAAAGCAGAAACGATCAAAGATCCTCTATTGTTGACTAATTGGGAAAATTCACAGGTAAAGAATGTCGACGGAAGTACTTACATGGATCCGTTTACCTCACTTCTAGTAAACAATATGATTGGTTGTTTACTTTATGGCATTACTGTTAACTTTATTGGCTTCCCACAGATAAATAATGATCTGACTACTATTACTCTTGTTGCTATGAAACTTCATAATATGAAGCATTTTGATGAATACTTTAATGAGTTCCTACATAGATTGCATACTTTGTCACCAGAACTCATTCTTGAACCCAAATGGAAGGAAATATTTGTTTCATCATTACCATTATGGGTGTCAACAAAAATAGTCAGCAAATTGCCAGTAAGCGTTGTGACTACAAATTTGGAGTAATTAGGCAGGCAGTCAAAGCCATAATTTTTGAGCTTTGCTCCCAAATGAAGATATCCAAAGCAGCCACAAATCCAAAGAAGACGAGCAACTGTGCAAGCAATGGCACCTTTCTACTCCAAAAAATTCAGAGCGGAGAGATGTGCATGCTTACAGGAAAAAGAAGCACGCAAGAAAGAATTTTTCCAGAAAAAAGATCATCCACCAAAAGAAGCCGAAAGACTACAAACAGACACAGCTATTTACAAGAAAAAAGGAAGTTCAATGTTACCACTGCAACAAAAAAGGACACATTTCGCCAAACTATCCACAATTGGGGAAAGAAAAAAAGAAACCAGAGAAAGGTAAGAAGAAAGAATTTTACAGAAACAAAGCTGGTAAAGTAAATTGTTTAAATCTTCCTAATAGCTGTGAGGAAATAACAAGTGAAGAAGAATCAAACTACATCAATAAATTTAATTCTAATTCTAATACTTCAGTCTCGGAAGAAGAATATTGCAATGATACACAATGTGCATAATGTTTCAAATATAATTGTGAAGCAGTGACCCAGATGTCTGCCAGTGTCATTCCTTGAATATGATGAAGAATGGAGAATCTGATGAACAGGCTAGAAATCTTTTCATGCAAATGACAACAGCAACAGACCCACAATCAAAAGATATGTATAAAGAGCTGTTAATCAATAACTTAAATTCTAATATAGCCAAGCAAAGCAATCCTAACATAGGATATATTCCTCCAGCTTCTCTTTTCTCAGTAGAAGCCTTGACCAGGAAATTCAGGCAGGAAGATTTTGGAGGAGATCTTCCCCAGACTTTGCCCAATATCCACTAGGAAATAAAATATCTAAGGAAGACAGTAAAAGAAAATAGAATACTTTTTATTTAAAGTCACCAAGATTGCCAACCCAGGAAAATGAAAGCAGAACAACCTTCAACTTCTGTACAGACACAGAATTGGACATTCCATCATAAACCTTTTCCAGGTATACAGATTCAAGAACCCAACATTGATGTTGAGAATGATGATGAAAGGGTAGGATTAGGTTGCAATCAAATTAATGGAGATGTAATGTATTGCGTCAAATTAAAAGTCAGAATTGGTTCCAAAGTGGAATACTGGAAAGTCCTTATGGATATTCAAGATTAAATATTGTAAATAATACAGTAGTTGATACTCATCTCAGAAGGCCAACTACTTGTCCAAAGGTTACAATAACCAGTGGAGATATCATCACTACTTCAGAGGTTCCAGTTGACATTTTCCTAACTGATTCTACTGGAATAAATGTGGTTTTCCCAATTGTTACAGGGATGGATTGAGCAATGTACTTAGGAACACCTTTCTTCCAGAATTTCCAAAAGTCTGAAGTGAAAGTTGATCTGCAAATAAGGAGATATGGTTATTTTCTTGAACTGGAAGGTAAAGAGCTATTTTTTCCTTTTATAAATTCCAGCTAACCCAATAGAATCAGAATGATTGAATGGCTAGAAACCTTACTGTCAAAAATGGAAAGGAAGAAGGATATTTTAAAAATTGATGAAAACATTGAACAAGGAAATTTTGACAGGGAGATAACCAATCTGAAACATAAATTCCTCAAATGCTGCTCTGAAGACCCAAATGCCTTTTGGCATGTGCATAAGCATGAAGTTGAGTTACCATTGAAAAATCACTTCAGTGGTAAATTAAGAAGATCAAAAGTTGTTCTGATGAACCAAGAACAGATGGTTCATTGTAAAGAAGAGATCAAGAGTCTTTTATAGAAAGGCCTGATGAGAAAAAGCAAAATTCCAATAGCCTACTTTGCTTTTTATGTAAACAGACATGCAAAGATTGTTAGAGGAAAAGCAAGGTTGGTGGTAAACTACAAACCACTGAATAATCTATTGGATTATGATGCTTATCCCCTTCCAAAGCCCTCCACAATCCTAACACAAATCTCAAAATCAAAGATTTTCTCAAAATTTGATTTGAAATTAGGATTTTGGCAGGTAGGCATCAAGGAATCTGATAAATGGAAAATAGCTTTTTCTATGCCTAACGGTCATTGTGAGAGGAACATAATGCCTTTCGGACTCATCAATGCTCCATCTGCCTTCCAGCGCATAATGGATGAGATGTTTGAAGGTATGGAGGAATTTATAAAAAAAAAAATACATTGATGTATTCTTTTACATTCTGATGATATACCATCTCATATTAAGCATCTGAAACTATTTCATCAGAGGATAAAAGAAAAAGAGATAGTCCTCTCTAAAACTAAGATGAAATTGTTCAGAACTATGATATATTTTCTTGGATATGATATCCAGTATGGTTCATATCAATTAATCCAAAGAAGTCTAGATTTCATAGATAATTTTCCTGATGAAGTTTTGGATAAAACACAGTTGCAAAGATTCTTAGGGAGCTTAAATTATGTCTCCAAATTTCTTCATCATTGGGCACAAGAAAGGAAATTACTGAATAAGAGATTACAGAAAGATCCCATTCCCTGGAATAAAGATTGCACAAATGCAGTCAAGAAAATCAAGGATAGGATTCGCAGAATTCAGCCTCTATGTCTGATCCAAGAATAATGGAAGAAAGTAATTATGACAGATGCTAGTAATATTGGATGGCGAGTTGTTCTTTGTCAAGAAGATCTAGAAAAGAAAAACTCATTGGAAATTGTCAATATGCTTTTGGACTATGGTCGACATCTCAAGAAAATTGGGCCAGCCTCAAGAAATAACTCAGTGTAGTTTGTTTGGGAATAGAAAAGTTTAAAGACTTTGTTATTTACACTAAGTTCCTGGTTAAGACAGATTGCCAAGCTTTAATGTTTGCTATTCACAAGTTTGAATTTGAAGATGCTGCTATGGCAAGATGGGTAATGACTCTCAGTCAATATGATTTTGAAATTGAATTCATTCATGGACATAAAAATTCTTTTGCTAACATGTTGTCAAGAGAATTTTTAGAGAAAAAATCTATTCACTCTTTATCCTGCAATTTTATAAGAAGATTTGAAGAACATGTTGAAATAGAAAGCAGACAAGGATGGGTCAGATATGATAAGAGAAAATAATTTTAGATCATGATGAAACATGGTATCCATTATCAGAAATCCGTTGGAGAGAAGGGGTTCCCAATCTTTGGACTTGGGAGGATCAAGAAATTGAAAATGATCTAGCTATCAGTGAGCTAGATTACTTGGTCCATATCGGCAACATTTCCTATGAGCTCTTTTATGAAGAGGACAACAGAATTGGAAATTGTAGGATTACTATTAGGCAGTTCAATAATCCTCTACAGAGCACTGATTTTGATCTAGAAAGGTAGGAGACTGATTTTTTTCAATGCATAAATTTAGAAAATATTTCCTCTAACTTATTTTATCATCTACAGTTTGATTATAGGTATGAATATTGGCCAACTTCCCAAATGAATCATGAAGATCCTTTTCTGGCCTGGTTTATCAAGTGGTGGAAAATCTATGGACTCTGCGCTCTCCTGATAAAGCCATATACCTTATGTCGACTAAAGATTGATGGGTTCTCAGAACCACATGCACACCTGACAGGAATCTTGTACAAGCATGTCGAAGACATTGTCAGACTTGAAGATGTTGAATTTATCAATGCACTAAGAAGGTGTGGACATATTCATTGGTTCATCACAAAGTCACCAAGATTGCCAACTCAGGAAAATGAAAGCAAAACAGCCTTCAACTTATGCACAGAGACAGAATTGGACATTCCATCAGAAACCCTTTCCAGGTATACAAATTCAAGAACCCAACATTGATGATGAGAATGATGATGAAAGGGTAGGATTAGGTTGCAATCAGATTAATGGAGATGTAATGTATTTCATCAAATTAAAAGCCAAAATTGGTTCCAAAGTGGAATACTAGAAAATCCTTATGGATACTAGTTCAAGATTAAATATTGTAAATAATACAATAGTTGATAGTCATCTCAGAAGACCAACTACTTGTCCAAAGGTTACAACAGCCAGTGGAGATATCATCACTACTTCAGAGGTTCCATTTGACATTTTCCTAACTGATCCTATTGGAATAATTGTGGTTTGCCCAATTGTTACAGGGATGGATTACACAATATACTTAGGAACACCTTTCTTCCAGAATTTCCAAAAGCATGGAGAGAAATTTGATGAGAAAACAAGGAAATATGGTTATTTTCTTGAACTGGAAGGTAAAGAGCTATTTTTTCCTTTTATAAATTCCATCTCACCCAATAGAATCAGAATTATTGAACGGCTAGAAACCTTACTGTCAAAAATGTAAAATAAGAAGGAGATTTTAAAAATTGATGAAAACATTGAAGACAGAAAGTTTGACAGGGAGATAGCCAATCTAAAAAATAAATTTCTAGAACGTTGCTCTGAAGACCCAAATGCCTTTTGGCATGTGCATAAGCATGAAGTTGAGTTACCATTGAAAAATGACTTCAATGGTAAATTAAGAAGATCGAAAGTTGTTCCAATGAACCAAGAACAGATGGTTCACTGTAAAGAAGAGATCAAGAGTCTTTTACAGAAAGGCCTGATTAGAAAAAGCAAAAGTCCAATAGCCTGCTTTGCTTTTTATGTAAACAAACATGTAGAGATTGCCACAGGAAAACTAAGGTTGGTGGTAAACTACAAACCACTAAATAATCTATTGGATTATGATGCTTATCCCCTTCCAAAGCCCTCTACAATCCTAACACAAATCTAAAAATCAAAGATTTTCTCAAAATTTGATTTGAAATCAGGATTTTGGTAGGTAGGCATCAAGGAATCTGATAAATGGAAAATAGCTTTTCCTGTTCCGGAAGGTCATTTTGAGTGGAACATAATGCCATTCGGACTCATCGATGCTCCATCAGCCTTCCAGTGCATAATGGATGAGACGTTTGAAGGTATGGAAGAATTTATAAAAAAAAAAATACATTGATGATATTCTTGTACATCTGATGATATACCATCTCATATTAAGCATCTGAAACTATTCCTCCAGAGGATGAAAGAAAAATGGATAGTCCTCTCTTAAACTAAGATGAAATTGTTCAAAACTATGATAGATTTTCTTGGATATAATATCCAGTATGGTTCATGTCAAGTAATCCAAAGAAGTCTAGATTTCATAGATAATTTTCCTGATGAAATTTTGGACAAAACACAGCTGCAAAGATTCTTAGGGAGCTTAAATTACGTCTCCAAATTTCTTCATCATTGTGCACAAGAAAGGAAATTACTGAATAAGAGATTACAAAAAGATCCCATTCCCTGGAATGAAGATTGCACAAATGCAATCAAGAAAATCAAGGATAGGATTCGCAGAATTCAGCCTCTGTGTCCGATCCAAGAACAATGAAAGAAAGTAATTATGACAGATGCCAGTAATATTGGATGGGGAGATGTTCTTTTTCAAGAAGATCCAGAAAAGAAAAACTCGCTGGATATTTGTCAATATGCTTCTGGACTATGGTCGACATCTTAAGCAAATTGGGCCAGCCTCAAGAAAGAACTAAAAGTAGTTTGTTTGGGAATAGAAAAGTCTAAAGACTTTGTTATTTACACTAAGTTCCTGGTTAAGACAGATTGCCAAGCTTTAAAGTTTGCTATTCACAAGTGTGAATTTGAAGATGTTGCTATGGTAAGATGGGTAATGACTCTCAGTCAAGTATTATTTTGAAATTGAATTTATTCTTGGACTTAAACATTCTTTTGTTAACATGTTGTCAAGGGAATTTTTAGAGAAACATTCTATTCACTCTTTATCATGCAATTTTATCAGAAGATTTGAAGAACATGTTGAAATAGAAGGCAGACAGGGATGGGTAAGATATGATATGAGAAAAATCATTTTAGATCATGATGAAACATGGTATCTAGTATCTGAAATTCGCTAGAGATAAGGAGTTCCCAATCTTTGGACCTGGCATGACCAAGAAATTGAAAATGATCTGGCAATCAGTGAACTAGATTATCTGGTCTATATAGGCAACATTTCCTATGAACTCTTTTATGAAGAATATGACAGAATTGGAAATTGCATGATTACTATCAGGCAGCTCAATAATCCTCTACAGAGGACTGATTTTGATCTAGAAAGGCAGGAGACTACTTTTTTCAATGCATGAATTTAGAAAATGTTTCCTCTAACTTATTTTATCATCTACAGTTTGATTACAGGTATGAAGATTGGCCAACTTCCCAAATGAATCATGAAGATCCTTTTCCGGCCTAGTTTATCAGGTGGTGGAAAATCTATGGATTCAGTGCTCTCCAGATAAAGTCGTATACCTTATGTCAACTAAAGATTGATGGGTTCTCAGAACCACATGCACACTTGACAGAAATCTTGTATAATCATGTCGAAGACATTGTCAGAATTGAAGATGTTGAATTTATCAATGCACTAAGAAGGTGTGGACATATTCATTGGTTCGTCACTCATGAATTCATTGCACGAATGCTGATACCCAATAGAGATGGGACTCAAATGGAATACAATGAATTCCACCTACAATCAGATCCAGAACAAAATCCTTTCATATCTATTAACTTTTTACAACCACCCAGAAATCACAAAAATGAGATTTGGGAATCCAAAAAAGAAGTGCATGTGCAGTACTTCACAAATTATCTTCTGGAAAGATTTTGACATCAGAACTATACTCATCCTCAAATTACTCATTTCGTATTCTAAATGTATCATGTCTTTTCTTACCGACAGTGGTGTAAAAATGTTTGTTTGTATATTTCTTCATAAAATAAAATATGTGTCTGTATATTTCTCTTTTCTCGTAGGCTTTTGAGTAAAAGTATCTACTTTGTAAGATCGAGTCATCCTTGATTCGATCCCAATATATTTTTTGTAAGATTGAGTCATCCTTGATTCGATCCCAATATCTACTTTGTAAGATCAATAAGATTGAGTCGTCCTAGATTCAGTCCCCATATGCCAGATGGTTTTCCGAAAGGAAAAGGGACAAGATACTATGAATTTGTCCATTCACATTTGAATCTAGACAATCTTTTGAGGACAGTTGTTTTACTTTTGAGTCATCAAGCCCTCTAGTCTATAAAAGAAAGAGGAGCTCATTTTGGGAGGGGGGTTGGTATGGGCGAGTAATGTATTGAGAGTTAAGAAGTTTGTAACCGATTGTATGTTTGGTAATAAAGAATATAACTAAATAATGGAAACTTATTTGCATCAATCACAATGATTTTTTATTTAACAAAAAAAATAATTAATTAATATAATAGGGTGGTGATGATGATGATAATTAATGTTCACTAAGACCAATGTTGTTTATCCAACTTTAATAAAGTAAGAGATTAATTGGGGCTCTTTAATATTTTATTTCTATGATAAAAAAATAAGAGAAAGTAGCTCTTCAAGATCACTATAGTTTTGGTGACTTAACAAGTCAAGGAGGTTGGTAGTGTGGCAAATGTTTTAGAAATGAGAAATGAATGTGAGTAAGATTCAGATAATCTAAGAGAAGATGTTTTTCATCTTCAACCCTCTTAGTATTGCAAAGGTGACAGATTCTTTTGTCCCAGGGTGTTTTGGGAATAGACCAACCCCCAATTTCACTTAGAAGCTCATGAGAATTAATTCTTATCTTTGCAATGTTCACCAATGCCCTATTTCACTTAGAAGCTCATGAGAGTTAGTTGTTTTTTCAAAGACAAAAAGATAATTTTGGTTAGCAAGCGTGGTGTTGATCACCACCTTATAATAGCTTAGCTTCCTTTTTCCCTCTAGCTCCTTATCATCCCACAATTTATCCTTAAATTTGGAGGTAATAGTATTTTTAATACTATATCTATTCCTAAAGATGATCTCCTCTTGTAGGCCCTAGTGGTCGAGCCAAGATTAGGCATCCTTATGCCATCCACATTTGAGATAAAGCTGAGTGTTTTGGCTAGAGTTAAAAACAATTTTTGGAAACTTCTTGAGTTCCATGTTGTAAAGCGTCTTCTTATACCTGAAATACCTAAATATAACCTAAGCTATGGAAGATATTTGTTGATGACACGAGTGTCATATGGTCTCACGGCAAGGAAGAGTTGCATCTATTTTTCCAGCATCTCAACAATCAATCCCCATTCATTAAGTTCACTATGGAACATGAAGTTAATGGATGTTTTCCTTTCCTTGATGTTCTCATTTCTAAGAATGAAGACAGTTCTTTCTCCCACCAAGTGTTTAGGTAGAAAACCCATATAGAGCAGCATCTTCATGCCAAATCCCATTGTCTCCTTGCTCAAACGATGGGTGTCCTCAACACGCTTGTGACTCGTGTGCTAAGGATTTTTTACGAAAAGAACCTTGAGAAAGAGAAAGACCATCTTCTTAAGGTGTTCGTTAATAATGGTCATAGTAGGCACCAAGGCCTGAAATCTTTCCTAAAAGAGAGCAAAGGTCCCAGAGTTAAGAAAGACCATAAGGATAGGGTATCAGGGGTTCATCTCCCGTTCATCCAGGGGACCACTGATAAGATTGCGAGGATCCTTAAGAGGCATGATGTTCCCTCTACCTTTAGACCCCTTAACACCATACGTAACTCCCTTAGGTCAGTAAAAGACCCTATTGACCCCAAGGACATGAAAGGAGTCTACGTTATTCCTTGTTCTTGTGGGACCCCCTACATTGGTGAGACAGGGCACTCCATTAATCAAAGGATTCACGAGCACTCAACTGACATAAAACATGGGAGGATCCGTTCTTCCGCCTTGGCAGAACATGTAGAAAATACTAAACATCACATATGTATTGAGGAGGCCTGTGTTATTGCCAAGATTGCCCCTTTTCATCACTGGAAATTTAGGGAGGCCATTGAAATTGAAAAGAGGTCGAGCAATCTCAATAGGGATGATGGCTGGAAAATTAGCAGTTGTTGGATCCTTGCCCTTTCTTCTTAGCCCGCCCCTGGTCCCCGCCCCTTGTGTTGTCCTTTAGTAAGTTCATCTCTGCTCTTCGATTTCTCGACGGTTTTTTTAGTAATCTTATTTAATTTTTCTAGTTCCCTTCTAGATTGGAAATAAGAGCAGATTGGTTCGATTTTATTATGTATTATAATTCCTTTTTAATTAACTTAATTATTATTATTTATTTATAATAACTATTATTATTATTGTTTAGTTAACATTATAACTATTATTTATTATTATTATCTAGTTAATTTCATCAGTATTATAATATTAATAACTATTTTTCAATAACTATGAATAACTATCAACAATATTTCTCCTACGGATTATAACTAGACAGATTAGATTATTTAACTAACTACATTAGTTAATCTTCTAATAAACCATTTAGTCCCAATAATATTAATATTACAATATTGTATATTTATGCCTTTAAATAAAATGAGTTAATTATAAATATTATCTCATTTCTCCTAAGAGAAATGATTAAAAACCAAATTAGTTATTCTTTTAATAAACCTTTACTACTTATTCATTGATAATATTAAGAGTTATTATTAAATAAATTGGTTTATTTAACTAAACAAGTTAGTTATTCTTCTAACAAATTATTTATTACATATACTTTTGATATTATAATATTAATATTTTATCCTTTAAATAATATCAAATTAATTATAAATATTAACTTAACTAAATAAGTTAGTTATTCTTCTAACAAATTATTATTTGATTTATTCCATATACTTTCAATAATATAATATTAATATTTGAGCCTTAAAATAAAATAAAATTAATTATAAATATTATCTTAACTAGTAATAATATATTCTTTCTACATAGTGTTAGTAATTGAAATGATTTAAGTTATAATAAACCTTTATTATTTATATTCTATTAAAACTTTTTGTCTATATACAATTAATAATTAAATACAATTCATTGATAGTATTAATAATAAAATAACTAACTTATAAATTATCTAAACTAATTCTCGCTATCCTTATCCCTTGGTCAAATCAAGTCAAATATAGCCATTGTCCCTATCCTTTGATCGAGTCAAGTCAACTATAGCCATTTCTTGGTCTATTATAGCCGTTTCCTAGTCAAATATAGTAGTTAGATGATCTTCTCTTTCTCTATTTAACACGCAGGATGATCTGGTTCTTCAACTCGTCCCGACCATGAACCACATTTGTTGGTTCAAAACACACTTGTTGATTTAAAATGTGTCGATAAATGATTGATAATGTGATTTACGCCAAAACCCATAACATATATTTGTTATAGTTGATAGATCCCTCAATTCTATAACTATATTTTCAATTAAAAAAAACACTAATTTCAAGAACAAAAAATTCAATTGTTGTAATTAATTAATTTATTAATCTATTACGCATTTCTCACAATCAACCCACACACCCGGCTAAAATAAAAGAAAGAAGAGAACAAAAAGACCGACCTTATTAGTCCATTTCAATTTAATTCAACTTATAACATCGTTGGGGCACCGGATGGCCTCCGAGGCCTCGACATAAATATAATGCTGACGAATGTGCATCGAATTAGTAAACACAATTTCCAACGAGATATCTGATAAGGCTGAAAATAATCAGCTTGCTAATAGGCGGTTGGTTGTATATGCCAGCCATTGAATTATTAGCTTGGGAAAATCCAACCGCAGGTATATACAACTGTCAAGTATATCCAACTGTTGGGCATTTATGACCTATAGACAAGTTCGTTATTTGTTGCCGTAAAATACACTTCTATGTTTTCTTTGTTGACATAACATATACTTGTATGCTTTCTGATATATATTTATGCTTTCCATAGGCATGCAATATTCTGACAAAGTAGTTATTAAACTTGTGGTTTTATAATGTCTGCCCAAGATCTCAGTGGAAAAGAATTGTCTGTGTTTTGGCGGATGCTGGAGCGTTTCCATGCGGCAGAGACCAGGGAGATCTTATCAAATAATCAGAGGCGCGTACCTGCAGTTTGGTCTCTACCTCACTGAAATGTTTAATAACTACTTTGTCAGGATCTTGCGTGCCCATTGACAGATTTTGGAAGCTTTCGAACTCCGGTCTGACCTGTGGAGATATTTTATGTGCATGTGGAGCTACGCTTGGCTTCAATTGCAAGAATTACATTTAAGTTGCGATGGCTGTTTGACCAGCAGTGGACAAAACGTTTGGTTTCCACTATCTTTTTGACGCCGTAAGGCGTTTCTCTCTCCGATTCTGCGAATCATACATTTTCCGCCGCCCTTTAGTTTGTTTTACGTTCGCCGGATCCTTCGAGGGCCGTCTATATCTGCACGCCTTCACCCGGTCCGGTAGGTATTGGGTGGGGCCTTGTATGCTGAGATCTCATGTCACGCTGGTCATATATGGATGTCTTCACACAGGATAATTCATTAAGTTTTTTTTCAAAGTTTCTTTAATGTATGGATTTTTTTTTTATAGAAATTTATTTACAACTTTTTTTTGAGTATGTGAAAATTAGGTCTATCTTCTATAATATAAACGTGTGGAATATTTTATTATACATTTTTTATCATTTTTCTCTTTCACATATTTTTTTTACATCTTTGGAGTAACACAATCCAATAACTATTAATTATGGTTTAACCCACTCCAACTTAACCATCACTCTAAATCCATCTCATATATTCACTCCAATTTAACTATCACTCTTAAATCCATCTTAACTATCACTCTTAAATCCATCTTTTTCAGGAACTCTAAATCCATCTTATATATTCCTAGTTGTTTATTCATTTCTAAACCATGAAATCATCATTATTAGGTTGCTTTTCTATTAACTTTCTCTTCTCATCATTATTCAAGTAATTTAATTGAAATAAATTTATTATTAATCAAAATAAACTTTAATCAGTTTAGCTGAATTTTTTTGTTATAAGAATATTTGAATTTTTTTGTTATAAGAATATTTGATTTGTATTAGTTAAGAATTATTGAAGAAAAATCCAATTAAGGTTAATACTAAATAAGAATTATTGAAGAAAAATCCAATTAAGGTTAATACTAAATATATTATTAAGTGAAACTTTCATACTTTTGGCTTTCCACATTTATAAGAGAGTTTCATATTAATTTTTGCTAATTTTAAAATGAATTATTGTATGCCTTGTTGAAACTTTATTAAAAGTTTATCTTTCACATATAATATTGCATAAACAACCTTGAGAGTTAGCTCATGTGGTCTATTTCTCATAGTTAATGCAGGTTACTATTGAGAGGTCACACGGTCAATTTACCTTGGAATAATGTTTCCATAGACATAGTTTTCATAGAACCACATCCAATATATATATATATATATATATATATCATAAACGTCAATAAACCTAAACTTTAAATTCCACAAAATCCAAATAAATTCTTTATTAATAATTAAATTACACCCAATTAATAATTCTCAATACCATACTCCTAATAAATAATAAACTTGTCAATCCTAATATAATATTCTAAAAATAATTAAACAAATTCAAACTTTATTATTGGATTTATGACTTCTATGAATTCTTAAAAGTGCACAAGTACATGTAATAAACTTTCTTACATAAACTATAAAATTTCTTTCTCATCTTTAACACAATTTATATTTCCTTAATATATGAATTCTTGAAAGTACACAAGTACATGTAATAAACTTTCTTACATAAACTATAAAATTTATTTCTCATCTTTAACACAATTTTTATTTCCTTAATATACTTGGTAACACCGCACATTCCATGCAACATAAAAATAAAAAAAATTACTAATATTAATGATTAAACTAATTCTTATTTGTTTATTAAAAAAAAAAAACAAATTATCTCCTCAATGATATACTTTTTGAAACCAAAACTTTTCCTAGCTTATTATGTCCAAATATATACCTATACCTTCATATCCTATTTTATTACTCATATGATTTTTTTCTTCAAATTAATTTACTACTCCTAAACCTACATCTACATCGTCCTTAATATCACTTCCATTGTAACCTTGACTCATATCCTTATACAACATGCTCTATGTGATTATTTTTTCTCTACATGCTATTGCATCTAAAATTTCTCCACATACTCTCACATCATAATATTTTGCATAAACATTATGTAACTAATCTTTGAAATACAATTAATAGAAATTGTATATGATAAACTTGATTGATTATCTAAATTCTTAGTTCTTTTAATTTATTTAAGCTATTTTAAACATATCCTTAATGAGGGTTCTTTGGAATGAAAATATTCTTCTTTTAATGAAGATAACGAAACCTTCAATTCGTGATGTATCATGATATTAATGTATTATGATACAAGTATTCATCATGTTTTTGGAGTTATGGTAGGTTGTGGCTTCCTAAAGGTATATTTTTCGCTTAATATCATTATCCATGTGTCATGAGGTGAAGAAAAATTTAAGCACAACTTGCAAGTTTGAGTGGTTGGGGATTCAAAGCAATGACACTAATTTATTGGATGCAAATCCCACATAACATGCTAGGGAAAAATCAACATTGTCACATATATACAACATTATTATTTCATATTATTTTAATCCAATGCACTTACACTATGCTTTCAAAAACTTCCTTAAAACCAACTACTACTACTAAATATAAGTCACGCAAAATAATTGCATGTTCAATAGAGAAGAAAACAACTATACTAGCAATTGCACCAAATGTTGCAAACAAAAAGTTGTAAGGTGATAGCAGAGGAAATTGTAGCATAGAAGAAAGAAGTTCTTAATGGTCATTGTAGCTTAACTTATGTGAATAACATATTGGAAATGGTTTATCAATTGTTGTCACATTTTTATCCTTTGTTAGTGTTGAGTTTGGATAAAACTATTGTGAGAATGTTTATTTATTCTACCCTCATCTCCAAGAAAATAGAGTACTCATAACAGAAACCAAATTGGGCAAGATGAGTTCCTCTACAGCATGACCATAAATTAGAAATGATTGTGGAAAACTAAACAATGACAATGTTGGCTACTCAAAACTTTCTTCCCTTACCTAAACACCATCAACAATGCATTGATCACCAAAATCAAAACTCGCGATCATCAGAATGTAATAAAAAATCACGATCATCAAAACATGCTCCGATACTTGTGTAACTAAGACATATTATTAAAAATATAGAACAACTTTCAAATACAAAAATTAAAGATAGATGTGGAGGATAAAGGAGACAAAATATTGTTTTCACTTACTACTCCCTACACAAATACAAAGAATACAATTATGCTAACAAAAAGAGAATGCTTTCCTGAGACCATCCTCATAATGTCACAATATACTTACATAATGTTAATGCTTCATTTATAGCTATAAAACAATGATTGTTGCAAGTAGACATGTGTAAAAACATTACAGTAACCAACATGGGGAGTTATATTGTTCTATTAATTGATCTTGGTTACAATTTTGGTATTCCACATGTTCTAGTCTACCATTTGTAACAAATCCATACCCCTTCTAACAAACTTCTTGTAAATATTTCGTAACTGGTGTGATGGACACTACACAAATGTTTGCCATTTTTAATATGTTATGAATGTAGGAAGAACTCTTCTCTTTGAATCCATCAAATATACTCAATAATAATAAATTTGGGTATTCGCGTATTTTAAGCATCACTGAAAATGTACTTCAATTAGTTGTAGATATAGCTAAGGACCTACTATTGAATAGCACAATTGGTGGGAATTTGTATACGAAATTTCTGATTTTTATTAAAGGACTTTGCCTGCAGATGCCCATACAAGCTTGGAAATTCATACAGAGAACCAGAGATTGACACATCTAGGCATGGTTTTTAGCATTCATCCCACATGACAAAAGAAGAAGAAAATGATGACACAAAATACATGACCATCAAATATAACATGGTTGAGTAGAAACACAAGGGTAAGTCATCCAAAAGACACTAGATTTATTTGTATTAACTGTAAGGGAAAAACCCTTTGTCTCTTTCACTAAATTAATTCACATCGTTTGTAGAAAGTCTCGACCCCCCATAATGGTTCAAATCTTCATATATAAAATAATTAGAGCAGAGAATGGACACAAAAATTTATCACTGCGAAAATAACAACGTAAATTAATGTTTTCCTGAAGACTCTACAATCATCATTCATAATGCTTTTTTTTTTTCTCAGGCAATGTCACTCCCCTAAGACTACATTTTGTTCTCCAAGCTATTTGACATTGGGACAAAGTGTATAGTTTCCTCCAAACCATTTGACAATTTGCTAGAAGTTCCTTCAAGCAATTGTTTCCCTCGAGCTTAAATGTCCCAGAGATCCCATAGTTATAAAATTTAAGGGACTCTAGAGGAACGACATGCCTCCAGCCTTCTGGTTCAAAGAGAATCCATTTATATTTAAGGTACCACCACCTACTAGCCATAATGGATTTCCAAACAGTTATGCACTAATCTTGGTAATTATGAGTTTATAGGGTTTCCTTGTCCTCATTTCTGTGTGTGCACTTCCTTCTCCCCTTTGTCCTATTCTATTCAAATGACTTTAATTTCCTCTTCTAATGCTTGGGTTTCAGTTTCAAGTTAGTTAGGGTTCCTTTCAAGTAGTTAGAGTCCTTCCTTAACCCTCACTTATATAAAGTTTATTTCATTTACATATTGTGAACGTAGTAATGTGTTCATAACAACCTTAAGGTATTTGCATTTAATTATGATTTTATTTATGATATATCATAATTATGACATATACATACCATTGTGTGATATTCCAAGAAAGCACCTGTTATATTATTAAAACCATTAACATTTGCAGTTGCAGACATTACAATATTATATAAATGCAAAATGACTCAAGTCATTACAACCCTCCTGTAAAAAATTAGACAGTGTCCTCAGTGTTCAATGTTGCTATAGTTATCTTGCATGCAATTGATTTTTATATGTCTTATAGAGTCTGCTCTCTTACTGGAAACGAGGTTAGTGCATAAATCAAGTAATCATAAACTAGAACATATCATCAAGTTAGCTCAAACATCCAAGTTATTATAAATCATGTGGAAGAGTATTATAGCTTTGATACTTACCTTGATTTGATGAATTCTTCTTTCTATGCACATGGGTTTGTTTGTCTATCGTGGCTAGGACATGGACAAAATCATGTCTTCCAGGACCAAAGTGTGGGATCCAAGTGGTTGCTCGAATACTTTCAGTACCCTCCAAACTATTTTTTCAGGCACTGCTTCAACAACATATTTCTCTAGAGCTTCTAGGTACCTTCCAAGCTAACGACCTAGGTACCCACCCCATTTTCATGCTAGATCAATTTCCCAAGGAAAAAAGGGTATCCAAAGGTTCGCCTCTACCCTAAATCATAAAGGGACTCCAGATCTTAGACCTTCACCCATATACATATACATATACATATACATATATATATATATATGTATATATAATCCCACTCACAATTATGGACACTACCAACCCAGGTAGTCTTCAGCCGACAAAAAAATAGAGATACTCATTACTTATCATAGGTACATTTCTGACCTAAAATAGGTGTAGTCATTACCAATCATGGGTATATTTCTAGCCTAAAATAGGTGCATACAATCCCATATATGTTTGTCCTAAACACATTACCCAACACATACTCATACACATGGCACAGTACAACTCTAATAACAAAATGCACATACACATGTACCACATATGCACATATACACATGAAATGGTATGTTACACAATGTGGTATATAACCTAGAGACCACCTTGTCTCTATGCATGTGAACCAGGCCATAACGTATCACTTGTTCTTCACATATTCTTAAATTCGACATGGGCACAATATAAAAATTATGTTCACATGATGTTCAATAATAAATCAACAAAAGTTCTCTTATGCTCAATAAATTTCCCCATCGGGTTAGAAATATTTTCATGCCATTCATATCATTTAATAAAGTTTTAATAATCATCTTTGGCCCACTATGATTTTGTTGCACCACACTAAAAGCTCGTTGGATCATCCATCATTTCCATGGACTCAACCAATCCACTTGGCTACCATATGATGTTCCATTATTGCCATGTTCCTATCAGTTTGCCCAATAAATTTCAATATGATATGCATGTATTACTTCTTTATCAAGAATTTGTGGCTTCCCTACCACCTTAACCAACTTGCTCCATGGTCCCAATCATGTAAATCAAAGGACAATCTAAAATCATAAGGCAATGTAAGAGGCACCAAACAACAACATCTCCATCACAATGAAAATAAAATCACACAGAAAGCAGCATGACCATGCAAATTCAAAAACCATTGAAAGTCACACAAGTAAAATTAAAAATCACAAAACTAAAATAATTTTAAGATTTACAGAATGTCCCAAGTTCAACATCCATGGCATTGTCAATCATCACTCAATGTATATACAAGTTAATAAAATTAATTTCCTTTCTTTTTCCACTTGTGGGGGCATTCTCGTTTTATGTGCTTCCCCCCCACAGGACCACATGAGGTGGGTTTCTTTTTCTTCTTAGTTTCATGGTACCTTTTCCTACCATCATCATTTCCCTTCTTTTAGGGTTTGGCCTAGTATGTAAACTCCTAGAAATTTTCTTGCAATCCAAGGCATTGCCTTATAAGTTTCGTTATCTCTACGTTGTAGATACTCAGCTTAGTTTCCCATTTCCAGAACTGAGACTTCAAATCTTCTATTCCTCCCATATGCTGGCATACATATCCACTTGTTAGTTCATTTATGAAGAATGAAAACACAAATCTAGATATCGATGGTCATCTTTTCTAGATGGACTCAACATGTTACCCGGGTACTTGCAACCTCATTAGTATGCATCACATAGTTTAGAGGACAATTCATCAAGAGGAATAAACCATCACAGTGAGTGAGTTTTAATATGTGATACCAGGAAATAATTTATTTCTAAGGACCATCCAATACATGCAGAATTGTGTGTGTTGTTTGCCATTATCCAAAGTCAAATCCAACTCAGGCTGAAAATGTAGTTGATATAGAAAAGATAGAAGCTTGTGCATAAAATTTTCCCTTGTTAATCCCACAAAACCATTATGAAAAAAATATTCATTCATTACAACAACAGAAAATCATGGTTATGAATAAGATAGACAATGGGTAAATTAAGGGATAATGGAGAAGTGAAGAAGAGTGCATTAATCACGAAGAGAACAAAAATAACGCAACACTATACACTCATCAAATTCTAATGAGAACATGGACTAATAGGAATACAATTATTTATTATTATTATTATTATTATTATATATATATATAGATATATATATATATATAGTGCACACTCTAATAACATTTCAATGTAAAACTTATAAATGAGATTAATTTTCAAAGATACTCGGACACAACCTCACATCTCATGCAAAGGTGATTTCCTACTGCAACCAAGAAGTATTAATATAAGCTTACAAAATCAATCACAAAATAAGGGGAAAATTTCCATAGTGTAGAACTAAACCTTAAAACACCTATATGAACCTCTGCCAATAATTAGGCATTTGGGTGAATTAGGAGCATTTTTAATTTTATATATGAAGAAATGATTTATGTGTTTGAACAATGATCTGCGTATTGAATGTAGGCTTTCTAGTTTTTTTTTTTGTTCTTACTTCCTTTAAACACCTAGTAAACCACAGTGAAGAAATCAAATGCATTCACTAAATTTTATTAAAAAATGATTAACACATATTAATTCTCCACAACATGCACATATAGAATGGAATGGATCTAGTAACATTTCACATTCCACCATGAAGAAAATTGCAGATAAACCTTAATCATGCTTATTTACACTACCCCTTAAAGAAGAGTAGGGTCATGCAAGGAGATGGTATCTATTTTTGTTCATTATTGGGCATCATATTATTCCCTACAATTAAAGGATGTTGAGTTTCCAAGATCATGGAAAATCATAATGTCAAATATAAAATGGGACTTTGTAGTTCATAAAACCCAAAAACACCATATTTCAGGTTCATTTGTGGACCACATTAATGGAAACAAAACATAGACGACCTTTCTTGACTACAAATTTACCTAAAAATCTATCAAAATAACCTAAAATGCTCAATGTCAACTACATCTACAACATAATGTCCTTTACGGAAATATTATCTTGACAAATATCATTCTTTTGTATTCATAGACAAGGACAACTACATTAGTATAATAACCATGCAAAACTTGTACCACAATTTTGTTACTAAGACAAATAGAGTTTGAAACATAACAACAAAATGTAAGCATTAAAACACATGGTCTTTATTGACAAAAATAAACAAATTTGCCACCATGTACAAGTTTGTTGACAAAGCGATTATGTGACATTCAGTTTCTATGGAGCAAATAGTTAACAAAGGAACAAATTAATTTAAATATATCTGGGACCAACCACGAGTAAATATCTTATGCCAAACAATGGAAAATAATAGTGCTTATTATATGTAGGTATGCAAACAAAATAATTCACCTTTCACCTCGAGGCCTGGCGTTGGAACCCAATGCTCTAATACCTCTTACAACAAAGAGCCACATTGTCCTTCCTTATAAACTCTTGATTCAGTTCCTTGAGAGAGAGAGATACACAATATCAATTATACAATTTAAAGCATATTTTACTATAGATTTTGGATTGTCTTTCAGATATCATTCCACACTATAAGCTAATTCTCTTCATTCCTCTGCCTACACAGAGAAAAAAGAAATTCAAGAATAAGGAAAGCTTAAGTAAGTTTGCAATATTTCAAGAATATTTATATCATGAGAATAATCATGAGAATATTTTGAAATCTGATTAGGAAAATTAATTATTTGTTTAACCTCATTTATTATAAAACATTTTCAGACTCTTCAATTGATATAAATCTCAATATACTTGGAAATCTCTTGCGTTCTCGGCGAGTCTACAAGTCAATTATGAAACATGGTGGAAGTTGGAACTTGGAGGGAGAGTATGTTTTCTTCATAACGTTGTCTGGTAAAATTTGACCTATCAACAGTAGAGGGATCAAATTCCCCTGAACTTATCTCGATTGTTGATTCACCAAATATTTGGCAAATCAACAATTGAAATAAGGATGCCCATCAAATTCAATGCACACACCGCGTGGTATTTTTAGCATTCTGTATATACTCATTGAACGTCGGGACATGTCCAAACATTATCCCCCTTTCTTTTTCATAACTTCTTCATTCAATTTGTTGGATGTGTTGAAGTAGAAATTAAATGCAATTCTCGTGAATAAGAAAATAATAATTGGTGAAAACCGACCACCATAGAAATTATTTCGGATATTACAATTTTGATAGAGATATTTTTGGTTACTTTTATCTTGGTTGTAAATTTTAAAATATTTCATAAATATAACTATCGACTTCACTCTTGTCCATACTATTTTGAAATCTACCATGAACTTAATTTCAAATAAAATCTTTATTCATATTAATTGTTTAATAAATTATTTCTTTAAAAGAAAAAACCATGTGTCCTAAGTACGCAGAGCTTCTCACCCCAATCCCATCTATAAATCAAACTTAACCAGCATTTGTATACCCTAACAAAAGTTAACAAACACTTCTATACCATAACGAGTTACATGATTCGAATATCCTCAGAAACTATGCACATATCAATTACTATAAATCAAACTTAACCAGCATTTGTATACCCTAACAAAAGTTAACAAACACTTCTATACCATAACGAGTTACATGATTCGAATATCCTCAGAAACTATGCATATATCAATTACTAATTTCGAAAGAGTCTCTATAAATTGAATTTACCTTTTTAGGTTCCCTGCGTATCTAAGATTTCATCTAGAATAGTAAACAATGTACCTTTTTTTTTGAATGCAATGCGGCATGGAGAAAACTCAGGCTTGAACGTGCCCATAACTACTCAAAAGAGAAGTGGAAACCGACCAACCCCCAATCCTGGTTTGGGATATTTTGAGAAAGTAGACATCATTTTAGAGAGACGAGTGCATCATTGCTATCTCTATTGATATGAATATGCATAAGGTAAACCATTAAAATGAGTTTCTCATGAGCTAAATTTTTAATTTTTTTTGTTAACTATTAAACAATTATTATTAATTATTAGTTTACTAGTACAACCACATTAAAAATATTAATGTGGTTGATATGGCTGAAGGCTTCATAAATATAACAAAAAAATTTATTGCAACAAAAAAACTATTGTCCCAAGAATAATGTCTTACCAATACACTCATTTATCTCATTAACCATATATAAAAGGTTGTGTCAACTCTAATTTGAGAAAAAAAAAGAATTACACGTATTATTGTGAAATAGACTATTTTGCTAAATAAAATTTTCTAATTAAAATATGAACTTATTGGAATAATCTCAAATCCCTAGGGAATTGGTGGGCAAGGAGCCACTTGGCACAAATCTAATTTAACTTGAAAAAAAAGAATTACACATCTTACTGTAAAATGCACCATTTTTCTAAATAAAATCTGCTTATATATTAATTTCCCCATCTAATTAGAATATGAACCTATTAGAATTGGAATAACCTCTAATCTAATTTCTTAAATTTATTAAAATTCAATGTAACTTAACAAACTTTGGAACACACTATAATTGTTGATAAGCATTCAGACAAGCATATGTTGAGCATGTTCCCTTGAGAATCAATATACGCCTTCAATTAAAAGAATAAAATAAAAAATCAGTGGATCCTCATCCTAACTATTGTACACATTACGGTGTAATTATATATATTTATATTAAAAGTTTAATACCATGTTTATCTAAACTAAAAGGCCAACTACCATCATAGTCGATTGAAGTGTTCTATATTAAGTATTTTGAAGTTGTTTAAATTATTATTTTGAAGTATTATGACTCCACAGCCGCGCGATCGCTTCTCCTGTTGTGATCTCATTATGATCTGCACTGGAAGATCTGCAGCTTCTCCCATTGCGACCTTGTTGTGACTGGGATCTTATCTCATTATATTTTATCTCGTTGCAATCTGCACCTTCTCCCGGGATCTCATCTCGTTGCTTTTGTTGCTGGCATTGGTCGTCTTCTGGTATCTACTGCTGGGCAATCCACTGTCATGAGATCTATGAGAGGAAGCATTGCTGCTAGCCGATCTACTACTAGATCCAGGGCTTTGTCTTCAAATCTGATTGCTTTAGCATGATGGTGGTGGATGAGATTTGAACCATTGCGAGCGTGACTATCTTCGGTGAAGTCTCCCACCCTGGGATGCTTGGCATCGATATTATTACTGGCACTGTTAACGAGTCTCACCACGATCTCCTAAGCTCTCTTCTTGACGATCTGGACTTCATTACACTTTGACTCTAATTCCATATGGCTCAGCTCTATCCGCCTCTGGGGGCCAAGCTCCTGCCCATATCGTCAGTGAAGCCCCAGCTCCCACTATCCAGGTGGTGGTCCAAGCCTCACTCGATGAAGCTTTGAAGTTTTCTGAAAGTACCCTAATTTGTCGGTTCAATGGTTTTTGGCCTCGACTGACAGCTCTCCATAGTTGGATCTCGAAGGTATGGAAGCCTGTCATTTCTGATGAAATTAATATCTACCCCTGTGCTAGAGGTTTCTTTATAGTGGATTTTGAAAACCCTAAAAGCAGACAATGTATTCTAGATTCCGACCCTTGGTTTTGGGAAAACTCAGGCCTATTCATGAAGCCATGGAACCCATTATTCAATCTCTCAACAACAGTCATAACTATCATTTTGGAAATGGTCATACGTGAATGACTTACTTAACGCAGTTGAATCCCAAAATGATATCTAATATAATGCACTGCGTAAAACCCCCATACTTAAATTCAAAAAGAGTGAAGGGATCTCTACTTGAATGGTTCATGAGGCACAATACTTGCTAAGGTTTTGCAAATGGGGTAGCAAGCTAAGTGGGCTTGATTGTGGGGAAAACTCCACAGTTAAGCGCGCTTGAGCCAGAGGCGATCTGGGATGGGTGACCTCCCGGGAAGTCCTGGTTACCGAGTGCAAGCCCCGGAAGTGATGATTGACGCTATGTGATTCATTTCACTAGTTTCAATCCCATTTCTTCACCCCTGTGAGCATCACCCGATGCAATGAGTGCTAAGTGAACTATTCAAAAATCATGAGAAATTAGTCAGTTATGACTACCTCTCATGGAAATGGTCATACGTGAATGATTTACTTAACGCAGTTGAATCCCAAAATAATATCTAATATAATGCACTGTGTAAAACCCCCATACTTAAATTCAAAAAGAGTGAAGGGATCTCTACTTGAATGGTTCATGAGGCACAATACTTGCTAAGGTTTTGCAAATGGGGTAGCAAGCTAAGTGGGCTTGATTGTGGGGAAAACTCCACAGTTAAGCGCGCTAGAGCCAGAGGCAATCTGGGATGGGTGACCTCCCGGGAAGTCCTGGTTACCGGGTGCAAGCCCCGGAAGTGATGATTGACGCTATGTGATTCATTTCACTAGTTTCAATCCCATTTCTTCACCCCTGTGAACATCACCCGATGCAATGAGTGCTAAGTGAACTATTCAAAAATCATGAGAAATTAGTCAGTTACGACTACCTCTCATGGAAATGGTCATACGTGAATGACTTACTTAACACAGTTGAATCCAAAAATGATATCTGATATCTAATATAATGCACTGCGTAAAACCCCCATACTTAAACAGTCATAACCTTAGCACCAGATTGTGTGAGATTGCCAAATCTACCCTTGCATCTCTGGAATTTCTCCTCGCTAAAATCCATTGGAAATGCAATTGGGAAATTTTACTACAGGTGCCTAGAGACAGAGGAATATGCCAAAACCACCTATGCACGCATCTGTGTGGAAATGGACTTTAGCGTCGGATTCTCGGCTGAAATAAACCTAACAAGTAAAGACTATGTGTGGAACCAGAAACTCGATTATGAAAGTGTCCTCTTCAAATGTCGATCCTGCTTTGAGATATGCCATCTAGCCAAAAACTGCCCAAAAGCCTCCTAGAAAAATTATACTAGAAAGAATCACCACAAATCTACATGGTGGGAAGGAACACAAAAAGAACATTACACTGTCATCAAGGAAGAATACTCTCCAAAAAACTCTGAATCACAAGAAATCAGGCAAGAAAGAAACAACTCTCAAGATAAGCACAGGGAAAGCCCCGCCCAACAAGAAAAAAGTGAACTCGACAACCCCTCAAGCATCAACAGTTATGAGGATTGGAATACCGTACAAAATAAATCTTCATTTAACAGCAAAGCAGATCTCCCAGATCAAACTTCTTCTCCGAATATCTTCAAAAGGATGAACACAACAAATTGCGAAGCTAAGATACCAATGTCCCAAGAACCAGAAGAGATGAAGGAGATGCAAGATAAAGGAAGTTGGAAAACGGTAGAGAAAAAAAAGAAAGCTACAGCACCAATCTCGCCAAGAATGATGAGAAGCCAAACAATTAAAAACTAAGAAAATTATAGGTATGATAGACCAATTTGGTCTTAGTGGATGTCAACCACCATCATCATCATCATAAACTTTGGAACAAAAATAAGTTGATAAGGAATATTTAAAAGTTTATATATGTGTGTGTGTGTGTGTGTGTGTGTGTTGGGGTTGGGGGGGAATAAGTTGATAAGGAAAATAAAAAGGAAATGTAATGAGAGAACATAAGTTATGAAGGTTTTATTTATTTTAAATAAATAAATATGTTTCTAGATGAAGTTTTTAAAATATTTTTTTAACAATGACCTAGATGTGATGTGAATCAAGTTCTATATATTGTAGTTGTGTTAGCTCAATATTACTCTACACTCCATAATATTAAATTTGCTTTGGCGAAATTTACTTTCATTGATTATGACAATATTTTAATTGAAACAATCATATTATAAATATAGCTTTTGTAATTATATCTTATACATTGAATAGGAAATTTACAATACTATAGATATCATTTAAAATATCTTACTTTTTTAAAGCAAATATACTAAGATTATTTTATTTATTTAAAAAAAATATACTAAAATTATCTTAATTATTTAAAGAAAATCACTATCATCACTTATTATTATTATTATTATCATCATTACTTATTTTTAATATTTAAAATATGTGTTTGCTGTTATTAAGTTATAATTTTACAAGGGAATTTAATATACATATTCAAATTTTCTTAAGAAAACAAAAATCTTCAAATTGAATTATTATTTCTAATTATTTTTTACATTATTATATATTTTAATTTTAACAAAATTTGATTATAAAAATATAACATTTATTAGTATATAATTAATATAGAAAACCAGGTAAATTTACATTATGAAAATCGATTAATGTGATGAGAAAACAAACATAAATAATGAATGTATATTGTTTTGTTGTACAATTTGTTAACAAATATTAATTCAAATTAAAAATAATTTTAAAAATTTTGACCTATTCCAAAATTATGATTGAATACCATATCAAAACTTCTTTCAAATATAACCAAAAAAAATTACAAGAAAAACAAAACTTTGATAAAATAATTGAGTATTTTGATTGAAATCATTATTTTAATTATATATAGATATATATTACATTACATTGTTCTCCTGCAACTTGCCTCTGAACTTAATAATTAAATTTCAAAAAGCAATCTAAAATATAAAATATTATTCATCAACACCTTAATTTACATACCAACCTCCTCACTTCCGGCTTTCGTTGTAATGGGCAACTGCATGAGTACTCACAAATAGATATATGTCATTCCTTTGTTCACACCCCAATTCATCCCTCCGCAACTTGGTTTTCACAGTTGTGCTTCTTTGTAGGCATATATCCTATATGTCATTCCTTTGTGCACATCCCACTTCATCTTTCGACAACTTGGTTTCCACAGTTATGCTTCTTTGTAAGCTACAAAGCCGGTTATTTGGACAGAACAGAATAGGTGTTCTTTAGTATTAACTATTACTAATTTCGGTTAAATATTAATAATTTTAATAATTATTATATTATTATTCTTATTATTAATTAATAATATTATAAATTATTGTTTTTAGTAAAATTTCCATTTTTTTCTCATGTTTTTATATTTTTGTTTAATTATTACTATTTTTTTTGGTACAATTATATTTTCCATTTATTATATGTTTTTTTTTTAATTTATTTATATATATATATAAAATATGGTATACCATTCTTCAATCGTGTAACAATGAGTTTCATGGTAAATTATGATACACTATGGTATCTAGAGAAATTCTTCAAATATTCACATTTAGACTTAATTGAGTATATAGAATAATAAATAGATATTTTATAAATTTTATAAATCAAAGCTTTATCAATTACTTTAAATAACATTTATTTTAAAAAAACAATCAAAATAATTAATTGTAAATTTAAAACCTATTTTTTCTAAATTACAATTTATTTAAAATTATATTATATAATATATGCCACCTTTTATTAAAATATTATATTTTACTATCCAAAATGATCATTTCGATTTATAAACTATAACCCGAGTTTGATTTTGGTTAACTATCTCAAATAATTCAATTTAATAACAATTCAATCTAACCTATATATTTGTATATTTTATAATTTAATATCTCACTTCTAGTATTTTATCAATAAATTTGTATGAGATTCTCAAAGGCCATAAATTACTTACCTAACATGTAAATATATTTGCATCATTTCTGAAACCATTTTGATTTTTGGTGATAAATAAAAATTATTTGGGTTTTATACCTAATTTCTTATTAATCTAGGTTTGGTTCTTCAATTTATTTTTTTCAACCTAATATTCTTTAAATAAAAATCATATAATCTCAAGGGTCAACTAAAATTGGAACTTGGTTTTGATCCTATTTATGATATCTTGATATTAAAACATATTATCGACATAAATTAAGACTAGTAATTTTTAAATAAAAAATAATTTATTACTAAAGAATCAAACTCACATACTTGTGAATATTAGGCTATTATGATTTTGTTGACTAACACAAACATGTTGGGGATAACTCTCCCCCAACCATAGGTTCAACTACACATTTTCTTTCTACAATTTGCCACCCCTGAGTCATCAATTTACTACCTCTTCTAGTGAATCCTTCCTATTCTAAAATTCTCATAGGAAAAGAATGCCTCACATACTCCTAATCATCTGTTAAATAAAACAATTTGTTTCAAAAATGAAAATGAATTCTTCATGTACATAATCTGTGCTTAAGTTAAATTTCATTAAATTACTGAGAGTTTACATAAAGTAAAGACATATCTAGTCTTCTATGGGAAATGTTTGAATTGAGCATATGTAAACAACAAAAATTATTATCTAACATGGGACTAGCAATGTGCTTGTCTTGGGGATGGCCATCTACCCATATATGGGAAACCATATTTCTTCCTTGAATGCCATGAAACTAGTTCATAACTATAGAAAACAAAACTAATATGAAAATGTGCAACAAAGACTGAAACAGTGTTGAACCTGATTCTTGGTAGTAATCAAAGCCATGTTGAGAGTTAACTAAAGGGATCATCCTGACCTTCCTTCAACCATGGTGGTCTTTCCCACTCGATAAGAATCTTGCTGAAGTTGGTTTCTGCATCCCACTATGGTTTCTCTTCTATTTTCTTATCTTTCACTGTTTCCTTGCTACTAGTGGCTTTTCCCTTCACATTGTTGCTCAATGACCCTTCTTTTGAAAAGGTATTATGCATGTTCAACATTGGCCCCGACTTCCCAAGACTAGGTGGTTTTACACCTTGAGAAACCAAGTCTAGAGGACTCGAAGAAGAAGAGTCAAAGCCATATGAGGAGTTGGTGGGTGTTGGAGGTAGGGATGGTGGAGGGAACTGAATTACCAGACCACCAGCCAGAACACGTAGATCCACTCTATCCTGGACGAGATGAAAGTTGAGGTCAATGATTCAGCCTTCCACAACATGCATAGTCTCATCTTGGTTCCGCAGGTGCTAGCTGAGAAGGTTCCTTAGTGCCCAATGGTCTTCCCCGATAGTTTCATTCTCCTATGCTTTTAGTTTCGAAATAATTCTTCTAATGGACCACAAAATATCTTCATCAAATCGTTTTGCCCCTAGAACATGCCATGGAGCATGAGGTTGACGCTATCTTCCCCTCCCTCCTATCCTAGGATAACCATGCTCACAGAATATGGTTGTCGGCTTGTGTCATCATGAGTTTCCCCTTTAAATACCACAAACCTCCGCTTTGTCCTCAACAATGTCAATTGTATATTGAACAAGCACCTACGTATAGAGATGAGATTTCACATCCTAATTCAACATTAAATGCCAATACTATGTCATCCAACCAACACATCTCATGTGTTGAATGAGACCTGCGGTGATGGTAAGCAGGTTGTGTCGTTATCCTTCCACCATTAATGTATTCTATCTAGTTGTGATGAAGGCTCTCAATATTGTTTGTCACCACTTGTACATCCAAATCCAACGATACATAATGCATGTGTTATCATGTAATTTATTTTTAATTTTTTATGGTTTTATTAACTTAGTTTTTTCCCATAATTTGATCTTACTTATTTTATTAATTTGTCTTTTCCCCATATATTTATTCTTACTACTTTTTACTCTTTTCTAAAATAATCTCCTTTATTTATTTATTATGATTTTTCCTTTATAATTTATTATTTTATTAATTATTATTTTCCCTTTTATTATTTTTTATTTGATTTATTTTGTTGTTGTTATTATTATTAATTTAATAGTATAAAAATTACATATTCTTCCACCACTTCAAAGTTACAATAGTAGTTATTATAAAAAAAATATCTAAAATCATAAATAAATATCAAAACATTTAATATATCTTTTAAATTTTAAATCAATAAAATAACAATTTTATTCACCTTCAAACACATTAGGTTATTTGTAAAAAAATACCACACTACATAGAAAAAAACATAAAACTTAACACACAGCCTTTTAAAATGTCATAACACTTAAATGGGAAATAAACTCAAAACTTGAAACACAACCCTTTAAAGTGTTACACTTACCTCATAAACAAGGGTGATAGTTGCATAACAATATAGTCCTATCTCCTTATGTTGGGTCTGTTTTTTGTCGTTATTTGAGAACACTTTGTTTCTACAAGATACATATTTGCACTACTCACGATGAAAGCTTCATCCACACCTCTGCACTCTGCACAAAATAAGTTAACCCCTGGGATATGCACACTTTGTAATTGTTATAGTAGTTTCACTAAACCAGTGAAGATATAAATAATTACGCAGTTGAATTAAATGAAGGCAAGGAAAACACTCAACAATATTATATATGAAGCAAGTGCATACCTAGAAATTTAAGTCGCATAAAATTAATCTATCAATTTCACTCTGAGGTGCGGAGGAAGCTTGCATTATGCCAAGTGCGAAGGTGCGAATAAAGCTTTCATTGTGTGGATCGTGGAGATGCATACGAAGTTTTCATTGTCTAGAGTGCGGAGGAAGATTTCATTGTGCAAAGGGTGGATAAAGCACAAAGAAAGCTTCCTCTGCACTCCGTACAATGAAATTAACTCAATTAAAAATAAAATATTTAGACATACAACGTCTTTCGAACTTTAAAAAATTAAAACATAGAACTACAAAGCTTCAATAATCAAAATAATAAAAGTTTCCATACATTATGTGTTTTCATTGGATATTTTATTGACTAGTGTGGGAACCTATAGTGATGGATATTGACTATGGTGCAAAAGACTCTGCACCCAGTATTAAAAAATTAGCTATGGCTTAGTCATACTATTAACATATATCAACATTTAATATCATTAATTTTGACGCATTTTATAATGATTATTGGTCATATGGAAGTACAAAACACTAGCCACATGAGACTTAGTTATTCATTTTCAGTGTGAATCCATAGTGTATCGCTTAGAGCTAGGGAAGAGTGCAACCTAAAAGAATCCATGAGACAATGAAATTTATGTCATTTAACCAAAGAATTAGTGTGGTTCTTTATTTGATTAACATATCTCACTATTACAAGGGATAAACACAAACATGTTATCCATATCATTTGTACACATCAACAACTAAACCAATTCACCATATACTGCTAAAATCAAGGATTACTAAGAAAAGTAAACATTTTTCTTTCCATAACGAGAGATATTTTCTGTTGTAATGGAACATTAGTGTTAATCCTTGCAATTAGAGCATTAATCCATGTACTTTAACTAAATATTATATCATGGAATCTTTGTAATGAGAACAAGTAGTGTACAAACTGTTGAAAGCATTTAGTACAAAAACGTGTGACAAAGGACAAGTGTGTATGGCAATCATATATGGAAAAATTATGTTGAGATGAAAATGTTTGTGGAGGTGCGGGAACCTACAGTAATAGATATTGATTATGATGCAGAAGACTCTGCACTCAGTGTTAAAATTTTACCTAAGGCTTAGTCCTACTATTAACATCTATTCAATGAATCGATTTGCAATTAGCCCATAGTTCATGTAGAAATTTGATAGAAATTGCAACTGCTCAAGATTCAAACTAAAAAACAAGAGACACAATTCTACTCTACTAATCTGCGGAATGAAAACCACAATTTAGAAAAACATGCATCCACATGAAATAAGAAAAACAACAAATACACAGTGATTTCTAGGGAAACCCAACTAGGAAAAACCCCTCAAGCCTCTTTGCATTAATCAGTTGAATAGAGAAACTATTACAATTGCCAACTCCAACTCTAAGCTTAACCTGCAAAAGAATAATTCTTCTCTCTTCTTAATGAAAAACTCTGGCCAATACTTAGCTAATTATTTTCTCACCAAGGGTCTTATTTCCTTACGCAAATCTTGAGGAAATTAGCCCCTAAAATATAGGAATTTCCTCCAAATTGATTTCACAACTCCCAAGGATTGATCTTCTGACTCACGTAGCACCTATACACTCAAACTAGTTTACAATTGTTGTTATGTTGCCTTTTCATCTCCACTTTAGCTGAGGAACTCAAATTCCTTGCAAGAATTATCTATTTTGGGTTGATTGACTAGTTAACTGACAACTCTCTGAGTTAGATTGTTGTCCCACTGCACAACTGACCTTCAACTAACTCTATCAATAGTTAGAGGTTAGTTAATTGAATACAACTGAAAATAACTGAACTGGATTACTAAAATTTAGCAATCACACATGCATAACTGAACTCCAAGCCCTCTAACTCAAATTTACTGAGCTAACTGAGTGACAAGATCCATGTCACACTAGTTAACTGCCTCCAAGTTGTCCTGTTGATGTGGAAATTTGATTTACTCAATTTAACTAAGGCTAAAGTCAAATTGATCATTCCTTGCTGTATTTTTTCAACAGTTCAATTGCTTAATAACATTTATTCTAACACATTGTGTAATGATTACTGGCTATAAACATATCAAGAATATTATATCCATCAATATTATAAAATAGTATTTTTGGCATTTATTCATCGAATCTACGGGTAATCAACACATTGTTGAGTGATTAATAGCATTTACTACATGTAAACAAGTCAATAAGATGCACAGAGCTTTGCAGCGAGTATCCATCATAGCGAATTAAAATAATATTTGAACCCCCTCTACACGCATCTTCCGCGCATTGTCTTGTTTGATGGTGATATTTTGAGGAATGTTACATAGATTCAATCAACGTCTTGTGACACGAATTAGTGGATATAAAAAAATTAACAAATACTTACTTAATTTACGATTAATAGAAGTTTTATTTCCAATAAATGTAAGTATGTTCTACATTTGTTCAGAAAATCGACACATAATTAGGACATCATTCAAGGGCTTCATAGAATATTAAAATAATAATTAAGGCTTAATCCTACGATTAACAAAAGCTCCCTTCCTGGTAAATGTAAGCATTTATTAAGTGAATCAACACGCAATCAGGACATGTTTTGAATTCTTAATAACATTTACTCTAATGCATCATGTAGTGATTATTTCTTATAGATAAATCAAGGTTGTATCCATTGATATTATAAAATAGTATTATCAACATTTATTTGGTGAATCGACGCGTAATCAGGGCATCGTTCGAGTGCTTAATATTATTTACTGGTCATATACAAATCAAGAAGGTATATTTGGCTCCATAGCCAATCCCAGTTCTAGCTGATTGGAAGGATGTGTGGAAGAGGAATATGTGTAGGAGAACCTTTGTTCCCCCATTTCTACACCTATGCATGTTCTTGCGAAATGGATTAGTGGATATTAAAAACTTAATTAAGGCTTAATCCTATGATTAATATATATATTTTCATATCTTAATGGAAAGTACTATCAAAATCATAAGTGTTCGTATGAGAGTAATGGTGAAATCATCATATATTTAGAGCTTAAGTGAATGAAAACTTGTTGAATTTTGTTATTGGTCATTGTTTCTTGGTTCTTATTTGTTTATGCTACAGAGTTGTCACATTACTATGTTGTTTACAGTAAGAGTAAAATGTAACATGTTCCACTTGTCTAAAGGTTTTCCAAGTCAGAATGAACGAGGGAACACAAGCCAATGAAATATGGACCCTTGTTTAGAATCCAAAAGTGAAATGGAAGACAAAGCTTAAGTATTCTTGTTTCAACTTTGAAAAATGCAGCATGGCACAGTATACATTACTGAGTAAACCCATAATCTTTACGAGGTCAAAGGACAAAGTTTAGTACACAGAAAGGAATGAAGTGGCAACTTCAATTGACATCTCTGAGAAATTCATGGCTAATAGATGTACTCTTTATGGAAAGAACATTTATGGTACTCTTTATCTTATCTACTCAATTATCATCTTTTTATGAACAAGGATGATGAAAGAGTTGAGAGACCTATGTAATGATATACAAAATTAGCTAATTGATGGTGATTACATTTTATTCAATACTTAATGCTAGCTAGAATTAAAGGTAGCAAATTAGAGAATGGGTTCACAACAACTCTAGGTTTCTTGGAAGAAATATGTAAGTATGTGTTAAGAAAAGCACCGAATCTGAGATTTGTGCTTACTTAGGTTATGTATATATGAAAAAAGGTTTATGAAGCAATGTAATCATGATGATTACTTCAGGAACACTGCCTTAGAATCCATGTGGGTATATTTATATTTGCTACACCATCTACTTAGACAAAATTACATTGAATGTAATAAAGAATCAACTGTAATTTGTCCAAGCTTCATAAACTGTGAACTTTTTTCTAATTGCATGTAATATAGTTACTGTTTACTATTTCCGCTATCTGAATTTATGTCAAATTTGAAATTTGTAATTATTATCAAAAATACAATCATTATGAATTAATTGTACTTTTTTCGTTGCAATTGTGTCAATAACTATTGAAAGAAATTAAATTGGTGGAGCATGTAGATTTATCATGCATATTCAGTCTTAAAAGTAGAAAACTGATAAAGCAAGTTCAATTACGTTGTTGCAAATATTTATTTAAGAGATGATTTCATTGAATGGAAATATATAAAAAAATAAAAGGATATTGATCCAATTATTACTATCAAACTATATGTTAATATTGAGCAGCTTTTATTTTTGTTTAACGATACTATTCATGGCGATAAATGGATGAATAATTCAATTCATGATTTTTTACTGCTAAAATCATAGGCAATGATCCATTATCTCTTACTCAAACCAATGTAGGCTTAATATTGAATAAGATGCATCCATGATATGGGAAACATGTGATTGGCTCTACCTTTAGGTCCACTAATAGGTTTTCTCCATAGCTAACATGTGGCATAGCATTCATTCATGTGTGTGGGAGAAAATTTGTGTTCTTGTTTCCATACATGCATTCATTCGCATAACCTTTCTCCTACACGTATTTTTATTTCAAATCAAATGTGCAATGAAATCATACAACAAAGTTTATCCATATAATTACATATCATTCAAAATACCTAACTTAAATCCTCTAGAAATATATGTGTAAAATAACATGAAAATTAACATTTAGAAGCGTTGTACGGGTTGGAGGTGTGTGGAAGAATTGTGCAGAGAGAATATGCGCGGACATAAAACTTTAAAAAATTCAATTTAGTTTTTCATCTTATTTACCTAATGTTATAAAGTTCATAAAAGCTCATATGCATGTTTACTATTTATACAAGATTAGTAGATAATAGATACCAGAACATGTACTTAGATATTAATTATATGTTCTCATATTTTATTTTCTCACACACAGATTCTCCCACACACACCCCCTGTTTTTCACATCCTTTAATCTGAATAACTAAATATATAAAAGTTTAAAATGAAAAAATAACTTAAATAGTTATAACAGTTTTTGATTTCCCAATTATTTTTGTAGATTTCTATTTCAAAGTTTTTTCTTCTCTCTGTACATACACTCTCTCACATATACATCCTCTTCTGCACATTCTTTTTTCGTCACACATTCTTTATTCTTATTACAGTTTAATTTTCTAACATCCGGACTTGTGCTTTTATTTTGAAAAGCAATAGTGTGGGTCTAATCAAATTATCGATGGTTAACCGTAGCATTCACATCAAAGAGAATATTTCTGATAAGGTAGCTTAATCGCAATTGTGAACCCACACAATGTACAAGAACCATGAATCTTTGCAAATACAACTTCCTTCATTAGATTGAGGATATTTGCAAATCAATCATGACAATCATCATAGCCTTTGTCAGAGTCTCTAGAGCTACTAAAACACAATTCCTTTTTACCCTATTTTAAAATTGTTTTGCAACCTATGAGAAATATATAAATTAAATTAGGAAAAAAAAATTTGGTTTACAAAAATATGGTAAAAATAAGTTTTTTCACCTAGAGTATGGTAACCGCTAAATCAGTGACGATCTACATTGACATAGGGTATAACTAATGAATTAAAAGAGGTATATGTATATGTATATGTATATGTATATGTATATGTATATGTATATGTATATGTATATGTATATGTATATATATATATATATATATATATATATATATATATATATATATATATATATATATATATATATATATATATATCCGTTACGCTTGGGCATTAAACATTATTTATTCGATGAGTTTGATAAAATGTTATTATATTGTTCATTAGAGGGCATGTTGAGAACTGTGTAACATCCCTCTTCTAGATTCCTAGTTTGATAACGAGATAAGATGGAATCATTGTATGGTCCAGTTTCATTATTGTTGTTGCATTTGTTTTTTTTAATTGGGTCATTTGATTATTCTATGTTATTATTGAGTCTTATAATGATTTGTGTATTTATGTTCTTGATTGGGGTTTTAAGGTCTGGCCTGAGTAGGCAATTCCAGGAGACTGGATTTATGCTTATGTATCTCACTTCTAACTACCTTCTTGGGGGTTTTGTATCTTTTCTCTTGTAGTTTGTGACTATTCATTTCAATAGTTTCTTTTGAGATTACATCTTAGTTCATTCAACTGCAAGACCAGGTGGGTTGTTTTTGTTCTCGACAGGGTTGGTGTTATGTTTAATGTAAATAGTTTTGTTAATTTAGCATGTTCATAGCACCCTTGTGTTCTACTTTTTTGTTTTTTATGGTGAAAAACAAGATGACACGTCAGTGAGGAAGAGTAGGGCAAGGGGTTGGTAAATGAGGGGAGTAAATCCAAGGTTACATGTTAAGAAATGGTTAAGGTGAGGCTATTAATCCTTACCTTGTCAATAGAATTGATATTAACGACCCTAATTCTGATCAAAAAAACTTTGGCAATTAGCTTAGATATTTAAAGATGCTTCTAGAAAAGCTCATAAGAGATAGACATGATGAACATAATATGAGAATCTCATTCACAAATGATCTCCAATGTAACCAGTGGTAGATGCATAATATATTAGTGAGTCTGCAAAGGGGCCAACGGTGTCTACAGGTAAAACTAGACTCCTTTGAAGGCAAATTGGCTCACATGGAGAAACATGTACATTATGTGTTTCAAACTCCGTCGTCAACTAGTTCAGGACCAGATAATATTGTTTGGTAACTACCCCTAATATTCAATGGCTCTTGGTTGTGTATTGATCCTAAAAAAAATTGGTTCTATGTTCCTTTTTTTTGGGTAGTGAAGTGATTTTTCACAATTTTTACTGTGTTCTTGCTAATTACCTACTGGCCGATAAATCTAGTAAGAGTGAGGCTAGTAAGATTTTGTTGATTTGTTCACGAAAATGTAATTATTTTGCATAAATGAAAACCTAAGATTCAAAAAAAACTCATACCATTTTATATATTGGCAAAAATAAATACATATTACGAGTTATATACATGCAGCACAAACATATAGAGCCGAAATTCCCCATAATTATATAATTGGAGGAACTTATTACTTATGCAATGGAAGAATCAAGGCATGTGACTATGTGCGGAAATAAAGTGATTATTAATTTTTTTTATCAATTATAGGATTTGCAAACTTAGCCACAGAACTTTATCATAAACTCCATGCAATTTAAAACATGCAAAAAGAAACATAGCGTATGGATATGGAGTTCCAAACCCAATTTTTTAAATTGTAAAAAATAATTAAATAATAATTAATATTATGCCACAAATTCATTGTAATGACAATAAGTAACATAGAAACAATTGGTACCATTGAGTACAACAGTGTGTGAAAAAAATACAAATACCAAAAAGCAATCATCTAGAGTAGAGTGTATGGGAAAGTAGTGTGCAAAATAGAAATGTATGGAACAAGTATACAGAGAAAAAAATGCCTATGAATGTGCGGAAGTTGGAATGTGTGTAAAGGAAACATCAAAATAAACATCTAAATACTGGACACGAATCTAGTCAAAGTAAAACATTAGCTAGTAGCAAAGCAAGTTATCGAATAAATGTTATTAAGGACTTGAAAAATGTCTTGACTATGCCCCGATTCGTCGAATAATATGCTGAAAAGCCTTACATTTACATAAAAGAGATCTTTGGTTAATCATAACATTAAGCCTTAGTTAATTTTTTAATATGCATTAGTCCACAATGTGGGAAGTTAATTGAGTTTATGTAACATTCTATCAAAACATTCATGTAGAATAAGAAAATATGTGTATCAAATCACATGAAAATTGATGTTTTGCAATATGGAGAAGAATTGTGCAGAGGAGGAATATGCGTGGAGGTGCAAATGCGGGAAAATAAAATTTCTCTACCACATAGCCCTCTTTCGTACATCATTTCAATCTGCTAAGAGTAAATGTTGTTAAGCACTCGAACGATGTCCTAGTTACGTGTCAGTTTACCAAACGAACCCTGAAAAGGCTTATATTTACCAACAAGAGAGCTTATATGAAACATATTATTAAGCCTTAATTTTTTTTTTAATATGTGGTGATCTGCATTGTGAGGTTGGTTGAGTTTATTTGACATTTCACCAAAACATTATTGTAAAACGTTAAAATATGTGTCAACAAACATGAGAGTTGACCTTTTTGGAATGTGCAGAAGAAGTGTACAAAGGGATAGTGTGTGTGGAGGTGTTGAAGTAGAGGGATAAAGGTTCTCCTGCACATATGCCTCTTCTGCAGATCCTTTATTCCACACACTTAAAATTTAAAAACTTTCCATCCTACAAAGTCAAGTTACAAAACTAATTTTAAAATTCCAATTTGAAATTAGTTTCAAAGTTATGAATTTATTTAATCATAGTATTAAGCCTTAATAAATGCTTAATATAACCTTCTCTACAATGCAGGAAGTTGATTAAGCTTATGTGACATTTCGCCAAAACATTGTCATGGAACAGGAAAATATGTGTGTTAGATACCATGGAAGTTGATGTTTTACAACATGCGGAAGAAGTGCACAAAGGGAGAGATTATGTAGAAGTACGGATGTAGGGGAATAAGGGTTCTCCCACACATATCCCTCTTTTGCACATTGCTTCAATCTGCTAGAATGAATACTAGCTACAAATCCATTTGCACATTCTTGATATTTTTAAAAGTAGTGAACATTACATAACACTTTAAATTAATTGGTATTAAGCATTCAAACATTGCCATTTTTACGCAAGGATTAAGCCTTAATTAATTTTTAAATATGCAATGATCTACACTGCAAGGGGTCAGTTGATTTTATATGACATTCCACCAAAACGTTGTTGTGGAATGTCAAAATATCTACATCAAAAATGAGATTTTGCAGTATGTGGAGGGGGAATGTATGCACAGGTGCAAAAATGGGGCAATAAATGTTCTCGCATACATATGCCTCTTCTGTACATCCTTTAATCCATATATTAAAAATTTAAAACCTGTATTAAAATTAGAAAATCAAAAAAATTGAGATTAGTTTTAAAATGTTAGTTTTTAGCCTAATGTGAATCCCTAGAAAATTAAAGTACTCATGTAACTCTTGGTCAAAAATCAATGTGTCGAAAGGAAATACATAGGGAGATGTGGAATGTGCTCCATTATTTCGCATACTAAAAATTTAAAAGTTGTCTACCATATGGAGTCAAGTTACGAAATTGGGTCGTGGAGACAGTGATTTGTCTACCCTTCTTTGGCATCCAATATACATGTAAACCAAATTCATGCCCCAAACCTTAACCATACAAAAACACTAATTAATTGATTAATGTGTAGTATTGTATGGAAGGGAAGTGTGGAGGGAGAATGTATGCGGAAGTTCAGAACATTGTGGAAGAAAGTTTGTGTTCCTTGCTCCACACTCCCATTCTCTCACACGACACTTCTTCCTCACACTGATTAAAAACACACATAATTTAATGTTGGATAATAAGTGTTCAATTCACAAATGTGAAATCATTAATGCACTTAGTATTCGAAAAGCGTGAATACCAAGGTTCGTTGATTCTATTTTGATAAAGTTTTTAAATGAATAGGAACAATAATGTGAAAGAAACATCAAAATAAGCATGTAAATATTGAACACAAATCTAGTCAAAGTAAAACATTGGCTAGTAGTGAAACAAGCTGACAGAGTAAATGTTATTAAGCACTTGAATAATGTTTTGATTATGTATTGATTTTCCAAATAAATATTGAAAATATTATACTCACAGGGGAGCTTTAGTTAATCGTAAGATTAATCCCTCTGTTTTTTTTATTTTGTAACAAAATATCATTTCAGGTTTTTGTATAAATTGCTTAAGATTTGTGTCCGAGATTGAAAATTGGGTTTGAAATAACACAAAAAATAACACTACCCTAAACAAGCAGTAACCCAATGCAATAAAATTAATATTTAAATGTCATTGTATCGTTAAATAAATCTAAATAAAAACATAATTACAATATTAATAAAATAGTATGTTGATATCAATTTCCAAATCATGCCAAGCATAGCAATCATGAAATACAATCCTATTAATTGGACTATCTTGAGTGGGAATTTAAGAAAAGTGGATATGGTTTTTAATAATCAATATTGGAACAATCTTTTCTAATTGCAGATTAGGAAAATAATTACTAGCTATATTGATGACAATCAATGGTAAATGAATGCCATTAAAACCAATAGCAATCAAATGTCCTTTCAGAACTTTGATGTCAATTCGTGATATAGATGTCTTATAGCCTTCCATGTACTATGTGTAGGCTCATTGGCTCTGAACTCATTTCTAAAAGCTATGGGAAAGTGGCTTGCTTCGTTTGTTCTTAAACTTGTGAGTGTTATAGAGGTTTGATTTATCATATGTCTATTGCTTTTTGAATTTCCTAAGTCTTGTTGTACGCTTATTAGCACTGAACTCGTTTCTAAAATATCTAAGCAAGCAATTTTATTCATTTTTTCTAAAACTAACGAGTGTTATCGGGATTTTCTTTATCATATGTCTATTGTTTTTTTATATATCTAAGTATGGTTGATATCATCATTGTCAGAAATATTTTTCTAGTGAAGTGCCTTTTGAAATTGTTTTTGTTTTAAGCCAAAATTACTTTAAATGGAAACTTTGTTAGGATTTTGAAAGACAATTTCGATATTCTTGGCCTTATTAATTTGGTGTTTCATTAGACTCCATCGTAGTAGTTCCACGGAACTCGTAAGCTAAACGGGGAGCATTGTGTCACTCGATTTCTATTATTTTGTGAAATAATACAAGGGTTTAGTTTTTACTCTTCCAATACTAACAGTGACACAAATGGCCCAAGGAAGCAATGGCAGAGGCATGTAGAAAGTGTTATATGTAGTCAATTAAGATAATTTAAAAAAAATTAATGATAATAATTTAAAATAAAGTTACAATTATGTGCATTTATTCTGGAAAAGTGCTTTTAGAATTTTAATTTAATTATTAATGACTATGAGGTGGATGGCAAGGATTTAACCTCCATAGAATATTATAAAATATTCTTAGTTGTGCATATAGGCATGCCTATTTAGGAATAAGGCTTTTAGAATTTTAAATTAATTATTTATAATTATTAGGTGGATGATAGGGATATTATAGAATATTCTTAATACTACACATATCAAATGTTGAGATTTATTTTCAAAGTAATTATGCTCTTTCTACTTTTTTAATTGATTTTAAAAATAATGTTATATAAACATGTGTTATATGAATATGAGTTATGGTTTTTTGGGCATGTGGTATTAGTAAGCCATGGTATTGGCCCATGGGATTGTAAGAAAGAATATTTATAAGTTAAAAATCTTCATGATAAAGCGGGGTGAATCTCCATGGGAAGAATGTATGAGTTATGGTTTTTTGGGCACGTGGTATTAGTAAGCCATGGTATTGTAACGAAGCATATTTATAGGTTAAAAATATCCATGATAAATTTGGGGTGAATCTCCATTGGAAGAATCTTAACTCATATATTAATTTTTTTTATAATTATTATTATTAATAATGAATTATATTTTAGTTAATTTTTAGTATTTCTAAATATTTTTGGCATTTAGGAAGTGTTTTGATACATATTGTCATTTATAAGTCATTTAATTTATATGTTTGAGCTAGTAGCATTCACAAAATGTTGAGATTTATCACCAAAGCAATTATGTATTTTTTACTCTTTTAATTAAATTGATTAATTAAAAAAATTGTGTGATACTAAAATAGTATAGATCCATATGTTGAGATTTATCTCCAAATAAATTATGTATTTTTTATTCTTTTAATTAAATTAATTAATTATGTCGGCTCTGAAGCGATTACACAGCAAAACAAAGCACGAAACCCTAGGCGTCGCCGCTCGAACCTGCGTAAGCCACTATAGGTGCGGCCACTGACAGTCCTATGGCATCAGCTGCAGGAGGGGAGAGCTCTGCCTCCCCTCCACTGGACAAGCCCACAACTGACAAGAAGCTATCGACAGAGAATATGCACTCTGCAAACGCAGACCCAGAAACAGCAAAAGACAAGCCAAGGACGCAAGAAGAACAAACGGACTCAGATCGAAACATAGAGGACGACGCCAGCAATAGTAGGCACAATACGACGAGAGAAGCTCAGACTAAAGTTACTTCTGCAACCTGTATTCCAAAAGCAGCAGAATCGATCAAGGTCGAACTGCCAAGCCACCGCATAAATGGGGAAATCCAATATATGCAGGACTATGCACTCATTGGAAAGTTCTTGGGATTCTGGCCCACCGAAAAAGCCTTGCAAGGATGGATCGCCTCAAAATGGAAGCCCAAAGGACAAGTGACTCTACAGCTTGGCCCAAAGGGCTTCTTCACAGCCATTTTCAACTGTCTAGAAGACAAAACAAGAATATTCGAAGGAGGACCGTACTTCTTCAACTCTTCAGGTTTGTATCTAACGGAATGGAAGCCCAGATTCAACCCTGATAAAGAGGACTTTAGTTGGGCCCCTGTCTGGATCAGAATGTATTCCCTCCCTGTGGAATACTGGCGAGAAGAAACACTGGCAGACATAGGCAACAAGTTGGGGACCTTCATCAAAGTTGCAACTGAAACCAAAACGCGCAAATACACCTCATATGCCAGAATCTGCGTCAAGATTCACCTAACCAAGACCCTAGCAGACACGGTAAGTCTCTTTCACGATGACTTTGAATGGAAACAAACTTTAGATTATGAACACATCCCTTTTCGTTGTAGGAAATGCCATGAACATGGCCACCTCTTCCGTGATTGCCCATTAAATGTGCAGCCCAAGGCTCCTGCCAATGAAACCAACACAGACCCAGATGGCTTTACAAAAATCCCCAACCGCAGACGACATGCAAGGAAAAACCAAGCAAATCCGCCTCAAGCCTCTAAGGCGAACCCCCAAAACCTCTTCGCCGCTCTTGCCACATACGATCCACAAACCAGCCCCAATGCAGATGACCCAGATCAGCTGCACCCGACCCCGCCCAACCTCAACCGCTCAACCCCCCCATCTTCCTCCGCTCCAGCCTCCTCCGAACATGTTAACCCTCCCTCTACAGAAAAATCAATCTATGTTTCAGAGCTCGGACTCCCAAACATTTCCAAGGGGAAAACCTTGCTGAATGAGCATCCCCAGGCTTCAGAAATGGATCTTGATGCAGCCCTAGCCCTGAGTCTTCATGAAAGTGAAGTGGGGGAGACCCTCATTGCCTCTAACAATATGGATGAAGATCGAGATGATGTAGATCTAGAAGAGTTCAACATCTCCAAGCTTGACATCTCCAAACTGGAGACAGCGTGCCAGCAAAAAGAGTATACCTCAATCCCTCCTTGGCAAATAGACAAAATCGAAGGAGTCCTAACAAGGGTTCAGCATCATAAAAGTTTGGGCATACAAGGAGGCAGTCACTGGGATGGAAGGAAAATCCTTAAAGAAACAAAGAAAAGGGGAAGAAAAATAGATCTACAGAGAACAATAGTATTTGGAGAACTACTTATGGATTCGGGGCAATTCCCCAAGTTGACCAAGTTTTACAAACCCAAAGCTCAATCTCCATGAAGCTCATCTCATGGAATGTAAGAGGACTCAACAGTCCCTCTAAACACAGAATGATAAAAAACTTGATAATGCAAGAAAAACCAGCAATAGTCTTTCTTCAGGAAACAAAATGCAACAGCACGACAATAGATAGTCTCAGCAATAAAGCTTGGGCAGGCAGCAGTTCAATCTCAGTAGATGCCTCAGGGGCTTCTGGAGGTCTAGCCATTCTATGGAACCCGCAGATTGTGTCTCTTGATAATTTTCACGCTACTCTGCATCTCATACAGGCATCATTCCACCTCATCGGAACCAAGATCCATGGGCATCTCACCAATGTTTACTTCCCGCAAATAATTCAGCAAAAATTAGACCTCTTGGAAACGATCTCCCTCCTTAATGAAAACAGACGCTTCCCTTTATGGATAGGGGGGGGCGACTTCAACATAATAAAATCCATGGAAGAGAAACAAGGGGGGCGCACCAGACTCGACAGTGATAGCAGCGGCTTCAAGAATTTCATTCAAAACAATCAGCTCATGGATGTCTCAACCTCCAACGGCATCTACACCTGGTCGAACAAAAGAAAAGGAGCCCACTATATCGCCTCACGACTAGACCAGTTTTTAATTTCAGATAACGCTATCCACCTTGGAGGCGACTTCAGTGCAGCAATCATCCCACAAGGAGGCTTGGACCATTGGCCCATTCTACTCCACTGGTCAAGACCTAGCAACTGCAGCAATAGACCCTTCAGATTCGAGGCCTTTTGGCTCTTAAACACCAAATTCAAGGAAGTGGTAAATCAAGCCTGGAAATCCTTCATCCCGCCGGCAGGAGCTAAGATGTACCAGTTCCAACAAAAGCTGAAACATCTGAAGCAAACTCTAAAAATATGGAATCGGAATCATTTTGGCAACATACAGGAAAGCAGACAGAAACTGGAACAGCAAATGAAAGCACTGCAACAAACTTTCATTTTGGAAGGACGCACAGAAGAGCAAATTCAACAGGAGCAGGTCCTCTGGAATCAAATTGAGGAACGTCAAAAACAAGAGGAAATTCTATGGCGGCAAAAGTCTCGAATAAACTGGCTCAAAGAGGGTGAGAAAAATACAAAATTTTTCCACAAATCCACCATCCAGAGGCGCATGCACAATAAAATCATTTTTGTCGACAATCAGCAAGGTGAAAGAGTAGAGGCTCACGAGGATATGGAGAAAGAGTTCACAGGATACTTCAAGGACATTCTAAAGGAACCCAGCGGTAATAGGGATGAGGCAATCCGGGACATCACACAACATATTCCCAAAATTATCAATGAGGATCACAATACTCAATTGCTCCAGCCAGTTTCAATAAAGGAAGTAGAAGAGGCCATGGCTCAGCTCAAAGATGGCAAAGCGCCCGGGCCAGACGGATTCACAGCCAATTTCTTTCACGAATTTTGGGAACTCATTAAAACTGAAGTATGGGAGCTGGTGGAAGAATCCCGTAGCATGCACTGGGTCCTCCCGGCCTTAAATTCAACCTTCATTGCCTTGGTGCCCAAAGAAGTGGCATCAAACAAACCTGAGAAGTACAGGCCAATAGCGCTTTGTAATGTGATTTACAAACTCATCTCAAAAGTCATTGCAAATCGCCTCAAACCGCTATTACCCTTGCTTATATCTCCAGAACAGACGGGGTACGTTGAAGGCCGACAGATCATGGACGGAATTATCTTATCAAATGAAGTCATACACTCATTAAAGATGCTCAAGAAACCAGGTATGCTTCTCAAACTAGACCTTTCCAAAGCCTTCGACAAGCTAAGCTGGAATTATATTCACAAAATGCTGTTGGCTTTTGGCTTTAATGCCACCTGGACCAGATGGATCATGAACCTCATAACCACTCCCAGTTTCTCAGTCCTTCTGAATGGATCCCCCTCACCTCCTTTTCACCCCACTCGTGGCATCAGGCAGGGTGACCCCTTATCTCCGTTCCTCTTCGTTCTAATGGCTGAAGGCCTTAGCAGGCTCCTCAAATCGGCTGTTTCCTCCCATGCTCTCAAAGGTATTTCCCTCCACGGTCGTGCTCCTCAATCGCATCAGCAATTCGTTGATGACACTTTGCTCTTTGGGCACCCTTCAGTAAAAGAAGCCTCTGCTTTCAAATCGCTTCTATCTCTCTTCTCTAAAGCCTCTGGTACATCTATTAATGCTGCAAAATCCCAACTCTTTTTCTTCAACACTCCCCCCTCCACGCAAAGGAACATAGCCTGAGTTCTGGGATTCACAATATCCCACCTGCCCTCTAAATACCTGGGCGCTCCCCTTTCCGATTCAGCAATCAAGCAAGCATCCTGGAGATCGCTATTGGACAAATTAGAATCCAAGCTCTCTTCCTGGACTTTCAGGGCTCTAAATCTGGCAGGCAGGCTCGTTCTCATCAAATCGGTTTTACAAGCCATGCCGCTCTATCTCTTTTCCATATTAGCAGCTCCAAAAGGGGTTCTGAAAGCTATACGCAATCTTCAGAGAAACTTTCTCTGGGGATCCACAAGCCTGAACAGGAAATGGGCTCTTGTCAAGTGGACAGAAGTATGCAAAAACAAGTCAGAAGGAGGGCTAGGCCTTCGGGATCCGCTGCAAAGCAACAACACCATGGGAGCTAAAATCTGGTGGAACTGGGTCTCTAAGCCAAACACCCCCTGGGCACAACTATGGCAAGCCAAATATGCTAGAGGCAGTCAATGGAATGACCTCATCCGAATCAACCCAACTTCGCAGGGATCACTCATTTGGAACAATGCAAAAACACAAAGTCGCTTCATTCAAGATCATAGCTTCTGGGAAATTCATTCAGGCAAAACCGCCAGATTCTGGGAAGACTCATGGCAGCAACTTCCCAATCTAGCCAATTTACTCCACAAACCCCTATGGCAGGCCCAAATGAATCAAGGAAGCATCCCACTGGTACATCAGTTCTGGCAGCCCTCTCCAACCCACGACTTTCAAACGTGGAAACCGACACGACTATGGCAAATAGATTGGCAGGGAGAAGCATATACAGACATCGATCAGGAACTCAACAATAGGAAAATCCGCCTCTCCTCTCAGCAGGATAAACTCAGATGGGGCTACACAACCAAAGGCACTTTTACCACCAAAGAAGCTCATCACTTGCGCTATTCCAACCTACAGGCGGACAAAGATCAACTCTGGGAAAAAGTCTGACAAGCTGGGTTATGGCCCAAAATCTCCACCTTTCTTTGGCTACTCAGCAAAAAACGCATTCTCACTTGGGACAATCTGATAAAAAGGGGATTTATAGGGCCATCCAGATGCCCTAATTGTAACATAAATTGTGAAACCATCAATCATCTAATGGAAGAATGCCCATTAGCAAAACAAATCTGGGAGAAAGTCGAACACTGCAATATGAAGGCACACCCCAGGATGGAGGACATAACAGCAAACATAAGGACCTGGGACAAAACTCCGTTTAAAAGCAAGATCCTCAACTCCGTGTGGCGCATCATACCTGGCTTTCTGTACTGGACCCTATGGAAGGAACGCAACCATAGAATCTTCAATAGCACTTTCAGATCCATAGATGACCTCTGGCTTCTTCTCAAAAAAAATATACAAGAAACTCTGGCCATCAGAGTATGGAATGATAGTGATATGCCAGAAAGTCCTCAGGAACGCTGCATTCTGAAAGAGTGGAATCTTGAACTCAAGTCCCAAGTCACGACCACCACCAAACCTTCCACCAGATCTGCTTCTCCATCTTCTTGGTCCCCTCCTGAACCCAACTCATACAAGCTGAACTTCGACGGCGCTGCCAAAGGCAACCCTGGCCCAGCAGGCTACGGAGGAGTTATTCGTAGACACAACGGAGAGGCAATACAAGTATACTATGGCACAATGGGTACAGATACTAACAATGCAGCGGAGTTAGAGGGTCTTTGGAAGGGAATATGTATAGCTGAACAGAATCACCTCTCCCCTCTGGAGGTTGAAGGCGACTCTCTTATACTCATAGCAATAGCTAAGAGAATACAAGCTGGAGCTAAGGCAGTCAAGGTAGCAAAAAGCTGGAGACTGCTAAGCCGTCTAGAAGCCTTGGAGGAAAAGCTAAACACCTCCCACAATTTATCCTTCCATCATGTAAGGAGAACGGCCAACCAGGTAGCAGATCGGCTAGCAAATCAAGGGGTGTCACAGTCGATACCTTTCTTTTCAGGCTCCCTAGATACAGTTGAAGATGCTCAACTCAAAAAGGACTGCATCTCTTTGGTGCAAAAAGACCTCCCCTCCCCGGATGCGGGTGCATGCGAAGGATGAGCGGCAGGTGGCTCGTCACATGGGCAGCTGCCAGCCCGGACGAGCCACCATAAACCAACACGCCCAAGCAATGAATGCGAAGGAGGAATTAGACAGCGGAAGGACCAGTTGGGCTCCAGAACAATTCATGGTGATAGGGATTAACCTTGGGAAGTTAAATTGGTTTAAGGTGACATTCAATGCGCAGACTAGTACAAGGATTATGGCAATCCATAAGAGCGTTCACAATGTGGCATTCCCGCATTTCTCAACGAGACCTGAGCAAATTCTGAAGGCGACAGAGCACACTCTGTCCAGGTGCAAGCTTTCACCGAGGATTTCTGTCAAGAGAGGTAGGTGCAGAATGCCTGAGAGGCAAAGGATGAGCAGCAGAAGAATTGGTTCGAGGGGCCGTCCTGCAACACAAAGGCCCGCCACTTCACCCTCCTCCTCTTTTGATATTCCTCCAGAACCGGGCAGCAGCAGCAGTCCGCGTCGAACAGTTGGCCACCGAATTGAGCGAGACAAGGGAGCACTCATGGAGTGTGGTCACCGGGAACATCCAGCAGTTAAATACCGCATCCCTTGCACATTGGAGAACAACACGCTCATAGTTTCAGTTACTGTTGAGCACTGCAGCGACCTCCGGAGGCCACAAGACAACCTGACTGTGCCAAGAGTGGATATGCAGGTCCCCAGGGTGGACTTAAGGCGACCCACTCAAGCTGACGAAGTCGAAGCCGGTCCCAGCGAGCCCGCTCAGAAAGGGATGCGCCTGGATGTGGAGGAAGATAAGAAGCTAAAGGGGTTAGCGATGGAAGATGAGCCTTACCTCACTGATGAGGACTAGCTCAGAAGCCTCTCCGTTCTCTCGGCCAGGAATGCTACTCTCGGTCCATCTCTTTCTGTTTTACTCAGTTTGTATGTCTGTCAAAGGGTCAATGTCCACCGCGAAAGCTTATGTGTCGTCCATGTCTGTTTACGTGTCGATTATGTCAAGTAATGGGTCCATCGTGTCAAGTTATATGTCCGCTGTGTTGGCTCAAAAGCCTGTTGTGTCGATTACATGCTGGTTATGTAGGTTGAAAGAAACTGGTTCCTTTTTGCCAGGTATTCTAAATGGATAGTCATGGGAAATTCTCTTCGGAGAACAAAGGCTTCGGCCCTTTTTGTAAAATTGGATGTAAATTTTGGTTTTTTGTAATATAAATTAGTGCAGTCTTACGGAGAAAAAAAAAATTAAATTAATTAATTAAAAAAATTTGTGATACTAAACTAGTATAGATCCATCTTAATTGTGGATCTATCAAGCGTTGAGGGAATAAAATATATTCAAGTGTGAACCTCCTTTAGAGTGAAAACATGAGAAAAGTTTTATACCTAGAGAGATTTGATCTCTTTAGGCACTTGATAGAGCCCTAGTTGAGATTGATATCTCTCTTTGAAATATATTTTACTTAACATGAGTATTGAAATATATTTTTAATTAATTATGATACATCATGCTGCCACATCATGCTGACCTCAAATACCACTATAGCTTTATTGGAACCAATCATATGCTGCCATGTGTCATGTCGTACTTCCATGTCATGCTGACACCAAATACCACTGTAGATTTATCAGAACCAATCATATGTTGCCACATGTCTTTATCAAAGCCAATCATATGCTTGCACATGTATCTTATCATAATCAATCAGATGACACCACGTGTCCTACTTGAGGAGAGAGAAAAGGGCTCGTTCGCCTCTAGTTTTATGATGAAATCCTTTGTAAACCTTTATCGGTGTTCCCTAGTAGTTTTAAATGCAATCGAAACTTTTATGATATCACAACTTTTAAAAGGTTTAAACTTAAGAGGTTGAAATTCCCTAATCGTCAACCTTCTAATGTGTTGATGCTCCGACGTGAAATCTCCTCCAAGATTCGATGTTGCAACCGTCGATCTTCTATCTTTGATATATCAAACCTCTGATATGCGATGTGCCTATATGCCATGATGCTCTAATGTGCAATCTTCGATCTTCCATGTTGTTGGACCTTCGATATTCCTTCTTTCCTAAGGCATAAATCCTTGAAACTTCAGAAGACCATATCTTTTGATCCAGGAGTCCATTTTTGGACTTCAACATATCATTGGAAATTTTGTTCATAGCAATTTCTAATGGAGAGGATCTAATATAGGCTTTGAGTGTTTCTGTGGCTTAGAATATGACTATAATCTTCTCTTCTCTTTTGCACTTTGGACAATGGAAAACACATTTTGCAGTAAGAGACAACAACATACATCCGACAAGGCTAAGGAAATGAAAATTATCCAATTTAATTAGCCATTATTTGCAAACCAGACATCCAAATGAGATTAAACTAGTTATGATATGACGATAAGAACATATCGAACTCATTGAAGCAATCCAAACCCTCAAAATCAAATAGTAATATGACCAACCATTCAACTAAAGGGTCCTCATAGTGAAAATTAAGTGAATAAAGGGGGGATTGTGTTTTTACCACAACAATAGCAACACACAGGAAAGAAACATTTCTCTCTGGAAAAATGATGGAAATCTAAGAAAAAGGAATAAGGTTAAATCAATCAAAGTGCTAGGATTCAAATTTTCAATGAAATCCCAATAACGAATAACAAATTTTTATCATTTTATATATCTCCAAAATTGATTATAATATTCATGTTTGACAACAATTATTTAATTGATACCAGCTTAAACTTAAAAAATAAAAGCATATCATTGTGTTTAGTAATAAATATGAACCCTCATTGTCATAGGTAGAGCCATTACTGCCAACGGACATTCATATCCTCGACAGGGTTACCTCTTAGCCCAAAAGAAATGTTAGTATCCCATCTATGTTTGAATATTTGAAAGGAGACATAATTCATTAACAACTCTAAAAACAATTTTCTTGGCTTGGTAACCAGATATTGACAATGCCATTCACAAGTGTTAATAGTCATGAACAATCTGACTCGTCATGAGACCTCTCATCTTACAACGAATTTTGATAAGCCATTATCTTCGTTTGGTGAACAGATATGGAAATGTCATACCCATCAAGACCCATGATCATGGTAGGTTGGCTCATTACTTAGACCCCCTATCTTTCAGGCATTTTACACAACTTTTAATTTACACTCTGATACTTTTATCATAAATGGGGAGACATATTTTCTCCTTAAGAGATTGGGATGACTTAGAAGAATTATATAAATGCTAAATGTGTTTGTTGGTTTTTGTTCCTTTAGGAAGAGTTATTTATAATATAAGTTGTTCCAAAAAAAGAATTATCTCTTATGCTATAAAGTGAGATTATCAAAATGATAAATAAAAAAATAATAATAAGAATTTCAATAGCGAATAACATATTTTTATCATTTTTTATATCTCCAAAATTGATTATAAGAGTCATGTTTTACAACAATTATTTAATTGATAGTAGCTTAAACTTAAACAAAAAAACATTATCATTGTGTTTAGCAAGAAAGATGAACTCTTATTGTCATAAGTAAAGCCACTACTACCAACAAGCGTTCATAGCCTTGACAGGGTTACCTCTTAGCCCAAAAGAAATGTCAGTATCCCATCTATGTTTACATATTTCAAAGGAGACATAATTCATTAATAACTTTGAAAATCATTTTCCTAGCTTGGTAACCAGATATTGACAATTCCATTCACAAGAATTAATAGCCATGAACAAGTCGGCTCGTGATGAGACCTCTCATCTTACAATGAATTGTGATAAGCCATTATCTTGGTTTGGTGACCAGATATGATAATGTCATAACCATCAAGACCCATGATCATGGTAGGTTGGCTCATTACTAAGACCCCCTATCTTTTAGGTATTTTACACAACTTTTAATTTTCACTCTGATACTTTTATCATAAATGGGGAGACAAATCTTCTCCTTAAGAGATTGGGATGACTTAGAAGAATTATAAAAATACTAAACTTGTTTGTTGATTTTTGTTGCTTTAGGAAGAGTTGTTTATAATATAAGTTGTTGCAAAAACATAAGTTGTCTCTTACGTTATAAAGTGAGATTATCAAAATGATAAAGAAAAAAATATAATAAGAATTTCAAATATGAATCTGAAAGATAGAAATTTGATAATTAACTTGATATTCTTCCTTTTATCAGTGAATTTTATTAACTAAGAGTAAAAAACTCCTGTGTATTAGACCAAAGGTGGGTGGAAAAGTCCCTCCAACTAAAAGGTTGGTAATATCACTAGGATTAATCCGAAACAAAGGTGAAATCTACACACAAGGGGATTACAAATGGGACCAAGAAATATTGTGGAAACAAATCCAACCAAGAGACAAGAGAAAAGCAATCCAAATAAAAATGGAATTAAAATAGAAGCAAACCTACTGAAAGAAAAATCATGAAATAAGAAAAATTCAAGTGAAACAAGATAAAAGCAATATCTTGATATAAGCAATAAATATATTGTTATGTTCTTTGCATTATGTCAATAATATCAAATGTTGTCTCGGTTGTTCAGGTTTTTATTCAAGACTTTTATTTAAATCAATTCTCTAACTTAAAGGAGAGTTGTGATTAAAGTTTTCATATGAGAATTTAACAGGAATGTTATTACCTTTATCAAATATCACTCTAAAACATGTAACTTGGAATAAACATATCTCGAAAGAGAATAAGCAGGACAATAAGAACAAATCAGAAGTAAAGGAAATCTCCATGAATGAGTTTTATTTGCACCGAGGGGTGAAAAGGAATGCCAATAGGAGAAGTGGGGAATGTGGAATTAAGTAAAACCAAGACTTAAATAAAATTCCATCGAATAAATTTAATTTGCATTTCCAACTGCAAAACCTAAAAAATGTCGATTGATTGCTTAAAACTAAGATCCATCTCTTTTCACATTCTACATATGCTTGAAATCCATGAATGTGGTACAAACTTCAAATATCTTTATGAAATAATGCCCATGACTTCATGTAATAACCAGAGCCATAACTCCATTCCTTGGACCTAGATCCAACAATCTTCATCCACCAAAGCTTGAATAGGTTTCAAATATGCAAAGTATGGCATGATCTTGCCTCAAAAAGACCTAAAAACTATATATAGTTGAAATATTATTAGATTCAGGAATTTTCAACACAACATTTGGTAAATTTAAAAGCTTTTCATATAAGAAATTTAGATATCTAATCCATAAGTAATTCCTGTATAGGGAATGGTTTCACATCAAAATAGCCCATATCATCATCTTTTTGTGGAAATATTCTAGGAAAAGGGTCTACTCTAAACAATATCCTCTCCAGCATAGCAAATCCATGTCGTCTGAGGAATTGGAAGCCATTGAAAGATAAAGATCTCATTAGTACCAAAGCTCAACAATACAACCAAACCATAAAATACCCAACTCAAAGCTTAACGTTATATGCCTCAATACATCCAAAGCATAAAAAAACTAACTCAAAGTTTAACATTATATGCCTCTTATTGTGAGACATGGGACTCAAAAACTCTCCAAAATGAGCTTGCACGTTGGGGTGTCCATGTTTATAGATAGCATACCATACCATGTCAATCTGGAGCCCGAGAGAAGAAACCAAGTGTTTTGGACAATCCATGGAATTGTGTGGAATTGAAAGGTGAAAAGCAACACCAAAATTGTTTCAAAAGTTCTCCATGGAAGGTTTTCTCCAAGGTGATATTACCAATATTTTAGTTGGAGGGCCTTTTCCACCCATATTTGGTTTCATATATGGGAAATTTTTACTCTTATCTAATGGAATCCATTAGTAAAAGGAAGAATAAAAGGAAGATCATTAAACTATTATTTTCCATGTTCACATTGAAGTTCTAACATTGTTATCTTCTATTAGCATTTGAATGATCACTTACCTTAATACACACAAGAAAACTATTTTATAATAAGCCGTATCCTAAAACAAATACCAAGGTTACAAAAGAAACGCACCAATTTAGTATTCTATAACTCTTCCATGTCATCCCCATCTCTTAAGGAGAGGAATTGTCTCCCCATCTATTAGCACAAATTATCAGAGTATAAATTAAAAGTTGCATGAAAAACTTGAAAGATAGGGGGTCTCCATACTTAACCAGCCTACCATCGTCATGGACTCTGATTGTTATGACATTATCATATCTCGTCACCAAGCCAGGATAATGGCTTACATCACTACGCTATAAGACAAGGAGTCTCATCACAAGTCAACTTGTTCATGGTTATCAACACTTGTGAATGGCATTGTCATCTCTGGTTACTAAGCCAGGACAATTGTTTTCAAAGTTATTAATGAAATATGTCTTCTCTGAAATACTAAATAGTAGATGGGATACTGGCATTTCTTTGGGTTAAAAAGGAAACCCTGTCAAGGCTATGGATGCCTGCTAGCAACAATGGCTCTACCTGTGAAAATGAGAGCTCATCTTTCTTACTAAACACAATGTTAAAATTTTGTCCTTTAGTTTATGTTGTCATTAATTAATGGTTGTTGTAAACATGATCTTACTCTTATGACTTATACAAGAATTGTTCAAAAATTATTAAACTTTGTTTTGAGGGATTTCATAGAGTCTGAATCTTAGCATTTTGATTTTATTCTGCTTTGTTCCTTTTCCTTTTAGGATTTCATTAATAATAAACCAGAGATGACTAGTTCTTCCTAGTGTGTCTCCATTTTTGTGGTAAAAACACAACCCCCCCCATTATTCACTTAATTCTGATTATGGGGACCCTTTGATTGAATCTTGGTCATGTCGCTTTCTGATTTTCTGAGTTTGGATTGCTTCAATGTGTTTGATGTTTTTTTGTCTTCTTATCAAAACTCTTTTGATCTCATTTGGTTGTTTGGTTTGTAAATGGTGCCTATTTGAATATTGGATATTTTTCACTGCCTTGGCCTATTAAAATGTATATTTCATTTTCATTTTATAAGTTATAGTTATTTGTAAATGTTTTAATATTTATTTAATTCATTACATAGCCCTCGAGACCAAGACCAAGTCTTATATTACAAAGTGGCTTTTATATTATGAATTGGCTTATTGATAAAAGTTGAAAAAGGCATATTAAAAAGAATGCACATATCAAATCTAATATCAAAGCTTTGAGTGATTGGGACTTTGACATCGGAAGAATCCTTTTGAGAATCCCCAATATCAAAGTCCAAACTATATTATGAAGAGGCTTAATAAAACATTTATCCAAAGTTTCGAACCCATTTAATAAAGTGGTTGTAATTCTTTGCATTACACATATCGGAATCCATGGATATTGTAATATTAAATATCTTTGATATAAGCCCCTTTAATATGCAAACTTTGGTTCATAAAACCAAAATATTTTACATATATTTTCATCCATGTTCCATGTCATTGTTCCACTCCCACATATTAGAGGTAAAGCATATCAAAGATTTCCTTTCGAGATACATTTAAAAAACTCTTATATGGCATTACGTCGATATTCCGATAGCGATATAACCTCTAATCTCTGACCTCTAATATAACCTCCTGCTCTGATCTTCGATATTCATATCCCTATGATCTCTAACTTCTGATATTCATATCTCGTTGATATTCCGATAACCAATCCTTCTGACCTCCGATAATCATCTCCCTCCGATCTTTGATAATCATATCCCTCTCACTTCCGACTTCTGATATTCCACTCACCTCCGATATCCAGACCCAATACATTATTTAAAAAGAGTTCAATAAGATATCGCGTCTGCTCCATATCGGAGCCTCCCGATATCGGTGTATCGACGTTTTTCATTTGTGCGCATTGTTAAAAGTTCCAATGAGCTTACCTGCAATACCACTCAGCTCTTTCCACGTGTCACTCTTGCTCTGGCCACTATTATTATTATAAATAAAATGCCACATAATTAATTTAAAAAGGGTCTCATGGCATAAATGAATTTTTATATGTATTATAGCGTTTTGACCTATTTCACCATTTTAATAAAATCCTCTATTCACAACTGATTTTATTATCTGTTATAGCAGAGAGGCTTCCATGGCTGACGATGGAAAATAGATCCAGTCAATATTCTCGAAGGAACCCCACCAAGTGGCATAACGCTGGATAAGAATAGATAGAGGTGGTTGAAAAGTGTGATTATATCCTGTCATAAGCAAAACAAAATCATCAACAAACTAAACTGAGCATTTTCCTCAACTGTGTCCATCTACATTTGACCATAAGCCCAACCGAAGGAATCATTTTGTTTCATTTTCTTTTAATTAACTCTGAGATTAAAGAGGCAAAGTAATACTAGAGCTTTTAGCTTGTTTGTATAGAAGGAGTTAAGGCTCATTTGCACTGTGATGAGATCATATCCATCTATGCAGACATGGAATCAATTTAGAGACAGTAGAGGACCTCCACTATTGTAATTATATGTTGTTTTATGTAATTGATTCATTTTTTATAGTAAGAATTATTTTTGTAATCGGATATATAACATTATTTCTTACTCTATTATTGAAAATAAATTCTTCAGATTTCAATTTCATTTCTGCAGTATGAGTATGTATGTGGCTTTTCATCACTATTGTTGATTGTTTACTAAAATGCTCATTTAGAATCTGGTCAAGCTATCTTGCAGTGTTAATCATAAATGAGATTCGAAATTGGAACTTGTATAAGGAAAGATTGCAAAAGTAAAAAAGAACCTTGTCAAAGCATACAATAATAGCTCTAAATAAATTGTTGAAGTTATATGATATCAGAACTTTTAAAATGAGACATAAGAAAGAGTTGTGATATTGGGCGACTATGATATGGAGCAGATGTGACATTGTAATCAACTCCCTTTAATAACTTTATCGGGTCCATTATATCAGAGATTTGATATCGTAGGTTTTACAATTGTAACCATTTAAAAGTTCTGATATACAGGTGGACATGATATTCTGATTAGACCATCGTTAATACGTATATCGGGTCCAGATATCGTATCCTGGCAGATATCAAACGTCGGAGGCCAGAGGCGCATTGGGATATCAGAAATTGGAGCGGCATGGATGTCAGAGCATTGGCATATCAGAAGTTTTAAGAGGTGACACATAACAAAAACTCTAATATGAGGGATTCTCTGATATAAGGAAGTGGAGGAAGGTTACGTGGTATGTGGGTCGTCTGTAATACTTCAGCCACTTTATAATATATATCACTAAAACATATATTCGTTTGTTTGTATTAAAGCGATTTGTCATATGGTTTAGAGTTTATATTTGTATGTTTATTAAAAAAGGTTAAGCCACTTAACATATTATAATATGGTTATTGTATGAATCTTGGTCTGAGGGGCTATGTTTTATTAATTAATATAATTAAAAAAAAAAGACAAATTACAAGTTTATTAAGTTTAGAAAAATAAATATCTTAATTAACTTAAAAGTCTAAATAGTAAAACTAAGGTTAAATTTGCAAACCATACAAGAAGATGAAACAAGCATTAATGAAGAAGATGGCTAGGTTAAACAAAAGAAATAAATACTCTAAACCTAAAGGGATGCAAAAAGGGTCCCCATGTCTATTATGATAGAATAAAATGGGAGTGTTTTGTTTTCACTACAACACACCTCTTCCTCTATTTTAGTACACGTCAAACAAATATATCTAGAACTCAAAAAACCAATTTTATAAGTTTTTTAATATTATAAATGGATTATCCTTCCTTTTGTTAATAGGCTTATAGTTTACATTATATTAGAGTAATATGTATGCAATACATACCTTAGAGTTATAATTTATCTTTCATTTATTCCTCTGTTGTACATTTGTTGTGTAAACGAATAACTAGTCTCATTATACTAGTCGAAACCACCGCTCAAACATATATAGATCTAAGTTACAAATCTTGACTTCATGGATTTCCCCAAATATTAATTTATCCCGATCAACACCAAGAAATAAAACAAATATGTACTGGGAATTTTTTCCAATGTTTTATCTAAAAAGTTTAGTCTCATGTATCATTAACAGTAGGATCTTCTATTTTCGTAATCCTATCGACGTGTCTTTGCGCCCTTCCGATGCAAATTCTAGTATTCAATAATATCAAAGAACTATTCAATGATTTTGGTACTTCTCCATGTATTTAAGTTTTTGATCTTAGTGGAGAAAGTTCTTTGAAAAATTAAAAAATTGTATATCATATTTCTTTTTTATAGTTTCTTATGTTTGGCGGGCGCTGAATTGAGGTTTATTCTAACTTCATTAAAATCGATAAAGAGGATCGAATTTCATATCGAATATATTAGTGATATCATATTATTTTATTTTAGTTTAGTTTTAAAAAATTTTATGATTTCTTATATTTGGTGGACCGTGAAATGAGATTTATCCTAACTTCGTCAAAATCAATAAAAGATCGAATTTCATATGAAATATATTAACGATATTCTAGAATTGTTGTGAGAGAAAATATTAACTTATAAAGATTTGAACACGATCCCATAACTTTGAAAGAGTTCCATATAGTCAAAATCCACCCCCTCCCCTAGAAAGACGTCTCCTGCTATAAACTTCAACTTCCATAAAGTAAAAAGAAAAGTGAATTACTTAAATACAGTTATGGTCGAATAGTCACTAAACACAAGTTAGTTGGTGGAATAGGCAATCTGAATATAGAATATTACTTTTTGTTGACCCAGTTTTGATTTTGTTATTTTTAACTAATGAAATCCAAATTAAATGATTTTTAATATAAAATTAAAATAGATAAAAAAAAACATTACACCCTTTTCCCACTCATTTCAAATCTTAAATAAACAAAAAAATTTAATATCAGATCCCATCCAAATACATTAAAATATATTATTCGAATATATGATCTTTCGACAAGATTTGATATGTCAAATTTAGAAATTAAATTTATTTATATCAAGGTTATTTTTAATTTTAATCCATTCCTATGAAATTTAACTTAATCCATTCACTCTATTCTATTAAACTTAAAGCTGAGTAAGAACTAAATATTAAACATTCTGTTACGTGGGTATATTAATTTAAAAAAACATGTTGACGCGTTGCTAGGTATAGTATTAGAAGAGAGGTTTCTTAAAAAAAAATTCAATAGTCACTTTAATCCAAAATCTAATAACACTTTTTTATCGTAATCAAATTTGACTATGAGACTTCTTATAGAGAATATTTATATAGAAATTTTTCCAATGATAATTAGATGGGTGATTTAAAACTTTACTACGGGAAGAGGTAAGTAGATTTTTATTGTGAAATGTAGATTTTTATTGTGAAATGTAACAATACATACAAGTTTATAAGAATGTATCTTAATTTAAGATATATTGTAGATAAAAAATTTGAGGTTAAAAACTTTTAATATTATAAAAAATTGAGGAAATATTTGTTTTTTTAGGGATTTAATTTGTCTTAATGTATGATAGAGATGGAGTTAAGAAGGATCTAAACTCAACCATTATACATGTGTACATGCACCATACTTCAAGTTCATGTTGAGAACACAAGGAATTATATATCTCTCAAGTTGAGCAACAACTATTGAAATATTTTAATCAAAATGCATCTTAGCTTTCAATTTATCATAAGTCAAAATAAACCATATCACTTAAAATGAAAACATTTTCAATAATAATAATAATAATAATTAAAAAAGAAATTACCAAAAAGCTAATGCATCTAATAAATCCAAATTTAAATAAATCTAATAATATATATGTATATAGATAGTTATCATAATACAAAACATGGATCGTCTAGATGCACTTCGATGGGTTCATGCAATATGTCTATAGTTATCAAATGGTTAGGAGAGCTCAGGGCGTGAATACTTGGTTGTGTAAACCACTTTGGAAATTGAAATGTCCAACGAAGTCAAGATTGTTCTTATGGTGCCTCCTGAAGAACAAAGTGCCCACATGGGACAACATGTAAAAAAGGGACAAACATAGGCCTCGTTGGTGTATATTATGCAAAAAAAATCAGAAGAAACTAGTTTTCTATTTGTTCTTAAGTTGTCCTTTCATTATCAAAATTTGGGAGGCCAAGTTGAGTTTACTAGGGGTTACACTTATGTGGAATGGGTAAGTATTTTGGAAACTTGGAAAAATTGGTGGAACTCAACGCATGATGAAAACTTGAGAAATATTCCTTTGATCATCACATGGGGCATTTGGTTGGCAAGAAACAAAGGCATTTTCCAAGACACCCCTTCTTCACCTTCACCTATTTCACCAGAGTGTGCCTCTATTTTTGCTTTAATACCTTTGCCTTCTCTAAGTCAGACTCCTCGGATCATTAGAGAAGAACAAATCAGACCACATATCCTTTGGACATATTTTAGTGGTGTATCTAACAGATGTGGGGTAAGGTTGCTAATACACATTAATGAACACAAACTATTAAAGGCTTTAGTTGGTCTTTGTTTAAGATCAAACAACTTCACAGAACTCCAATCATTGAAATATTTATTGTGCCGGCTTCAAGAAATTGAGATTGGCTCAATTCAAAGTTTTGGTGACTCTTTAAATGTTATAAAGTGGTTTAATGAAGTTCAAAGATGTCAAAATCACATTTTGATTCCACTCATAAAAGACATATTACAACTTAAAATGGGTTTTGATTCTATATTGATTTGCCACATATACAAGGAGCCAAACGCCTCCTTTCTAAAGAGGACCTCCAATAGGTTTTGGGCTATTGGCTCATAAAAAAATTGGAAGAGAAAATCCGTGTGTCTAATCAACAACCTTACGAGAGATGATCCCAACCTTACCAGAAATAATCTAAAGATATTTCCATTTAGCAGTTACATTTTACTTTATGATGCTTCATATTAACTAGGCTAATTTTTTATATTTAGACATCATTCCTACTTTTATTTATCTATCGATATAGTGGCTACAATTGTTTTTAAAATAATAGTTTTTATGTAATGGTCGTTTCTCCCCTAACAAAGAGACCCATATATAAACTTATAATTTTTTGCTTATAAATTTTAGTAACACATATTTTTTTGCTTCTGCTCAATATCGCTCTGTTTTTTTTACTTCATTATCAGCTCACAGTTTTCAGAAATGCTTAATACATCTAGAACTATAACTTTTTATTGACCGAATAAAAAGCTTATTGACTTAATAAAAAGTTCGTTAGATTTTTCTCAGGCAAAAAAAGAAAACATTAATAAGTATAAATATAAATATATATCGATTGGCGTAAAAACATTGATGGCCATAAATTCAACTTTCAAAGTCAATTATTAGAACTAAATCTTATTCTCGCTTAAAGTTTGCCGTGCAGCCAAAGAATTTGTACCTTAAAGAATTTTGCCCAGCATTTTGGGGACGCTTCGTTTTCTGAAATTTTTGCGCCCTAAAATGGATTATCCGTGGAGATTAACTACGAGAGCAGCGAGCATGGAAGAGGCCGCCGCTAATTTTTGCGATTAGTCGAGCTAAGAGGTGCCTCCAAGGTGGCCAATCGTAGAACCGTCCTAACAATGAGCAACTGGCGGGCACGTCGCCGTATACAGTTCCGGACTCGCTCCGCCATGTGGCGACCGAAGAATTGTATAATGGCTATCGAAAATCGTATACAGCTCAGGAGTCGCGTCGCCATGTGGCTATCAAACAAACGATTGAAGGTGCTTGCTGTTCATACATCTGAATGGAAGCAAGCCACATGTTTTCACATCGTTTTCAAGCCACATGTTTTCACGTCGTTTTCAACCCACATGTTTTCACGTCGTTTTCTTGCAAGAGAATGATATATAGAGCGCATGGGTTTTCGAAGCAAACCAACGAAGATTAGAAGGAATTCTAGGCTGTGAGGGAAGAGCTTTGACGATTTCTCAGAAAAGATATATAATAGAGACACTCCATCTGGAGCTGCTGAAAGATAAAAGTCATTGAATGATTTTATAGTTGATACATAATTAAGCAGAAGCTTTGATAGAGAAAGTTAAGCAAAGATAAGAAGATTTGCAGTATTGTTGATATTTAATGGCTTTCTGCTATAAATCGGTTCTTGGCGAGAATGCGACTCGAACTGTGGTCACTGCTGGAGAAAGTGGAAGGTGGGAGATACCTTCGGCAATGCGGAAAACTATGGTTTCCGCGGATTCGAAGCTGAAAATATCGAATGCATTAGAATTGCCGGTTTCGACTCCTGTGAAGACGAAACCTGCTTTTCACGAAGTGGAAAAGGGTGCAAAGTGGAACCCTCTCCAGAAGCTGGCGGCCGCAGTTCTTGATGTGGCGGAGGAAACCCTGGTTCGTCCGCTTGAGAAGCAACGCCCGTTGCCCAAGACATCCGACCCGGCGGTTCAACTGTGCGGCAACTTCGCGCCGGTGCCGGAAACGCCAGTCAAGCACGACCTGGAGGTCGAGGGCCGGGTACCGCAGTGCTTAGATGGAGTTTACGTCCGTAATGGCGCGAATCCCCGGTTCGAGCCCCGCGGCGGCCACCATTTATTTGACGGCGATGGAATGATACATGCCGTGACGCTGAGACACGGGAAGGCTAGTTACAGTTGCCGGTTCACGGAGACCGAAAGGCTCGTTAGTGAGGAGCGGGCGGGGCGCAGTTTTTACCCGAAGCCCATCGGGGAACTCCACGGCCACGGCGGGCTGGTGCGCCTGCTGCTTCACGGTGCCCGGGGGCTCTGCGGGCTGGTCAACACCGGGAAGGGCATGGGCGTGGCTAATGCCGGGCTGGCCTTCTTTAACGGCCGTCTGCTCGCTATGTCCGAAGACGATCTCCCGTATGCCGTCAGGGTGACGGCCGACGGCGATCTGGTGACGGCGGGCAGGTTCGATTTCGACGGGCAGCTTCACGGGTCCTCATCAGTCATCGCGCACCCCAGCATCGACCCCGACACGGGCGAGCTTTTCGTCCTCAGCTACAACGTCGTCCGACGGCCGCACCTCCGCTACTTCCACTTCAACCGCGATGGCACAACGTTTGGCCCGCCCGTCGACATCAACATCCGACATCCGACAATGGTGCACGACTTCGCTGTTACGAAGCGCCACATCATCGTTCCAGATCAGCAAATGATCTTCAACATCTTCCGCCTGTTCGTCGGAGGATCGCCGGTTTCGTGTGACAGGGACAAGATCCCGCGCTTCGGCGTCATGCCGAGAAACGACACCGACGACAGAAGGATGACGTGGATTGACGTCCCCGGCTGCTTCTGCTTCCATCTGTGGAATGCCTGGGAGGAGCCCGACACCAACGAGGTTGTCGTTGTCGGATCCTGCATGACGCCACCCGACGGAATCTTCAACGAATATCCCGACAAACAGCCCCTGAGAAGCATCTTGTCGGAAATAAGACTGAACCTGACAACTGGCGCCTCCGCCAGAACTGAGATTTTTCCGGGCCTAAACCTGGAGGCTGGGCAGATCAACAGAAGCTACGTCGGTCGACGCTCACGCTACGCTTATATGGCCATCACGGAGCCGTGGCCCAGGGTATCCGGAATCGCCAAGGTCAACTTGGAGTCTAGGGAAATCGTGGCCAAGTTTCTCTTCGACGAAGGTTGCTACGGAGGGGAGCCATACTTCGTCGCTCGCTCTCCTCCTACTTCTTCCGCAGAGGACGACGGCTACGTGGTCACATTCGTGAACAACGAAAATACGGGAAAATCGGAGTTCGTGATCCTGGACGCCAGGACCCCGAGCCTCGACGTCGTGGCCTCCGTCAAACTGCCCTCCCGGGTGCCCTACGGCTTCCATGGTACGTTTATAGCTGGCGACGAGCTCGCGCGTCAGCGTGTGTAGGACCTCACATTTTCCGTTGAATATATAAACAGCGCCCCATTAAAAGTTTGAATACAAGCTTGAAAATATTTGATGTAAGCATTGCCTCTATGTTTTCTGTAATTTAAATTGAGGTCCGTAGTTTTGTTTTTCTCAAATGTCTGGAGAAGTACAAAAACCAACCAGTTTTATTTTCTGAGATGTCTGCAAAAGTAAAACCAGTTTTGTTTATCTTATATATGCAGAAATAAACCAGTTTTAATTTCTGAGATGCCTGTAGAAGTAAAGACAGGTTTTTTTTTTGAGATGCCTGCAGAATTAAAATCAGTTTTATTTTCTGAGATGTATGCAGAAATCAAGTTTCTTGCATGAAAAAATACGGAGTTTCTACGTAGAGAAAGAGTGAGAAAGATACATTGACTTTCTACGTACACGTGTCATGTTAGTGTGAAAGGTGTCTTTTTGGCGTGAAACCTGGAATACTGCCAGTAAAATTCCAGTAGGAGTTTTTGGCGTGAAACCTGGAATACTGTCAGTAAAATTTCAGTAAGAGTTTGCAGCCAAACAAGAAAATTTTAAAGGATCACGGCCACTCCCCTTTAACAATTAATATTTTTCATTTTCTGATTTAATCTAAACCCAATGGAGGATGTATGATCCGGTGAATCTCATTATGAACATCGAGAGTCTTTAAGGTAAGATTTGATAGTTGACCATTAAAATCATGATTAATACAGTTATTTATTAATTGAAAGTATTGAATTAACACGAGCAATTCGGTATGGAAACCTTATTGATTTTCATACGTGATAAAGTCACACTATTCATGAGTCTTTTGGCTCTTAATTTCAAGCACGGTATATATTTAAAATCATTTCACACAAAAATTAAACACACATAAGTATTGATTTAAGATTAATCCTATAATCAATTAATTGCAATTAAATAACTTATATACGACGAGGAATTGTTTAATAGGCACAAAATAAGTAGGAGGAATTGTTTAATAGGCACAAAATAAGTAGGAGTTAAATCTCAACTATTTTCCGGTAAAAAAATTTAATACCCTCGTTTAAAGAGTACTTGTCTTTGATCTATTTGATATTGGTCTCCCTAAAGAGTACTTGAGTACTTGTCTCAACTATTTTCCGGTAAAAAAATTTAATACCCTCGTTTAAAGAGTACTTGTCTTTGATCTATTTGATATTGGTCTCCCTAAAGAGTACTTGAGTACTTGTCTTTGATCTATTTGATATTTGTCTCCCTAAAATTTATTGTCTTTGATCTCTTTGATCTATTTGATATTGGTCTCCCTAAAGTACTTGTCTTTGATTTAGTCTCCCTAAAGAGTACTTGAGTACTTGTCTTTGATTTATTTGATATTTGTCTCCCTAAAATTTATTTTGCCTTTGATCTATTTGTTTAGAAAGTTTTGCATTTCTAATCATCGTCAAAATCATGTAGAGTAAACCTTCCTAAAAGTGTAGCTAACAAGTTGGATTCTTGTGTTCCACCTGTGAAAATCTTCCAAATTCAATTATTGTGAATTGAATATCCACAAATAGTTGCATACCCTCACTAAAGTATCCATATAGGTTGCTTATACATGTTCATTTGCGGTACCTCATATAATCTACAAAATATAAGTTGGTTCAGTAGGTTCTCGAAAACACAAGTCCCGTATAATCTACAAAATATAAGCTGGTTCAGTAGATTCTGGAAACATAGGTCCCATATAAGATTTTATTATATGCATGGCTCACTTGGAAGAACAAAATATTGACTTGGGAAAACTTAATGAAAAAGGGTATGTATAGAACTGGTCAATGTGCACTGTGCTGGATGGCCACAGAAAACAATTATCATTTATCATCTCGAGTTGCACTGTTCGATTGTTGTGCGGGTATGGTTTAGGACCTCAAACTAATTTTCACTCATATGGTTCATGACTCAATTGATTCTTGTTTGATGGGTTGATTTCCCTCACTTTTATTTGTTTCTTTGGAGATGTACAAGTGCATGGACGACCTGCAAAGGATAAAGATGAGTTCTAGAGGAGATTCAAGGTGTAGATAAGTGGACTTCCCTTCCAATTTTTTTTAGCTTTTCCATAGCAGTTTGCCAGTCCATTTTTAGTTACATGTAAAACCTTACAACAAGCTATTTTTCTTTATGTTCACAGACTTCATGGCTCAATCAAGGGTATTAGGAAAGGATTAAAATAAGGGGAGGAATGCCCCCATTAATAATGCCCTGCCTTCCAATTTCATCAGAATATGCAATTATTGAATCTGTTGAAAGTGGGGTTGCAACAACAACTTCAAATGTTGAGAGAAACATCCTTTTAGCAAGAAAGTAGGTTCAAGAACTGAAATAACCCTTATGAAAATATGTTACAAATATCAAGGGCCAGGGAGCAATTTAAAGGGAGGCAATGTTCTTTGGACATTCATATTTTGCAACCATCAATTAAAGATCACCTATTTCTGTGTGAAAGTGCATTTGTTGGGCACATCTTGTGGACTTGAAGAAATTCCACGAGTGAGTACATCTAAGAGGAAAGAACTAGAAAGAGAGGCCAATGTTGGTGTGGCAAATCTGGTTGAACCATCTAAGAAAAAAAAGAATGAGTATACTCTTGCATTCTTGAGGAAAATAAATTATCCATTTGGGAGTTCCAGTGGGGGTGCAAGTCAAGCAACAAAAAAGAGGGAAGTTGGTTTGATGGACAAGATATTTCAAAAAGAGTGGCTAGAAGAGATTGACCTTACCATTGCCATTTTTTTCTATCTCAACTTCATATCATTTGATGTTGCACAATCACATTTATTTATTGAAATGTCTCGCTTTCTAGCTCAAGGGGCTCCATTGGGGTATGTAACTCCTAATTCTGAGAATATTACAACCACATTATTGGTTAAGGCAAAGCAAGAGGTGAATAAAATGCTTAAGCCTATTAATTCAGCATAGCCTTCATGTGGGGTTAGTATTGTTTCTGATGGATGGGTAGATGCAACACACCATACACTCATCAACTTCATAGTGTTTTCCTTGGATGGACTAGTTTTCTTGAAAGTAGTCGATGTGCTTGGAAAATACAAGGATGCACAATATATGGGTGAGTTCTTCATTAAAGTTATTGAAGTTGTAGGTGTTTATTCTTGCATGCAAATCATTACAAACAATGTACTTGTTTGCAAACTTGTTGACATGACATGGAAACTAAATACCCATAAATATTTTTGGCACCTTGTATTGTCCATTGTTTGAATTTAGAACTTAAATCTAAATCTTCTAATGTGCCATGGATTGGAAATTTTATTGACGATGCATGCCATATCCGTAACTTTTTACAAAATCATGCCAATTTCATCACAATATACAAAGAGTATACGCATCTATCATTACTGAAGATTGTAGATACACAATTTTCCCTTGCATTCATCATGCTAAAGAGGTTGAGGGAGGTCACGACTACTCTTGGGGCCATGGTTATTTTAGAGTTTTTGTCTTTTTAGAGAAATACAAATCACGCAACATTAAAAAAATTCAAGGATACAGTGTTAGATGATGCTTGGAGAGAGATGGTAGATCTCACTATTAAGATCATGGACTCTATCAGTACTTACAGTTTACAGACACATACCAACTCATCCTAGGAGAGATTTATCATGGGTGGGATTCCATGATTGAGTCTGTGAAGATCATTATTTTTCAAAATGAGTGGCATGAGTATGAGACACCAACGGATGCCTTCTTCACCACCATATAGGATATTCTTATGAGTAGGTGGGATACGAATTGCACACCTTTGCATTGCTTAGCTCACCAATTGAATCCAAAATGCTACAACAATGAGTAGCTCAATGGTGGAATTTCACATAGATTCCCTCCTCACATGGATGCTGAGATTTCACACAGGAGAAAGGATGCATTTAGATTGATATTTCAAGATAGAGCATCCCTTGATGAAGTGGAGGATGCCTTTGCAAAGTTTTCCATTGACATTGGGTGATTTGTAGGCTATGATGTGATTAGAGACAAGGGGGCTAAGAAGCCCTATGCTTGGTGAGAAACTCATGGAGCAACATTTTCTCCTCTACAATAGTTATCAACAAGGCTTTTCTCTTAGGTTACTTCATCCTCTTGTTGCCAGAGGAATTAGAGCATATATGGAAATCTATATAGTTTGAAGAAAAGAAAGCTTGAGCAATCCAGGGTATAGAGTATGGTGTATGCGCACACCAGCCTTCATCTTATTTATAGGAAAAGGGAGGAGTAGTTGAAGGGAAATACAAAGATGTAGGATGTATTACCTGATGATATGGGTTTGGAAAACAATGTTGAGTTGGCATTGGTTATTTTAGATATTAATGAGCCAATGTTAAAGCTTGTCACTTTTGATGATGATGATCTTCTTGAGTGGTGTTGGCTTGTTGGGGCCTAACCTAGGTTCGGAGTTAATTAGCCAAACAAATCCTTGTACTATTGGCCCTTTCGGCAACAGTCCGCAGAGCCCAGACTGAGGTCTCACCCGAAGCAGTATGGGGGGATGCTAGAACCAAGTTTTCGCACCCTTGAGATGTTTGAGGGGTTGATTTATTCCAACTATGAATACCTTCGTGCAGGTTACTTCACTCACTTTCCTAGCCTCCGAGGCTTTCGTGCCCTTGTTGTATTCATCTTCACACAGCCCTAACCAGGGGTTGTGGGGATTTCGTGTTGCTACAGTAGCAATCTGCGCTTATTTCCCCAAGTCACAACGCGAATATTACTTATCTTCTTATAACAATTGCTTCTCTTCTCATAAATAGATACCATATATTATATTCACTTATTCAACACATTCATATAAGTTTTCGCAACAAACAAATAGTAAACTTGCAATTCATACCCAATATACTTCAATACAAGAAAAGATACACAGAAATATGGTAAAACTTCTCTTTATTAATATTCAATCGGTTACAGACTCAACCTGCCCTGCGCACTCAATTGCAAGGGTTCGCACACTCAACTGCAGACTACTAGGCCTTTCCGCACTCAGCTGCAGAGCCTTCTCCTACTCTACGACCCAAAGACACGACTCTACACTTTTACTCAATGCTTCCTTATTAGATCTTCATTGATTCTTCTCGCTATTGTTATCCATTTACATTTAGAGCCTTGCTCTATTTATACAATCCCATAGTACGCAGACCATGGGTAGATCTCTCAAATTGACATTACATTACAAAAATGAGGGCGGACAACCCTCTAACTCATTTACCATCCTCGCGCTCCGCACCCACAAATCACGGATTCTTTACATCAGACTTAATCAAAACTTGGGTTTTAAGCCCCAAAACTTACCTTGGGGGGATCCGACGCCCAACAAGCCCCCAACACAAACATCCTGACTTGCCCTCAAGTCACTCTGTCGATGCGGATATCTTCGTACGGACACCTCCCAACTCTGCTCGGACAACTACAAGGTTGGAAAAGCACTGAGTGGCTGCCTGTTGTATCTCTTGTACGCGTTGTTCTGAGACCGTGGTGTCGGAGCTGCTCCCTTGTTTCTATTCCCACGTCTCATACATCTGCGTGAGCTTGCCTTCAATTGTTGCAGTGATTACCAAGGCCTCATTGATCCAAGGCTGAACACATGCCTTCAAACCCACTTCTCTGTGTTGCACTGCATCTACTTGCTCCTTAAGCACTTTGGTCTGTTTCATTCGTGCAAGCCTTTATGTGAGGGCCACCGTCTGCACGGTCCCTTTGACGTTTTCATATTACTGCTATAACTCACGCGCCTCTATTTCTAATCGATGTATGTTTGGGTCCTCCTACAAAATAGTGAGGACCTCGAACGATTCTTCCAACATTTTGGTGCATTCCCTCACTGCACTACTGATCTCCTCCATCCCCGATGTAATGGCATTGGTGTGTTGTTCCCTTACCTATGGAGTAGTTGAAGGCTCCCCCTTCAACCGCAACTCTACTATTTGAAGGTTCAGCTCCAGCTGAACCTTGGCCATTTCTTCCCTCACCTTGCACACTCCTGCTGCTAATCTTTGGATACGCGCCTCTATTGGTGCTTCTGTTGGGATGGAAAGCTCAGGGACCATCTAGCAGGCTTCTTCAATTACCTGTACCATCTGGTTGTTTTGAGACATGACCTTGTTGCACTGCAAGCTCAACTGATCCATGTTGATCCTCTGTTCACTCAACACCTGCAGTGTGCAGCTCTCCGTAGCCTGCAGTTTTGTAGTAATCCCATCCTACAAAACATAGAGCATCTCTCGAGGGAGGGTAGCCATGTTGATCCATATTCCTTTCAATGTACTGACCACAGGCTTGTTGGCCTCATTTGTTGTAACCAGTGCCCCTTCTGGCAGCACTATTGTGTTGGTCGTATGAGCGCGCAACATTTCCTCAGTCGTGGTTGTTCCTACTAATAACTCAGTAATGAATCCTCCTATAATCTGATCGACCCAGTGATCAACAGCACGCGTGATCTTATCCTCTGATGCTTCCAATCTGCGCACCAACTCTGGGGTCCACACAATAGGACTGTCGAGCTTTCACCTTCCTTGGCTATCTGCTAGCTTCACGATCCCCTTGTACAGCTTAGTAGGGAAAGAAGCGAAGAAAATTTCGTGGATATTTGTGTACAAGTAGCAGTCTAACCACTCTTCTTTTGATAGTCGCGGATTCTTGTTCTCCTGCGCCGCAAACTCGTGAATTCTTCTATCCAGCCAACCTTCAAATTCTTTCTTAGTTGGATTCCAATGATACAACATCAGACGTCTCTATGCAGATTCCGGTCCTGGCAACGAAACCATTTGTTGGCTTGTTGGGGCTTGACCCAGGTTAGAAGTTAATTAGTCAAACAAATCCCTGTACTACTGGCCCTTTCGACAACAGTACAGGGAGCGCATATTGAGGTCTCACCTGAAGCAGTATGGGGGGATGATGGAACCAAGTTTCTGCACCCTTGAGATGTCTGAGGGGTTGATTTAGTCCAACTATGAATACCTTCGTGCAAGTTACTTCGTGCACTTTCCTAGCCTGTGAGGCCTTCACGCCCTTATTATATCCGTCTTTGTGTAGCCCTAACCAGGGGCTATGGGGCTTTCGCGCTGCTATAGCAACAATCTGCGCTTATTTCCCCAAGTCACACCGCAGATCTTACTTATCTTCTTATAATAGTTAGTTCTCTTTGCGTAATCAGATACCTTATATTATACTCACTTATTCTGCACATTCATATAAGTTAGCGCAACAAACAAACAGTAAACTTGCAATTCATACCCAATATACTTCAATGCATAAATTAGGAAGAGATACATAGAAATATGGTAAAACTTCTCTTTATTAATGTTTCAATCGGTTACTGACTCAACCTGCCCTGCACACTCAACTGCAGGGCTCCGCACACTCAGTTGCAGAGCCTTCTCCTACTCTACGACCCAAAGACATGACTCTACACTTTTACTCAATGTTTCCTTATTAGATCTTTATTGATTCTTCTCCCTATTGTTATCCCTTTACACTTAGAGCCTCGCTCTATTTATACAATCCCATGGTCCGCGGACCATGGGTAAATCTCTCGACCCAACATTACATTACAAAAATGAGGGCGGACAACCCTCTCACTCATTTACCATCCTCGCGCTCCGCGCCCACAAATCACGGAGTCTTTACATCGGACTTAGTCAAAACTTGGGCTTTAAGCCCCAAAACTTGCCTTGGGGGGTATTAACTCATCCTGGGAGAGATTTATCAGGGGTGGGATTCCATGATTGAGGCTGTGAAGATCATTATTTTTCAAAATGAGTGGCATGAGTATGAGACACCAACAGATGCCTTCTTCACCACCATACAGGATATTCTTGTGAGTGGGTGGGATACGAATTGCACACCTTTGCATTGCTTGGCTCACTAATTGAATCCAAAATGCTACAACAATGAGTGGCTCAATGGTGGAATTTCACATAGATTCCCTCCTCACATGGATGTTGAGATTTCACATGGGAGGAAGGATGCATTTAGATTGATATTTCAAGATAGAGCATCCCTTGATGAAGTGGAGGATGCCTTTGCAAAGTTTACCATTGACACTGGGTGATTTGTAGGCTATGATGTGATTAGAGACAAGAGGGCTAAGGTGCCCTATGCTTGGTGAGAAACTCATGGAGCAACATGCCCTCCTCTACAACAGTTATCAACGAGGCTTTTCTCTTAGGTTACTTCATCCTCTTGTTGCCAGAGGAATTAGAGCACATATGGAAATTTATATAGTTTGAAGAAAAGAAAGCTTGAGAAATCGAGGGTATAGAGTATGGTGTATGTGCACACCAACCTTCATCTTATTTATAGGAAAAGGGAGGAGTGGTTGAAGGGAAAGACAAAGATGTGGGATGTGTTACCTGATGATATGGGTTTGGACAACAATGTTGAGTTGGCATTGGTCATCTTAGATCTTAATGAGCCAATGTTAAAGCTTGTCACTTTTGATGATGATGATCTTCTTGAGGGGTCATCCTCCACACCATCAGATGTAGAGATTAAATTGGATACACAACAGGAGGATGCAAAAGAGAGCAGTGGTGGTAGTGATGCTAAATTTGATGAGCTATGGCCTATGCGATTCTTCCATCCCAATTTGTGGTTCCAATATCAACCCTGTTTTTATTCACTATTTTCCATTGACATTCCCGCATATAATATATGTGACTCAATGAGTTAGGACTTAGTTTCCATGTAATACATTTTGATTTTGACGATTTAATGAAAAAATTGTAGTTTATGGTTAATTTCTTGTATTTGTCAATTTATGGTCATTAACTTAGTAATAGGTACTAGTTGTATCATTGATGATTGTATGTATAATGTATGCTAAATTTGTATCATCATCATGTACATGTTTTAGTTTCTAAATTGAAACTTTGTCATATATATATATATATAGTGTGTGTGTGTGTGTGTGTGTGTGCTCTTTTCGAGATCGATGTGTCACGTGTTGGATACTTGTATCTTCGTGTCTTGTGTTGCTTGTGTCATTGTGTCATATAACTTACACTTAGTAAAAGTAAATATTTTGATTCTCTGTTGTGTATAAAAAAGTTGTGTTTAATTTTTTTTGTAATTCGAGCTTTTATAATTCAAAAATACTGATTACTTAGCAACATTATATAATATAGATTATGCATATTTTTATTTGATTTTTAAATTAAAATTAAAAAATTAGCCATCATTCTTTACATTCTTTACAGCGATTGAGAATCCACCCAGTTATCAATTATTTACAAAGTTCAAACATCTTATCATTATAAAATCCTTAGGATTGCTAACATCTTTTATCACATAGCTTTCATGATTTAACTCCACGTTCTACACCGTCAACTTAATATAACACTTTAATTTTTTACACATTACATTGTGTGTATACATTAAAATTTTATTCGGAGACGTCGTGCGTATACTCAGAAGGGCAGAAATTAATAAGACGCCAAGTAGAAATCCACTACGAACTATAAGAGACAAATATAAAAGCAACGTATAGAAATCTAGTTAGAGCCGTGAAGGGCAAGAGCAAAAATTAATAAATAAAACACAAGGCAGAAATCCAATGGCAACCATGGGCTGAAAAATTTAAAGCACAGGCCAGAAGTCTAGTCAGAACACTGAAGCGACAAAGTACAAGACATAAATATAATTATAATATTCTTTGTCCGTGGGAAAATATAATTAGAATATATATTTATAGATGAGAATAATGGTATTTATGGTGGGTATTCATTAGGTTGTTATTAAATAATTTAATATTATATATGGAGTCTAAGGGTATACTAGTAATTATAATAATTGTTTTATTATTGGGTGTATATGTATATTGTTTGTTATAGTTTTATTGAAAGTTATTATCTAATTTGATATAGAAGAGATGTTGTAATGTTGTGTATATTTTGACTCAATTAAATTACATCAAAGTTAAAATTAAATTAATAATTATAATTAATGATCAAACTAAGATAGATTTATTTTAATTCTAGATCTATCAAGCCTCTAGAGAGATCAAATCTCTTGAGATGTAAATTTCATTTAGAGTGAAAAGAGATTTATACCCTCCTATCTAGGGTGGTTGTATGAAGAGATATAAAGTTTTACAACAATAAATTAAAAAAAGTGATCATAATTTAGCTGTCAAAATCAAAAGCTATTAATCTGTTTCTTTCCACCAGAAAAAGACTAGCTTTTAAATAAACAAAAGTAGTTTTAAGACATACTTCAAACCCAATAGATAAAACTATTATGTAAATATAAATTATTTTAATTTAAAATTATTTTAATTTAAAATTATTTTAAAAATCTAATAATTCACTAAATTTAATTTTTTAAAATTGTATTCATTGAATTTAATTTTTTAATATGAATTTACATTTTTTAAAGATATAAATATATTTTGTTAATAATTTGTTTTCTCTATAAATATTAATAATTTTTTTTTATCAAGGATGAATGCATAAAGATGGGTTGCACTTTTGAGCCAAATGTGGCAATGAAATTTTGATTCATATTCATTCAAGCCCTCAAAATTCATATAAAATTTGTGAATTTTGATTTGGAGTAAAAAGACAATTTGTGGATAATTATGTTCTTGTCCTACTGGTATTTTTTGCAAAAAAAAATTAGTTTTATATAATTGTCAATTACATTCAAATGTAAAGACATTTGAATATGGATCCAATCAAGGAACATGAATAAATATCCAATCAGGAAATTTCAATAAATATTTCATTGTATGAAAGTGGAATGATATAGGATCTTTACTGAACAATATACTAATTTTATGAAGTATAGAAAAAGAAATAACTTAAAATAGAACTGGTACCAATAGATAGATATGATGCATGAGAAATAACAATTACTAGATATAGTGGTTCAGTTTCCCTAAAACCAAAACGATTTTTTCTTCTCATCCCAATTCTTCATCACAATCCAATTATGATTTTGTAGTTCTCTCATTTTTCAAGAGCGTTTGTCATGTCTTGGAGATACCTAGGAAATGTGGATCGATCAGGATTAAAAAGATCTTGGCAATGAATAAGACTTATGTTACTTAAGTTATTCTTCTAAAAAAGAAAAAGATGAAAAAAATGAATAGATAATTGGTTCAAATAGAAATGATTTGGAATGATCTGATATTTTGGAATGATCTCCTTATCCTCCGTCTCACCCATTTTGAAATTTCATTAAATGAAATATTTTCCCTTACGAATTTTCACACATATTAAAAGGTAAAATGTGGAATTTTTCTACACGAAGACAACTAAGTTTTTCATATTAAAAAATTGTTTTTCTTTATGTAAAATTGTATTTTTTTATTATTTTTAGAAGTTGATGAAGTAATATTTCAATTGTATTTTCCACCACATTGTTAAATAGAAAAAACCAAGAGTACCCTTTTGAAGAGCACTAGTAAACAAATATATTTGTATTTATTGAAATTTTTTTGTTTGTATATTTTATGTTATTGATTTTTTTATTTATCCCTTTTAAAGTGTTAAAGAAATTTAAGCATTATGTTTAAAATAAATTAGATGAAAAATATCATATAAATTCTAAAATGTCAAACTCGTATGCCATTGGATAGAGGATTCCTTCATGAATCCAACATGATCAACTCCTTCACTTAAGTACAAATTCTACTTTAAGTCTGTCAGGGTACAAAATGGTGATGCATTTGTAAAAATGGTGCTAAAACTGTGATTTTTATGACTTCGGAGCTCCGCCAAATACTTGAGTGATAAATTAAAATAGCTCAATCAAGAGTTTAAGAAATCCTTAATGGAACCTTTAATATGGTTAAACATAAACTTCATCTAGCCACATTTTTTAATTCCACATCTATAATTTTATTGAAAATTTATTTATTCCTTTTTTAAACATTTTAATTTAATTGAAATTCAAAATACATAATAAATAAAAAAAGTTACAACTTAATTTAATATTTAAAATATAATTTTGATAATATAAATTAATTTAAATATTTGAAGTGTAATTTTGATAATATAAATTAATTTAAAAATAATATATCACACTTTCATAATACTTTTGAAATATAATTTCTAACATTTTCATTTTTAAAATAAAATCTCTTTTAAAAATTTAACTAAATGATGGAAAATTAAGGTGTATTTAAAGCAAGCAAATTTTTACTAAATTAATATTTTTAATTAATTAATATAATATATAATTAATTTTATAATTTATGTTTAATTAATTGGATATATAAACAAATTCACATTTTTAATTAATTCCTTAATTGAGTGTTGGAATTCAGGATCAAGGAGGAGGGGAGTCTGACACCCCGTTGTCTCCCATCGTGTAACGCCCTCCTCCCACATCTACCCAAGCAACCAGTCAACTGGGGTAAATCTGCGATGAGAGACCACTATGATATGAATCGGCCTCCTAAGTCACGTTAAGGAAGTGGAATCAATGGAAATACACCATACAGACATTCAACATCAGTTACAAGACCCTTAAGAACCAATCCAATACTTTAGAAAACTTGCCCTTGGGTTCCATTGAACTTTTGGACAACTTAAGCATGAGTCACTCTCATGCTATAGGCATGAAAAGGTCTAAAAACCCAAATTCGTTCTGACAAGATTGTCTACCAGAGATCAGAGCCTAAATTTGTCAGTGTTATGCCAACAACCCCAGGATTTTAGCCACTTTTCCAGGCCCAGAGCCAAGGTCACTGCCCAGAATTGAACCATCTCTTCAGAATAGTAAAATAACATGAAAATGACAGTATTAAAGCAAATACTTGTTTAAGACCTTGCATGGACCCCTCCTAGCCATGACAGGAATTTCCTCAAACATATCACGAATATGTAATCTACAAGTGTAAATAACAATTCCGAGCATAGGGGTCTCATACTTATATGAGATTTGCCATGAAGCATTGTTTCCTTATCAATTTAACTGTTATTCCATCCATTAGGTCATAGGTACATTGTTCATTCATTTACAAGTAAAAACATGATGAGAGCCACACAAAGTTGTTGTCATAAAATATATACATAACTAGCATAATAGGGACATAAGTATCAATTAAATCACAACCATATACACCACATATAATACATCACAATTATCATATAAATACGAGGAGAAATAACCTTTCATTAATGATGCAAAATCCAAACCCGGGATGGGGCTTCCACGTTCTACCCGATTGTAGAATGACCAAGCCAAATCTCTCTTCAGCCATTCACCCCCGTGCCATATTCCAAGCATGAATGTGGGATCTCATAGAACACATCAATAAAAATCCATCAATGGATTCCAGAGGTCAACTACATCAACCCATCAAACATTGATTCCACCTCATGGTCGGATATCACAAAACCATCATCAGATCAGTCTATATCCCATCCTTCCAGGGCTCCAAAGCATTTGTTCCAACTCGGCTCCCATTACTAGTAACTCGACCATGGATGTCGCCAAGCTCCAGAGCGTTTGTCCAACCAAGGCTTCCAGGACTAATAACTCAACCCACAACATTTTTCGGGCTTCTAGAGTGTTTGTCCAACTAGGGTTCGAAGACTAGTAACTCAACCCACCAAGGGCTCCAAAGCGTTTGTCCAACCAAGGCTTCCATGAATAGTAACTCAACCCAAGCTGTTACAGGGCTTCTAGAACGTTTTTCCAACCAAAGCTTCCAAGACTAGTATGCATGAATTCTCCATCATTCTCCACCATGACCACAAATTTCTATATGTCTTCTAGTAACAAATCAAAAATCTACAATGATTTTGACTTGTAACAAATATGGTTAACATCCACGCATATTATTCTCACAGGTTTGGATCACAACAGTGATATCAATGTTGATTAAAGAGAGAGAATCTTCATTCTGTTTTTCACATGCTTCCTTTCACACAACTCTTACACACAAGCTCTTTCATTGCTTTATCTACCCACATACTTTGGGGCATGTTGTGTTTATACAATAAATGTTTTTATTAGTTTTTTGTGGACATTGTGTATACCTAGAAGGGTAGAAATAACAAAATATAGCACAAAGCATAAATTCATTAGGAAATATGTAGTGACAAATTGAAAGAACTATATAGAAATCTAGTTAGAGTTGTGAAGGGAAAAAATTAATAAATGAAGCACAAGACAGAAATCCAATGGAAACCCTCAAACTAAGCACAGGGCAGAAATCTAGTCACATTGTGAAGCCACAAAGTACAAGACATAAAAATAATTATAATATTATTTTCCGGTGGGAATTGTGGGTTACCAATATACTTTGCATTTTTATTAGATAATTTAATATTCTATAAAATGTTTAATGTTACACTATTAAATGTTTTATTATTGAATGTAAAGTGTGTTGTAGTATTTTTTTTTTTTTTGTTAAATTTGGTATTGGAGAGGCTAAAAATAACATCTAAATAAAGTGGGGAAGTGAACATGTAACTTAACATCTAGAAGTGTCTTAAAAGTAAATCCAATCATTTTTTAACATATACTTTAAACACAAAATATAAAATTATTATATAACTAGATTTTTTTAATTTAAAATTATTTTTAAAAACTAATCATTTTAAAAAAAATTATATTCGAAAAAATAAATTGAATTATATTTAGAAAATTTAAATTTTTTAAGTGTATAATTTATTTTTTTATATGAATTGAAAATCAATAATTTCATTAATTAATTTATTTTTATAAAATAATTACAGTAATTTACTTGATTAATCATATTGTTTCATTTTTTATTATTTTATTTAAAATTGAAATGGAATAAATTAAAATGTAGAACTTATTCATTATATTATTTAAATTGATAATATAGATTAATTTAAAAATCATGTATCACACTTTATTAATAATTTTAAAATATTATAACTTCAACATTTCATATTTTAAGATAAAGGTTTTTTAAAAATCTAATTAAATAATAGAATTTAATATTAATTTTAAAATATTATAAATTCAATATTTTGATATTTAAAATAAAATTATTTCATAAAGCTAACTAAATAATGGAAATTAATTTGCATGGATTATAAGGATATTTTATTTAACAAATAGATTATAAATTTTTAAAGAATAATTAATTAATATAATAGGGTGGTGATGATGATAATTAATGTTCACTAAGTTCAATGTGGTTTATCTAACTTTAATAAAGTAAGAGATTAATTAGGGCTTTTAATATTTTATTTCTATGATAGAAAGAAAAAAAAGGTAGCTCTCCAAGATCACTATAGTTTTCGTGACTTAATAAGTCAAGGAGGTTGGTAGTGTGACAAATATTTTGGAAATGAGAAACTAATGTGGGTAAGAGCTAGATAATCTAAGAAAAGGTGTTTTTCATCTTCAACCCTCTTAGTATTGCAAAGGTGATAGATTCTTTTGTCCCATGGCGTTTTGGGATTAGAAGAACCCCCAATTTCAGTTAGAATATCATGAGAATTAGTTCTTATCTTTGCAATGTTCACCAATGCCCTATTTCACTTAGAAGCTCATGAGAATGGGTTGTCTATTCAAGGTAGAAAGATAATTTTGGTTAGCAAGGGTGGGATTGTTCACTTCCTTATAATACCTTACCTTCCTTTTTCCCTCCAATTCCTTATCATCCCACAATTTATCCTTAAATTTAGAGGTAATAGTATTTTTAATACTATCTCTATTCCCCAATATGATCTCCTCTTATAGGCCCAAGTGGTAGAGCCAAGACTAGGCATCTTTATGCCATCCACATTTGACATAAATGTAAATGTTAACTAGAATTAAGAGCAATTTTGACAAACATCTTGAGTTCCATATTGTAAAGTTTCTTTTTATACCTAAATATAATTATATTTTCAATAAAAATTAAATTAATTTCAACAAAATAAAATTCAATTTTTAAATTAATTAATTTATTAATCTATTACAGATTTCTCACTATCAACCCACACACTCGGAAAAAATAAAAGAAAGAAGAGAACAAAAAGACCGACCTTATAACTTCGTTAGGGTGCCCGACTGACCTCCGAGGCATCGAAATAAATATACTGCTCACGAATGTGCATGGAACATTTATTTTTGAACTTATTAATAAACAAGATTTATAATGAGATATTTGATACCGCTGAAAATAATCAACTTGTCAATAGGTTATAAATGCCTACGGCTCTATATGTGAGTCATTGAATTATTGGTTTGCGGAAAATATGTCAGTCATTGAATTACCGGTCTGCGGAAAATCCAACGGGAAGTATATACAATTGCTAGTATTTATACAATTGCTAGTATTTATGACAAATAGACAAATTGGTTATTTGTCTCTGTGATGTTCTTGGAAAATGTAAATATTTGATCTTTCACTGTGGTAAAAGACAGAACTAAGTATGACATTGTTAACTGTTTGAAAAATTAATAGTATTGTTATTATTATTGTGTGCTTTAAAATATATATGTGTTAGAAATATTTCTTGAAATGCTGGCAATTTCTGAGAAGGAAGGTTGGACAAGACAGTGGTTGAAACTGCAATCCAACTACCTTCCCCTAACTGGAAAGACTTCCAGAGAAAAGAGGGGAAGGAGGCAAAAAATCTGCGCTGTAGGGACAGGTAGAGGACGTGAAGAGGAGGCTATGTCTGGTAAGGATCAGATAGCCAAGCACTGAGTGCATTCTTGCTAAGGATAGTGATCCAACAAGGGAAAGCTAGGGGAGAGACTCTGGTCTTGAAAGACGAGTCTCACGGTTGGGTGGTCAAAAAGTGAGAAGCAACAGGAATCTAGGTAACCCGCTGAGGAGTCCTATTCACCAGGAGGAGTCCAGGTAAGTAGGAAGAACTACTTGGATATCTGTTAAGTAAACTGCTAACTTTTCTGGTAGCAAATATGTGAAATATTTTATATGTAATTGTTCAGGAAATCTGGTAGCAAACATGTTAAATATTTTATATGTAACTGTTCAGGGGATGGATGAAGGGGTCTGGTTTATTGTTTAATAACAAGTTAACTGTGCATAGTTGGTGTTCCCTTATCTCTCTGTTAAAATGCAAAAAAAAAGAAATTTAGAAAAATTATGTGGTGGCAGAAATGACCCTGAGTGAGGGAATTTGAGGACAGAGTCTGGAACCTGTGGCCTGCTCATTCAAACCTCTCAGGAATAGTGAATAACCCTAGGCTGTAATTACTACAGTTCACGGTAGCAAAGACAAGAGTACCATCGACAATAGAAAATTATGAATGTGATTACTCAAGCTTGAAACAGAAGTAATCTGTGCAATTGATATTTTACTTTCTTAGAAAATTTCCTGCTAAAACTAAAGAAAGATTTTCATACGGATAAGGGGAAACAGTAACTACGAGAATAAAATCATAAGCTTGGAGAGGGGGTTGACATTCACGCTCTGGAACCATTATCGATTCCAACTTGTGGATAACCCATGCAAGAGACCCAGATGGGATTTATTAAACCATGGACGGGTAGAAAATCACAAGAAAATCTAATAACAAATTGCATGTATATGAATGGACAGTCGAAACCCTAGGATAAAAACCCTAGGTACCCTATGGTGAGTTGTGCATCATGAACAAATGCAAAGACAGTCATATTTAGAAAGCAAGTTAAGTAACAAAACCATGCCCCCAGAATGGCAGTGCTCCGGTGAGGGAGACCGAGCCATTAGGGAATTTCTTGTTGCAAAGTTTTGAATTGAACCGGATGAATGTCAGATTTTGAATGTATGACCAACCGCCGACAATCAACGGTGGTTTTCCTAACTTAGTTGCAAGCCATTAGATAGTAATTAGCTATAATTATGAGGGACTTGAAACAATATCCCTACAGGGCAACATTTTAATGATTGAACCTACTAGCAACGACCTTGAAAGAAATTATTTCAATGGTAATTCAACAGATTAGAGTTGCTGGTCCAAACATAGCATACACATAACAAAAACTCTAAATTTCTTAGAATAGACTTCAGTGAGAGAACTATATATATAAACAAGTATTATAGAGCCATGATTGGAACAACAATATGATTGCCCATTTCATAAATTAATACAGAAATTGGAAAACAAGTCAAAGTCTCTGTCGGAAAACAGCATGGATGAGGCGTTCGCTGAGTAGAACTTATTAGGAAAAAACATAGTCCTGATACAAGTGTTCACATAATCCGGTAAGAGCAACATAACCCAGGTGTACACAAAAACAAACCCAAGACTTATTACAATTACATGGCAGTTCTCAAAGACAAACTATTAATACAATTAGAATTTCATCCAAGGCAACTTTCGTCTGAATCTACAACAGTATAGCCAAGCCTCGGCCAGGAGAGCCTGTGGCTCCAGACTTTTACAATGTAAAGACTGCAGAAGAACTCTGTCTAGGCACGACAAGACCCTCTCTGCACCTAAAATTGGACAGAACAGGGAAATGCTTTACAATCCTTGAAGAATAGCAAAAAGAGAGCAATGAACTTCCCTTTAGTCAATCCAAACCCGAGTTTTGGGTGCTTACCCGCATTCCATGCTAGAGGTGTGCAACCCTGTGAGCAATGACTGATTCCTCATGCCATATTGACCTCCTCTGGCTCGACCATCCATATTCCAACCAAAAACCTGTAAACCATAGGGAAATCTGTTAGGGTTTGGTCGAACGTTGTAAGCATCAAAAACAAATTGGCAGAGACAGAAGCGAGCAATGTGTAAGAGGCACACACAGAACGGTGTGTAATTACCTGGATATGAGCTGGACCAACTCCGGAGCATCGAATCCTGGTTGCAGAAACTGGTTCGTGTACAAACTGAACGCGGCGGGAAGCAGGCAGAGTGAAACAAGCATCCAAGCAGAATGAGGGAAAAGAACCATACCACCGGATAAACCATCACAAAACCCCAGGTCGATGCTCGACCCTTCGATTCATCACCATATTCCTGATTGTCGATCGCTGGAGGCGCCCGAGATACACAGTCACCGTTGGATGCCAACCCTTGCCACGCCACCGTGACCAAGCAGGGAGTAAATGACTGGCCAGGTGGATAATGCAAATGAAGCCAGCTATGGGAGAAGTACCAATGTACCAGGGCGATGGTACCCTGGAAATAAAGGAGAAGCAGTCCAAGCGGTGGCAAAATAAATGCATGGGTCAGGTTACCGCCGGAAGGGGGTTTTTCCGACTGCCGATTCCGGCAGCTAGAAACAGGAATTGCATATGAACAATTTACACAGCGCATTTACATTAAACCATAAGTCAAAAACATTCACACTGTAAGACTAGCAGATAAAAAAAAATTTACTCCGACATATTTTATCGAAGGGGGATGTGACAAGTGGTATCAGAGCGAGGTTACAAACACTGTGGCCTTTGGGAAAAACTGAAAGTTGGAAATTAATAAAAAAAATTGGAAACTGAAAGATAAACAGAGTGTATACAATTATTTCCATTTCTGTTGAGCAGTTTAAGAAAGTAGATAGTGTACTATTGTGAAGTGTTGTTTTCTGACACTTTTCTTATGTTAAGTACAGAAATAGAATACCGCCAGCATGCGAAGAACAGATAGTGCATCACGCAGGTTTGTGGGGGGTCAGGGACCTGCAATTGGTCCTGAAAACAATCCCGAGCTATGGGTACAGCTCGGGGAGGAGGCCCATAATACAAACCAGGCTATTTTGGAGACGGTGCGGGAATTGAAAAATGAAATGGCCCGATTACGTGAAGATAATGCACGATTAACGATGGAGCAGGAAAGAATTCTAAAAATCCTATCTGACAGATAGAACCAACCGCCAGCTAACCCTAGTGCAGAACAGCAGAGAATGTCAAAAGAACAGAACCATCATACAGAACCTGAAGGGTCAGGAGAGAGGGAGGAACGATCTGATAATGCATCTGAACAACAAAACTATACATAGAGGCTCATTCAAATCCAAGCCAACTAGTGAGTTTAGAGTCAGCGAGCAGCCTGCAAGATTGGACAGTGAAGGGACAACAAGACCCCCAGTACAGTGTTGGGGTTGTGGAGGGCCTCACTATGTCAAAAACTGTCTGCAGCGAAAGGGAACTGAACAGTTATCCCAAATCCATGAAGCATCGACAGTCGGCAATGTGGGACGTAGCATACCAAGGATTAATGCAGCACTGGACGATCTTCAGGCGGAGTACCAGCCGACCATGGTGGAATTTGAAGGTAAAGTTTCAAACCTTACTATAGCTGTTTTAGTTGACCCTGGAGCCACATTAAGTTATATTAGTCCAAAGGTAGTAGAACATTGTAAACTGCAACCTGTTAAATTCAAGAATCCGTGACTAGTACAACTGGCTACAGGGGCCAAGAGGCGAGTGCTAGCAAAAGTCAATAACTGCCCTTTAATAATAGTAGGGCAGCCAGTAGTGGCAGATTTAAACGTGCTCCCCCTTGGTTCATATGATGTTCTGATCGGTATGGACTGGTTAGAAAAGCACTGGTCATTGGTAAACTGCAAAACAAAGACTATTTATTATAGGAATGAACTTGGAGAGAGGCAAGAGATGCAAGGGATTAAACGGCCAGTGCAGGTTCGGCCAATAACTACATCCCAGTTAGCAAAATGCATCAGGAAGGGGTGTCAAATTTATGCCATCCAGGTGGGCTATGCTGATTCGAAGGATAAAACAGCCACGCTGGATAACATCCCTGTAATACAAGAATTTGCGGATGTGTTTCCAGAAGAGATTCCTGGACTGCCGCCTAAGAGGGATATAGACTTTACCATCGAATTGATACCAGGGGCAGCACCGGTATCTCGAGCACCCTATAGAATGAGTGTACCTGAGTTGACAGAGTTAAAAATGCAGCTACAAGAATTGTTGGACAAAAACTATATTCACCCCAGTGTATCCCCGTGGGGAGCCCCAATGTTATTCGTTAAGAAAAAAGACGGGACCCTTCGCATGTGTATAGATTACCATCAGCTGAACAAACTGACCATCAAAAACAAGTATCCCCTACCTCGGATTGATGAACTTTTCGATCAAGTGAAGGGTGCAACAGTATTCTCCAAGATCGACTTGCGATTAGGTTACCACCAGATCAGGATTAAGGAGGAGGACATAGCTAAAACAGCCTTTAGAACAAGGTATGGGCATTACGAGTTTGTGGTGCTACCCTTTGGGTTAACCAATGCCCCTGCAACTTTCATGTGCTTAATGAACAACGTATTTCATCGATATTTGGACAGATTTGTGCTGATATTCATCGATGATATACTGATATACTCCCGCACTAAGGAAGAGCACAAGGAGCACCTCAGATTGGTGCTACAAACCCTCTGAGAACACCAGTTGTATGCTAAGTTCAGCAAGTGCGACTTCTTCAAGGAAGAAATACAGTATTTAGGCCACATAATCACAAAAGAAGGGATCGCAGTGGACCCTGAAAAGATAAGGACCATAATGGAATGGCCCGTACCAAAAGATGTAGCAGACATCAGGTCCTTTATGGGGTTAGCCGGTTATTACAGACGCTTTGTAGAAGGCTTCTCAAGGGTAGCGTATCCTATCACCTCCCTACAGAAAAAAGGAAGGGCATTCAAATGGACCCCGGAATGTCAAAGAAGTTTTGAACAGCTTAAGCATCTGCTCACCACCGCACCCATTTTGAGTATAGCCGATCCCAATAAGGACTATGTGGTGTGCACTGATGCAAGCAAGGAGGGCATGGGAGGTGTGTTGATGCAGGAAGGGAAAGTAATAGCGTATGAGTCAAGGAAACTCAAAGAGCATGAGCAGAAATATTCTGCCTATGACTTAGAGCTGGCAGCCGTCATACACGCTTTGAAGATGTGGCGACATTATCTCATGGGGAGAAAATTTTTATTACTGACAAACCACCACAGTCTGACCAATTACTTTAGCTAGCCCACTTTAAATGCGAGGCAAGCACGATGGGCAGATTTCTTAAGTAGTTTTGACTTCGATATTAAACACTTGAAGGGAAGAGAAAATTGGGTGGCTGACGCCTTAAGTCGGAAGGTACAATGTTTGTACGAAATTTCCTTCAGTGAATGGAAAAGTCCCTTCGAGGAAATGATAAAAAAGGCAGCAAAGCAAGATGCTGAATACCAGCAAATAAAACAAGTACAGCAGTCTACCAGCGAGAAGAATCAGCAAGGATATGAAGTAGATGATGCTGGAGTGTTGTATTATAAAAAGAGGCTATATGTACCTAGTCAAAACAGTCTTAAAAATCTGATTTTGGATGAATTTCACATCAGTCACTATGCTGGACACCCAGGTTATCAGAAAATGATCACTGCGCTTCGAAAAGAGTACTATTGGCCTGGTATGAAGAAGAATGTAGCCGAGTATTTAGCACGGTGTTTGGAGTGCCAACAAATTAAAGCAGAGCATCAACATCCAGCAGGGCTATTACAACCCTTACCCATTCCGGAATGGAAATGGGAAACCATTTCTATGGATTTCATAACAGGGCTGCCTAGGACAAAGAAGAATAACGATTCTATTATGGTGGTGGTAGACAAGTTGAGTAAAGCAGCACATTTTATACCTGTGCAATCCACCTACAGGGCTGTACAAATTGCCCATATCTTCATGCAGAATGTGTTTAAATTGCATGGACTCCCGAAGACGATAATCTCTGATCGTGACGTGAAATTCACATCAGCTTTTTGGAAGACACTATTTGCAGAATTGGGAACACAGCTGAACTTCAGTACAGCGTACCACCCCCAGACCGATGGACAAACAGAGCGAGTGAACCAGGTGGTAGAAGACATGTTAAGAGCCTATGTGATGCAGCAACCAACACAGTGGGAGGAGTATTTGCATTTGGTTGAATTTGCATACAACAACGGGTATCATACCTCGGTACAAATGAGTCCCTTCGAGGTCCTATACGGGCGGAAATGTCGCACACCCTCAAGCTGGGGTGGACCTGAAGATAAACTAAGGTTAGGGCCAGAAATGCTTAAGGAAATGGAGGATATGGTGAAAAGAGTATGCTCTAATTTAAAAGTTGCTTAGGATAGGAAAAAGAGCTTTGCTGACTGAAAAAGGAGGTTCAAAGAATACCAAGTCGGTGACCATATTTATGTAAGGATCCACTGCAATGGAGCGGGTACGCCAAGTTGGCACCCCGATATTGCGGACCATTCCAAGTCTTGGCAAGAATTGAGTCGGTGGCTTACCAGCTCGCCCTGCCAAGTCACATCTGGGTCCACAATGTCTTCCATGTCTCTGTGTTAAAAAATACGTTTATGACCCTAAACATGTGATTCGATGGCAAGATATACAGGTGAGGATTATTTCCAGTAGACCAGACTAAAAGTTTACTTTAAAGAAACTGATTTGGAATATTTCTGGTTGCAGGTCGAACCGGAAGGAGAAGTCTTGGTCGAGCCACTGAGCATCCTTGACCAGAGAGAAGTACAGCTGCGGAAGCGAGCTATTACCCAAGTTAAAGTGCAATGGCAGCACTTTGGGCCTGATGAGGCCACTTGGGAAGATGAAGAGCTCATGAAAAAGGCTTACCCAGAGCTGTTTATGAACATCAGACATCGGGACGATGTCCAATCTCAGGAGGGGGAGATGTGATGTCCCCGGAAAATGTAAATATTTGATCTTTCACTATGGTAAAAGACAGAACTAAGTATGACATTGTTAACTGTTTGAAAAATTAATAGTATTGTTATTATTATTGTGTGCTTTAAAATATATATGTGTAAGAAATATTTCTTGAAATGCTGGCAACTTCTGAGAAGGAAGTTGGGACAAGACAGTTGTTGAAACTGCAATCCAACTACCTTCCCCTAACTGGAAAGACTTCCAGAGAAAAGAGGGGAAGGAGGAAAAAATCTGCGTTGTAGGGACAGGCAGAGGATGGGAAGAGGAGGCTACGTCTGGTAAGGATCAGATAGCCAAGCACTGAGTGCATTCTTGCTGAGGATAGTGATCCGGCAAGGGAAAGCTAGGGGGGAGACTCTGGTCTTGAAAGACGAGTCTCACGGTTGGGTGGTCAAAAAGTGAGAAGCAGCAGGAATCCAGGTAACCCGCTGAGGAGTCCTATTCACCAGACGGAGTCCAGGTAAGTAGGAAGAACTACTTGGATATCTGTTAAGTAAACTGCTAACTTTTCTGGTAGCAAATATGTGAAATATTTTATATGTAATTGTTCAAGAAATCTGGTAGAAAACATGTCAAATATTTTATATGTAACTGTTCATGGGATGGATGAAAGGGTCTGGTTTATTTTTTATTAACAAGTTAATTGTGCATAGTTGGTGTTCCCTTATCTCTCTGTTAAAATGCAAAAAAAAGAAATTTAGAAAAATTATGTGGTCGCAGAAATGACCCTGAGTGAGGGAATTTGAGGACAGAGTCTGGAACTTGTGGCCTGCTCATTCAAACCTCTCAAGAATAGTGAATAACCCTAAGCTGTAATTACTACAGTTCATGGTAGCAAAGACAAGAGTACCATTGACAACAGAAAATTATGAATGTGATTACTCAAGCTTGAAACAGAAGTAATCTGCGCAATCGATATTTTACTTTCTTAGAAAATTTCCTGCTAAAACTGAAGAAAGATTGTCATACGGATAAGGGGAAACAGTAACTACGGGAATAAAATCATAAGCTTGGAGAGGGGGTTGACATTCATGCTCTGGAACCATTATCAATTCCAACTTGTGGATAACCCAAGCAAGAGACCCGGATGGGATTTATTAAACCATGGACGGGTAGAAAATCACAAGAAAATCTAATAACAAATTGCATGTATATGAATGGACAGTCGAAACCCTAGGATAAAAACCCTAGGTACCCTATGGTGAGTTGTGCATCATGAACAAAGGCAAAGACAGTCATATTCAGAAAGCAAGTTAAGTAACAAAACCACGCCCCCAGAATGGCAGTGCTCCGGCGAGGGAGACCGAGCCATTAGGGAATTTCTTGTTGCGATGTTTTGAATTGAATTGGATGAATGTCAAATGTTGAATGTATGACCAACCGCAGGCAGTCAACGATGGTTTTCCTAACTTAGTTGCAAGCCATCAGATAGTAATTAGCTATAATTCTGAGGGACTTGAAACAATATCCCTACAGGGCAACGTTTTAATGATTGAACCTACTAGCAACGACCTTGAAAAGAAATTATTTCAATGGTAATTCAACAGATTAGAGTTGCTGGTCCCAACATAGCATACGCATAACAAAAACTCTAAATTTCTTAGAACAGACTTCAGCGAGAGAACTATATATATAAACAAGTATTACAGAGCCATGATTGGAACAACAATACGATTGCCCATTTCATAAATTAATACAGAAATTGGAAAACAAGTCAAAGTCTCTGTCGGAAAACAACATGGATGCGGCGTTCGCTGAGTAGAACTTATTAGGAAAAAACATAGTCCTGATACAAGTGTTCACATAATCTGGTAAGAGAAACGTAACCCAGGTGTACACAAAAACAAACCCAAGACTTATTACAATTACATGGCAGATCTCAAAGACAAACTATTAATACAATTAGAATTTCAACCAAGGCAACTTTCGCCTGAATCTACAACAGTATAGCCAAGCCTCGGCCAGGAGAGCCTGTGGCTCCAGACTTTTACAATGTAAAGACTGTAGAAGAACTTTGTCTAAGCACGGCAAGACCCTCTCTGCAGCTAAAACTGGACAGAACAGAGAAATGCTTTACAATCCTTGAAGAATAGCAAAACGAGAGCAGTGAACTTCCCTTTAGTCAAGCCAAACCCGAGTTTTGGGTGCTTACCCGGCATTCCACGCTGGAGGTGTGCAACCCTGTTAGCAACGATTGATTCCTCATGCCAGATTGACCTCCTCTGGCTCCACCATCCATATTCCAACCAAAAACCTGTAAACCAGAGGGAAATCTGTTAGGGTTTGGTCGAACATTGTAAGCATCGAAAACAAATTGGCAGAGACAAAAGCGAGCAAAGTGTAAGAGGCACACACAGAATGGTGTGTAATTACCTGGAGATGGGGTGGACCAGCTCCGGAGCATCGAATCCTAGTTGCAGAAACTGGTTCATGTACAAACTGAACGCGGTGGGAAGAGCATCCAAGCAGAATGAGGGAAAAGAACCATACCACCGGATAAACCATCACAAAACCCCAGGTCGATGCTTGACCCTTCGATTCATCACCGCATTCCTGATCGTCGATCGCTGGAGGCGCCCGAGATACACGGTCACCGATGGATGCCAGCCCTTGCCACGCCACCGCAACCAAGCAGGGAGTAAATGACTGGCCAGGTGGATAATGCAAATGAAGCCAGCTATGGGAGAAGTACCAACGTACGAGGGCAATGGTACCCTGGAAATAAAGGAGAAGCAGTCTAAGGGGTGGCAAAATAAATGCATGGGTCAGGGTACGGCCAGAAGGGGGTTTTTCCGACTGCCGATTCCGACAGCTGAGAAACAAGAATTGCATATGAACAATTTACACAGCACATTTACATTAAACCATAAGTCAAAAACAAAAACATTCACACTGTAAGACTAGCAAATAAAAAAAAAAATCTCGGACATATTTTATCGAAGGGGGATGTGACAGTTTCCTTAAGATACACTTCTATACTTTCTGATAAAATATTTCTGATATATATTTTATGACACATAAGACAAATTGGTTATTTGTTGCCGTAAGATACACTTCTATGTTTTGCGATATATATAAAAATAAAATTCCTGCAAAAATCCCACCGCAGGTATATACAACATTCCTGCATTTTATGACACTCTGCTGGTTATTTGTTGCCGTAGGATATAAAAATAGACTTCCTGCTAAAATCCAACCCAGGTATATACAACTGCCAGGCATTTATGACACAAAGACAAGCTGGTTATTTGTTGCCGTAGCATACACTTCTTCTGATATATATAAAAATAAACTTCTTGCTAAAATTCAACCCAGGTATATACAACTGCCACGCATTTATGACACAAAGACAAGCTGGTTATTTGTTACTTTAAGATACACTTCTATGCTTTCTAGCGAAAATCCGAAAATAAATTTCTTGCGAAAATCCGAAAATCCAACCGCAGATATGTACAACTGCCGGGTATTTATGACACATAAAAAAGCTGGTTATGTGTTGCAGTAAGATACACTTCTTTGTTGCCGTAAGATACACTTCTATGCTTTCTGATATATATAAAAATAAACTTCTATACTTTTCGATATATATATCACCACATGTCAGACCAGAGTTCCAAAATCTGTCGATAGGAATGCAATATTGTGACAAAGTAGTTATTTAACTTGTGGTTTTATAATGTCTGCTCAAGATCTCACTGGAAAAGGATTGTCTGTGTTTTGGCAGATGCTGAGCTTTTCCATGCAGCAGAGACCAGGGAGATCTTATCAAATAACCAGAGCTGCGTACCTGCAGTTTGGTCTCTGCCTCACGGAAATGTTTAATAACTACTTTGTTAGGATATTGCATGCCCATTGACAGATTTTCGAACTCAGGTGTGACATGTGGAGATATTTTATGGAGCTTTGTGTGCATGTGGAGCTATGCTTGGCTTCAATTGCAAGAATTACATTCATGCAATTCAGGGAGTCGAATTGGCAGTGGCCTTTTAACTTGCGAGGGCTGTTTGACTTGCAGTAGACAAAACGTTTTTAAAATCTTCTCTTTTACATATAACTATTAATTATGGCTTAACCCACTCCAACTAAACCATCACTCTAAATCCATTTCATATATTCTCAGTTGTAATAATCACTCTTAAATCTACCTTTTTCAGGGGAACTCTAAATCTATCTTATATATTTCTAGTTGTACATTCATTTCTAAACTATGAAATTATACTTACTAGGTTGTTTTTTCCATTAACTTTCTCTTCTCATCATTATGCAAGTAACTCAATTGAAATAAATTTACTATTAAGCTAAATAAATTTTCTCTTCTTATCATTATGCAAGCAACTCAATTCAAATAAATTTACTATTAAGAAAAATGAACTTTAATCATTTTAAGTGAATTTTTAAGAATTATAAGAATATATGATATGCATTAACTAAGAATCTTTGAAGAAAAATTTAATTAAAGTTAATACTAAAGATACTATAAAGCGAAAACTTCATATTTTTGGCCTTCCATATTTATAAGAGAGTTTCATATTAACTTTTACTAATTTCAAAATGCATTAATGTATATGTATGGTTGAAATTTTATTAAAAGTTTATCTTTCACATATAATATTGCATAAACAACCTTGAGGGTTAGCTCATGTGGTTTACTTCTCATCGTTAATGCATTTTGCTACTGAGAGGTCAAAGGGTCAATGCACCTTGCTACAGAGAGGTCATAGAGTCAATTTTCCTCAAAGCTCTTAGGGTTAGGCTCCATAAAACTCAATAAACCTAAATTTTTAGTTTTTAAAGTGCACAAAATCCAAATAAATTCTTTATTAGTAATTAAATTACACCCAATTAATAATTCACAGTACCATACTCCTAATAAATAATAAACTTACCAATCCTAACATAATACTCTAAAAATAATTAAACAAATTCAAACTTTATTATGCGACCTATGACTTCTATAAATTCTTAAAGGTACATGTAATAAACTTTCTTTACCGGGTAAGAATACACATATATATATATATATATATATATATATATATATATATATATATATATATATAACACTGGTATTAATGACTAAACTAATTCTTATTTGTTTATTAAAAAAAAACAAATTATCTCCTCAATGATATACCTTTCGAAATAAAAAACTTTCCTAGCTTATTACGTCCAAATATATACCTATACCTTCACATCCTATTTTATTACTCATATGATTTTTTCCTTCAAATTAATTTACTACTCCTAAACCTACATCGTCCTTCATATCACTTCCATTGTAACCTTGACTCATATCCTTATACAACATGCTTTATGTGATTACTTTTTCTCTACATGCTATTGCATCTAAACTTTCTCCACATACTCTCACATCATAATATTTTGCATAAACATTATGTAACTAATTTTTGAAATACAATTGATATTGCATCCAAACTTTCTCCACATACTCTAACATCATAATATTTTGCATAAACATTATGTAAGTAATCCTTGAAATACAATTGATAGAAATTGTATATGATAATAGTTCTTTTAATTTCTTTAAGCTATTTTAAACATATCCTTAACCATGGTTCTTTGGAATGAAAATATTCTTCTTTTAGTGAAGATAATGAAATCTTCAATTCGTGATATATCATGATCTTAATGTATTATGAAACAAGTATTCATCATGTTTTTGGAGTTATGGTAGGTTGTGACTTCGTAAAGGTAGATTTTTCGCTTAATATCATTATCCATGTGTCATGTGGTGAAGGAAAATTTGAGTACAAGTTCGAGTTGTTGGGGATTCAAAATAATGACATTAAGTTATTAGATGCAAATCCCACATAACATGCTAGGGAAAAATCATCATTGTCAGATATACACAAGATTATTATTTCATATTGTTTTAATCCAATGCACTTACACTATGCTTTCAAATATTGCCTTAAAACCATCTAATACTACTACATATAAGTTAGGCAAAATAATTGCATGTTCAATAGAAAATAAAACAACTATACTAGCAATTGCACCAAATGTTGCAAATGAAACATTGTAAGGCGATAGGAGAGGAAATTGTAGCATAGAAGAAAGAAGTTCTTAGTGGTAATTGTAGCTTAACTAATGTGAATAACATATTGGAAATGATTTATCAATTGTTGTCACATTTTAATCCTTTGCTAGTGTTGAGTTTGGATAAAACCGTTGTTGGAATGTTCATTTCTTCTACACTCATCTCCAACAAAATAGAGTACTCGTAACAGAAACCAAATTGGGCAAGATGAGTTCCTCTACAACATGACCATAAATAAGAAATGATTGTGGAAAACTAAACAATGATAATGTTGGCTACTCACAACCTTCTTCCCTTACCTAAACACCATCAACAATGCATCGGTCACCAAAATAAAAACTCATGATCACCAAAACATGCTCCAATACTTGTGTAACTGAGACATATTATTAAAAATATAGAACAAATTTCAAATAAAAAAACTAAACATAGATGTGGAGGATAAAGGAGACAAAATATTCTATTCACTTACTACTCCCTACACAAATACAAAGAATACAATTATGCCAACACAAAGGGCATCCTTGCCTCAGACCATCCTCATAATGTCACAATATACTTACATTCTTTCATAATGTTAATGCTTCATTTATAGCTATAAAACAAGGATTGTTGCAAGTGGCCATGTTTAAAAAATTTGCAATAACCAACAAGGGGAGTTATATTGTTCTAGTAATTGATCTTGGTTACAATTTCGGTATTCCACATGTTCTAACCTACCATTTGTAACAAATCCCTACCCCTTCTAACAAACTTCTTGTAAATATTTCATAACCCGTGTGATGGACACTACACAAAGGTTTACCATTTTTAATATGTTATGAATGTAGGAAGAACTCTTCTCTTTGAATCCATCAAATATACTCAATAATAATAAATTTTGGTATTCATGTATTTTAAACATCACTAAAAATGTACTTCGAGTAGTTGTAGATATAGCCAAGGACCTAATATTGAATAGCAAATTTGATGGGAATTTGTATATGAAATTTATGATTTTTATTGAAGGACTTTGGCCACAGATGTGCATAGAAGCTTGGAGCAACATACAAAGAACTGGAGATTGACACATATAGGCATGGTTTTTAGCATTCATCCCACGTGACAAAAGAAGAATAAAATGATGACACAAAATATATGACCATCAAATATAACATGGCTAAGTAGAAACACAAGTGTAAGTCAGCCAAAAGACACTAGATTTATTTGTATTAACTGTAAGCCAAAAACCCTTTGTCTCTTTCACTAAATTAATTCACATGGTCTGTAGAAAGTATCGACCCCCCATAATGGTTCAAATCTTCATCTTTTGTATAAAATCATTAAAGCAGAGAATGGCCACAAAAAGGTATCATTGGGAAAATAACAACGAAAAATAACATTTTCCTGAAGATTCTACAATCATCATTCATAATGCACACCTTCTTTTTTGTTTTTGCTCAGGAACTATCGCTCCCTTGGGACTATATTTTGTTCTCCAATTTATTGGACATCGGGACGAAGTCTATATTTTCCTCCCAACCATTTGATAGTTTGCTAGAAGTTCCTTCAAGCAGTTGTCACCCCCGAGCTCGAATGTCCCAGAGATCCCATAGTTAGAAAATTTCAGGGATTCCAGAGGAATGGCATGCCTCCACCCTTATGGTTCAAAGAGCACCCATTTATATTGAAGGTACCTCCACCTACGAGCCATAAGGGATTTCCAAACAATTATGCACTGGCCTTGGTAATTATGACTTACCAATAGAAATTTTATGCTCAATGTCCTCTGTTCTTTTTAGTTTATAGGGCTTCCTTGTCCTCATTTCTATGTGTGCACTTCCTTCTCCCCTTTGTCCTATCCCATTCGAATGACTTTAATTTCCTCTTATAATGCTTGGTTTTCAGTTTATAATTAGTTAGGGTTCCCTGCAGGTAGTTAGAGTCTTGCCTTAACCCTCACTTATATAAAGTTTATTTCATTTACATATTGTGAACGTAGTAATGTGTTCATAACAACCTTAAGGTATTTGCATTTAAATATGATTTTATTTATGATATATCATAATTATGAATTTAATTATGACATATCCATAGCATTGTGTGATATTCCAAAAAATCACCTTTTATCTTATTAAAACCATTAACATTTGCAGTTGCCAAAATTACAATATTATATAAATGTGAAAATGGCTTGAGTCATTACAACCCTCCCGTAAAAAACTAAACATTGTCCTTGGTTTTCAATGTTGTTATAGTTATCATGCATGAAATTCATTTTTATATGTCTTATAGATTCTGCTCTCTTACTGCAAAAGACGTTAGTGCATAAATCAAGTCATCATAAACTAGAACATATCATCAAGTTAGCTCAATCATCCAGGTTATTATAAATCATGCAGAAGAGTACTATAGCTTCGATACTTACCTTGATTTGATGACTTCTTCTTTGTATGCACATGGGTTTCTTTGTCTATCTTGGCTAGCACATGGATGAAAGCATGTCTTCCATGACCAAAGTGTGGGATCCAAGTGGTTTCTCGAATGCTCTAGGTACCCTCAAAACTATTTTTTCAGGTACTACTTCAACAACATATTTCTGTAGGGCTTCTAGGTACCTTCCAAGCTAATGACCTAGGTACCCACCCCACTGTCATGCTAGATCGATTTCCCAAGGCAAAAAGGGTATCCAGAAGGTCGCCTCTGTTACACAAAATATTGTCACCATGACTATTTGCAGTCAGTATGGGTCTATCATCATTCATACTGTCCTCCTAAGCAAGTCTCAAACCTTAGATCTTCATGTCAAGCTTTGAAAATGAGAGAAAGACCTTAAAAATCAATAAAGCTCTGGTTCCGCACTTTCTCTCACTGTTGCCTGCGGTCCCGCACCCCCTGTACATGTTACCTGTGGACCTGCCCGCTCTGTCTCTAAAGGAGTGGGTGCGGACCCCTGTGAAAGTCAAAAAGGCGCAAGTTTATTCTTAAAAACTCACTTTGGGTTAATTCTAGATGATTCTAGAAGGAATCTTGACATGGATGGTTCGCTCCTAGGTGGTTCATGCATCCCAAAAGTGAAGGAGCTAATCCCTTGATGAGAGGAGCTATCCCTTTGAAGGAGGGCTTTATCCCTTTGAAGGTGGACCTAGTAACTTCCCTCCATTGCACTATAAATTAAGGCATTGGGCTGGTTGCTAGGGGGGTTAGAAGCTGAACATTTTTTAGGGTAAATGTTGGTGGAATTGAGACTTCCTAGTTAAGCTTGAGAGGAGAGATCACATACCTTTTGGCTTCATTGGGAAGAGAGTGAAACTTGTCAAAGTAGAGGATACTTCTTGCTGGACCCTGGGAGGAGCTTGTACAACATCAAGGCACAGGTTGTAAAGTTCTTCTTTGATTTAAATTAATACAATCAGATTCATTTTTCTCAACAAATTGTCTTATGTGATTTGTTTCATGAATTCCTTGATCATCATGATAAGTATGCTTTATTATATTGGCTTTTCAGGTACTATTTAATTTGTGTGCTTGTTTGTGTTTGCAGATTCTCTACAAGGGAGCTCATTTGGATCAATAGAGTGAGGCTTCCACAAACTTGCATTGGACCCAAGGTAGGCCTAAAACACTTGTTTTCCTTTGTTTATAAATTGCATATTTAGAGAAAGATAGAATTTGATTGGTTTGCTTGTCACTAGATATCATTAGATACTAGGGAGGTCAGTCTTGTCCGCAAAAACGACTCATTCCGTGTGACAAAATGGTGACTCCGCTGGGGACTTTATTTTTTGATTTGCTTTACTTTGACTTGAGAAACTGTGTTTTTGTTTCTGTTTTTGGCTTGTTGTGTGTGGAATTGAGTAGGTTTAGTAGATCTTGGATTATTTTTTGTTTTTTATACTTTTGGGAGAGGACCGCACCCTCTGCTTGTAACACAGTGCGGACCTATCCACACTTTTGCTTTACACACAGAGCAGTACCGCACCTGTGTGGACTACGGACCTGTGGACCCTGTCAAAATTTTGAAAAACTTAAGATTTTCTCTTTCAGTCAGCTTAGGATTTGTTTAGGTGTTTTTTGCCTCTGCCCAGACCTGCATGTGACTTGTCAGGAACTTTTCTTAGGTTAATTCCATTGGCATTAGGGTTTTAGGTGAAATTCCTAGAAGTTTTGGTTGCCGGGCTTGGTTTTCATTTTGGTCTTGTAGTAGCTCAGAGCTTAGAAGCCTTAGAAGCCTCAGATCACCTTGGTTTTTATTGGCCTTCTTATGAGTCTAATCGTTTGCAAAATCTGCCTATGTTGAGGAATCCATCTTGTTTTCTCTCTTTGCGAAACTTCGAAAGGACTTGTGATTAAAAGTTTTGGATTTCATTTTTAGAAAAGAAAACAAAAATTGGTTGTTTTTGACTGATTTGTGATTATGGACAAATTAGTCCTTAGTTTGCTTATAGCTAAGTAAAACATCCTTGAAAAGAAATCTTGTAAGCTTTTACTTCAAATAGTTCTTAGAATTTATAGATCTCAAGATTAGATTTTTCCATAGTTTTGAGTGTTTTATAAAAAATAATAAAAAAATCTCTTTTGAAAAAGTTTGTTTTTGTAGTATTTGAGTGTTTGAAAGAAAAGGGAAATTTTTGTAAGCATAACTAGTTGTCTCGTTTTTAAGTGTATTGGAAAACACAAAAAGCTCTTCTTTTGATTTGTTTGTTAAGGAAAGATTTGTTTTTACAAGAATTTGCATTCTCAACTCTTTCCTAGCTAGAAATTCATTGAAGGGAAAAGATTGCTTATCATCTTAAGTGCATTTTTTTAGTGATTTGGAGTCAAGTCTTCATACCATAAGTTTCATCTCCGCACCTTTTGACTTAAGAAAAAACCAATAAAAGTAACGCTTAAAGTAAAATCTATCTAGTAATCTTTTTATTTCTAGGGCTCTATTACACGAACATAGCTTAGGCTAGTGTTTTGGAGTAGGGAGTAATTAACTCTCCAAGATAGTAAAACAAACAAGTAGTTGTATATTGCGGTACAAGATAAAATCCAATTGTTACATCTATGCTCTGGGAAAGCTCCCCTTAAAGGAAAAGCACGATATCATATCCAAACCAGTGTGGGAATCAATCCTTCCTCATTGGGAACGATAGAAGATGTTCACGTATTAAAAACAGTAAACCTTGGATTAACCATTGTCGAGGAGCTTGGGGTCACTTGTTGGTAAACCTTGGATTATGTCAAGGAGCCTTCAAGGGGATTGAGCTTGTTACTCTGCCCTTGCGTGTGTATCGGATCATAGACTATTCCCCCAGGTATATTTGTTTCCGTTGGTAACCATAGTGACCATATTCTATAGGATTCTTTCCTAAGGTGATGGTGGAGGGAAGATCCCACTGTACCTGGAGCAAACGTCGGCTAGACTCACTTGGATTTTCTGGGGGGTTCTCTTCACTCGAGATGGTTTAGTGGACAAACTTGTGCCAGTCTATTCATTAAGCAGGTTTCCAGGGTAACTGTTCCAACTGCCATTTCTGTATTGAACTCTGCGACGTTGGATTTTATCACCAACTAGTGTTTTCAGTATGGAAAGTTACTGTTTGTGTGTGGTTTGATCTCCTATATTCTTTAGGCGTGTGATTCAAAATTTTTTGGTTCTTTAGAGGCTTTAGGTGGCTTTCATTGAGATTTTTCTTTGTTTGCGTGTGAAGTAGTTAAAATATTTAATCGTGGCTGAATTACCGAGGAAGTCCCGTAGACTTCGGGGCCAACCTCCTGAGTTTTCACCAAGCCAGCCTGAAGGGCTACGAGCCCTTGTAACTCCTAGAGACAGTAGAGTTGGGTCACCTGAAGAAGGAGAGTCTTCTTTAGTGGTACATCCTAATTATAAAGCTCTAGTAGAAGATTATAATCCACAATTTGTTTCTATTTCCGAAGTTACTGGTAGTTTTTCATCTACTAGTGATTTAGGTGAGGAACCTGAAATATATGAACCTGAAACTGAATTTGCTGCTACGCCAACATCGGGATTTGCCTCTCCAACTTCTAGTGGTCCTGGTTCACCCAGGTGTTGTAGGTAAAAGTATCCGACTCGGATGACCCTATCCCACTCTAAGGGTGATAGTACCTTAGCAACAACTGTAAGGAAAACTACTGAAGGTTTACTTCTTTATGAAAGCAAAAGAGAGTGGAGAAGTGCACTAACCGTTGCCGTGCGCTTAATGTCGAATCCAAACTCTTCTCTTTGGCCGCTTGCTCCTAGCTCCTTGCTCTTTTGCTGGCCCAGCTACAATGAGATCCTGCAAAATGACAAAGAAGGAAACTACAAGAGGCATGCAATCATAACTGGTTCAAGGATTAGTGTAAACCAAACATGCAATTATCACAATATATTATTGGAACAAGAGCACATAGAAGAACCTCAATAGCTTTTATTAATGAAGAAGTAAAGGTTCTGAGAGTATTACAACCATTGAAGGCTCCAATCCAGCAACACCTCCCAGCAGAAAGAATTTCTCCTCTTCACCTCTCTCAAACAATCACCCAATAGCTCTATAGTGAAACCAACAGCATATCATTACTTTGCACAAAATTCCAGCCTCCTGAGCTCATAGGAGAGAGCTCAATATATAGATGAATTGAGAAAGGATGAGTCAGCTTGCAACTGATGTGTAGCTGCCTTGTGTCCTCTCTCTCTTCAGTTAATCTTTAGTTGATCTTCAGTTCTTGAGTCCACTTGGAGAACCTTGCTTCCACTTGGAGAAACAGAGCCTCTGACTCATCACAAGGCGAAATACCTGACCCAAGTGTCATTTTTGGAAGATTCCAGAGCAATGACTCAATGTGCCACTTGTCCAAACTCGCTCAACGCAGGTGGCCTTTGTTCTACCTGCTTTGCAACGCAGGTACACCATGGAGGAGTTGTGTTTCAGCGCAGAAGCCTAGTGGAGCACCTGCTTTGATTTCAGGATTTCTTGTTTTTGAGTGTTTTCAGGTGGAGAACTGATCTGAGAGCTGTTGGTTTGCTGACCTTGTTCCTCTAGGGGTAAGAACATCATGTTTAGGGAACTTTGGATCCCTTGGATTATTGACAATTCATGCCTATTGATGTAAGGCACAAAATTGTCTATAACAGATGCCCCCTAAAGTATGAGGTCGTTTATCGGGTGAAATGCTTTATTGAGAGGATCCGAAGTTCATTCAATCTGCTGAGAGGTGTCCTGTAATAAGATACAATACAATACATTATTTTTCATACATCTTCATGATCTAGCTGAGGCGGGCATTCCCATGCTCAGCTTTATAAATACATTTTGGTACATAGAACAGACGATCGTCTGATTGTAGACTGATAATTCTCTGCTGAAATTATCATCCTTTGAGAAGGATGATCATCTGCTGTAATGATGTACATATCAAATGTCTTTATGTCCTGAATATATATCGCAGCTCGGATGGATGAAACTAGATCTGGGGTCTTCAATCTCTTCCGATCTTCACTCGATGTACAAGTCGATCCATGTGAGAATTTTTTGAAGTCGAACATGGAAAGACATCGCTTGATTACCGGTCAATGATGTAAACCGTTAACAAGCGCGAGAGGAATCACCGATAAGGATGATGACCCTCAAGGTACGGCAGTACAATTCACATGGTGGGAATAAAGGACTTGGCGTCGACCACCATGCAAAATCTTCTGGTCGAAGGTCATTGATGTATACCTGTCGCCGGAAGTGAGAAACTTGCCATTGAGGCATGCAAGCTTCAAAGTACTGAAGGGGGTGTTCCTAGATCGACTCCTTGGATAATGAGCTGATGTCGACAAGGAGCGATCCGTCAAAGGAGGGCCTTAATGAATCCCACATCAGTGACATGGAACGGAGCTAGTGATTGTGATGAGGTGAAAACAAACTGTGATGTATGATTCAGGGTGGCGGTCATGAAATGGATGAAGGACAATGTATGGCAGTGGATGGGACACGGTTGACTCTTTGCAGAACCACATCTCTTGAACATATAACGACACTGATGTGATGGATTGGTAGCATTACCCCAATTGTGGATGGTGTGGCGAGGACCATGGTTATGAGACCGGTGAATGAAACAACCCAACCCGATGTGATACGAAGGACAAAGTGTCATGTTCAAGAGCGACTTTCTACCATTAATGCTGTGAGGTTCTCCCAATTTTTCCCCAGTCATTGCTGACCAGTACCTCTTTATTTTTGTCAAGCTTGAGGAGGATAACATATGCTTGTTCTATAACCTGCCCTTCGGGCAAGCCCATCGCTATGTTTTAACGAGCCTAGCGATAGGGAAACTCGTTCTCGTCTAAAGACAAGTTTGTCGCTATTTAATCATTTTAACGAGTCTAACGACAAGGAAAACTCGGTCCTTTTCATTTTTAGAGAGTCTGAAAAGGTACGGAAAGTTAACTCCAAAATTCCTTTTTCGTCATCTAATCCCTTAAGTCCGAAAAAGTATAAAACAATACAAAAGGGATGAATTTTCGATTTCTTTAACGAGCCGAACAAAACAAGCGCTCGATCTTTTTGTGCAATAATCCCTCAGGTCCAAAAAGATTAAAATCTAGAGGAGGGATAGCTCTTCCGGTCCTTTTAACGAGCTGGAAGGCCAAAACTCGGCAAACTTTTCATATTTTACGAGTCAGTGAAAAGAGCTCAAAGAAGACTCGTCTTTTGAGGAACGAGTGATAAACAGGGATAGCAGCAGATTCCAGGTACAGGTTGGAATTTTCCAATCACAGCAGTGTCACAAGGATGGCTAAGTGAAATCACTCTTCGCAGCTGTTCCTCAAAATGGGTAAACAAACATATGGAGATGAACGATTGGCCAAATGAACGGATGGAGGTGATGGCATATAAACACGACCAAGGGCTTTTAATATGGCTTTCAAAGGTTACTTTTCTCAATGATATTTACCGGTTCATTTTTTCTGGATGAGCTTGAACTGTTAGGGAAAGATTGCTCACAATTTATGTTTATTTTTTAACGAGCATGAACTCTATACAAAAACTGCTCGATTCTTGCGTTTATTTTTTAACGAGCATGAACATTGCTAAAACTGCTTGATTTATACCAGTCTTAATACAAGGAATGCCTTAGGTGAGGTAATCTTATTTAAGGAGCGATACCTCACTAATTACTCCAATTTGGCAGGTTTTAACTTTTGCCTTTCATCCTTTCTTTGTGCAAGCTGGAAACGGCTAATCCTACGAGTTTAACGGGTTAGACCTACAGGTTTAAAGGGAGGACCTAAAAATTTAAAAAATAAATAGTCGTCCTGTGCTTGCACTCCAAAAGGTTTGCATGCCCCTAGGTATAAAGTATAATTTCGAGATTCTATCCTCTTACTTATTATCCGAAAAATGGTTTTGTTCGCTGCCGCAAACTAAACTCTCTTTTCGGCGATGTCTATCATTAGGTTGCTAAGGATGGTGACTACTTGTTTCAGCAATTTCATCTCTTTCTTTGGAGACTGCCCCTACTCTCTTTCAAAACATATTGTTTTAATGGGTGAGGCTTGACATTCAAAGATGGTGGCTACTTGCTGCCACAAGTGGATCTCCTCCTTAGGAGAACCTACTTTTTTAGACAAAGGGAGCGATTCTTCCGCTTCACATAACTTTAACAAAATAATTTTATCCTAGAACAACCCTCTCTTCCTTTTTCGGACGGGGTACGGACTAGTCCATTCTTCTGCGGAAATTAACTTTATACCCAAGGTTTTCTCTGCCCGAGGCAGGCCAGGGTGCATGCCCCCTGGGTCCCAGTTCTTTCTTTCCGAATTACTCACATTCATCGGGAAGTAGAACCGGGGGTGGTGGCATTCCTTGAGTGAATAAACCGTTAAGGGATGGTATTTGACTATTTGCGATGCGTGATCCTGGAAATGAAAGTTGGTCTACGAGCTTGACCATTCTTCCTTCGTGCGGAAAACACATGACTCTAAAGAGCGAGGACACTATTGCCTCCATGCAATATATATAGTCTCGTCCAAGGAGTAAGTTATAAACCAAGGGTCCCTGGACGACCATGATGTTCATATGAACTGTCTTCCCTTTCAATGTAATTGGAACATTGGGGAGAATCCCTAACGGGTGACTGGTTCCTTTATCAAAACCTGATAGATTTCTCATCTCAGGTAAAAGCGCCGGGCAACCCAGTGCTTTCCAAGCAATAGAGGAAAGGATACTCACAGATGCCCCTTCATCAATGATAGTTCCAGCCATCACCATTCTGTAGATTTGGACTATGATTCTGAATGGGATACTGGCTGGTAACCGGGGTCTGCCTAGTTGATTCCAATCAAAGGATACAACTAGGTTGCTTGGTGGTGGGACCGAATATACGGCCGGATACGACCCTGACGATGTTCCTTCCTGCGATAAAGGAATGGGCGCATTGCCCTGATGCTCATCAGAGTCTGTGTTGATGAAAAGAATATGGACGGTGTCATCCTTATCCTCTTCGGTGAGGGTGTCATTTGAAGATGGGTCTTCAATGACGGAGTCATTGGAGGATGAAACCTCTGAAGGAAGAACCGGGTCAACTGCCGTTTCGACCTTTAGACTTTCGTCTGGTCTGGATTCAATAGGTTCATTCTCAATGACCGACACTTCAGCCGACCACTTGAGCGGGTCAGCTGGATTTTCAACTATCGAGGGATTAGGCGCGAGTTTTCGGTATCCAGGAGGAAGTCGTAACGGTGAAATCGGACGATCTTCCAAAACTCTCTTTGCCTCATCTAAGAATGGACATCGGTGGATGGCATGATCGCCTTCAAACAATATACAGGGTGATCTTGGTCTCCCTCTTCGTCCTTCACTCTCACTAGTTGACGGACTGCAATCAACATGACTACCAGAGGTTGATGCTACCGGATTGTGCAACCTTGGGGACCAGTCCCTTAGTATCCGGGGAATACAAGGACAGTCATGATGGAAGTGGGCCCCTTTGCAAATAACACATGGCGATTTAGGCCCGGTCGGTGCAGTGTGTGGATTTTTGTCAGCTGTCTTTTGCTTGCCCCCAGTCGCCTTCGCCATAGGCCCCTTCTGCTTCTTTTCTATTTTCTTCTTCTTTTCCTTCTTCTCCATGGGAGGCTGAATTTTGCCGGCTCTACCTTGCGAAGATGAAGGATCAGAGGAAGTATTGTAAGAAGTGGAAGGCTGGTGGGTATTTCTAGACTGGTCTGACTGTTGATTCGACTGCTCAGGATTAGTGGCGATCTGGACTACATTAGTTGAAAAGAGCCATACGGGTAGGCCAATTGTCAATCCTGGAAGTGACAATGTGGCCATATGAGGCGCACCAACATCTCCCCAAGAGGAGAAGGGATTTGGACTTCCACCAAGGTTACTTCCTTGGTTGGTGGGCTCCATACTTTTCAACTGAAAGATCGACGTGGGAATAATAGGTGATTATGTTCCGCTTAAAATAAATTTTATTAACGACGCTTTAGACACAACTTTGCTTTTTCATGTTTTAAGAGTCGAGAAAAAGCTAAAGATGACTCTAGTCGCCTTCGATGTTTTAACGAGCCCGAAGTGACAAATGCTCGGATGGACTTTTTCAGTTATAGAGTTTGAAAAAGGCCAAAAGAAACTTCTCTGGAGTTCTAGGCAGAGGGTGTGCCAAACTTTTCGCGAAACCACAGAATACGTTTTACGGTACGGGTGTTCGATCTTCGTGAATGCTGTGTTCACTGCATCGCGATCAGTAGGGCGGCCGATAAAACTTCCTATGGATAAAGGATAATTGCCTATAGGGGTCTCCCAATATATACTCGACGGTACGTGGGAGTACAAGTCCGTATTAGTGCCACCGACTCTCAGGAGGAATCACCCACCTTCGTAGAGATCGACAGTCACTATGTTTAACGACGCCGGAACACGTCTCTACCTAGACCTCTATGTGTTTGCGTTATGTTACAAAGAGTTGTTATGTAAATTGGATTTATTAATGTTGATCTTGCTTAGCAGTTTGCCTTTAAGGATCACCACGAAATGTATATAGCAAATTCCTGAATGCAGTCTAAGATGAGAAGCAAACTTTTCAATCTTTCAACTTTGAAAACCTTAACTACTGAGGGAAAAGAAAGGCAAATCTTTTCACACAGATCATAGAGCACACACTAAATTCAAATTTTTCCTAAATCATCAAGCAAACAGTCAAATGCAAAATGCACAATGCATGTATTTTCTTTTCCCTTTCTTAATGTAGATGGGTTACAAAAAGAAAGTTGTTATATAACTTTGATTTCGATTTTAAAGTGAAAACAAACAAGCTTGTCCAAAATCAAAAGACACCTTAATATTTACTTGCTTAATCACTGGAAATGCATGAAATCAAACCATAATGACGAAAGTAAAAAGACTAATCAGCTATGGACAGTAAACAAGCTAACTCTTTAGACCAGCAAAATGCCTAACACAGGTTCAGATCTAAGAGGCCAAAAGCAAGACTAGTTTACTCTTCGTTATGGGAAATTGTAAATGATTAAGAAATACAAAAGAACAAGTACAATTTCGTTATATAACAGAGGCAGAATGATGGCAAGTAATGTTGGTTTCAGAACAGGTACAAGACTGACACCTAGCAGCAAAATCTAAGTGAAAACAAGCAAGAGAAAGGGAGGAAACCCCAAATGCACTAGGCAAATTTGGGCCAACGCAGGTGCTGCACAGCCAATCTGGCTCTCAGCGCAGGTAGCCCCTTCGGGACCTGCGTTGCAAAGCAGGTAGCCTGTGTACTACCTGCTTTGGAAAACGAAACTTGCGTTTTCACAGTTTCCGGGTCATAATTTTCTCAAAAATGCACAGTTTTTGCTCAAATCAGAAGCAATCAGTCAAGCACACTCAAAGGGATGATTAGGAAGGTGAAAAGCTATCACTAAGAGCTTACAAGGATCCTTGTAGATCAGCTCTTCAAATCATGAACTTGCTCAGAAATGAGCTAGAGTAGCTGCCCTCTACTTCGCTTTTGATATAGTCAAAAGCTTTTCGATTTGGTACTCTTTTGTTCAGGAAATGAATAGAAAAATACTACAAACACAATCAAACGGATACGATCCCCAGCGGAGTCGCCAGTTTGTTGTAGGGAAAAGTATCCGACTCGGATGACCCTATCCCACTCTAAGGGTGATAGTACCTTAGCAACAACTGTAAGGAAAACTACTGAAGGTTTACTTCTTTATGAAAGCAAAAGAGAGTGGAGAAGTGCACTAACCGTTGCCTTGCGCTTAATGTCGAATCCAAACTCTTCTCTTTGGCCGCTTGCTCCTAGCTCCTTGCTCTTTTGCTGGCCCAGCTACAATGAGATCCTGCAAAATGACAAAGAAGGAAACTACAAGAGGCATGCAATCATAGCTGGTTCAAGGATTAGTGTAAACCAAACATGCAATTATCACAATATATTATTGGAACAAGAGCACATAGAAGAACCTCAATAGCTTTTATTAATGAAGAAGTAAAGGTTCTGAGAGTATTACAACCATTGAAGGCTCCAATCCAGCAACACCTCCCAGCAGAAAGAATTTCTCCTCTTCACCTCTCTCAAACAATCACCCAATAGCTCTATAGTGAAACCAACAACATATCATTACTTTGCACAAAATTCCAGCCTCCTGAGCTCATAGGAGAGAGCTCAATATATAGATGAATTAAGAAAGGATGAGTCAGCTTGCAACTGATGTGTAGCTGCCTTGTGTCCTCTCTCTCTTCAGTTAATCTTTAGTTGATCTTCAGTTCTTGAGTCCACTTGGAGAACCTTGCTTCCACTTGGAGAAACAGAGCCTCTGACTCATCACAAGGCGAAATACCTGACCCAAGTGTCATTTTTGGAAGATTCCAGAGCAATGACTCAGTGTGCCACTTGTCCAAACTCGCTCAACGCAGGTGGCCTTTGTTCTACCTGCTTTGCAACGCAGGTACACCATGGAGGAGTTGTGTTTCAGCGCAGAAGCCTAGTGGAGCACCTGCTTTGATTTCAGGATTGCTTGTTTTTGAGTGTTTTCAGGTGGAGAACTGATCTGAGAGCTGTTGGTTTGCTGACCTTGTTCCTCTAGGGGTAAGAACATCATGTTTAGGGAACTTTGGATCCCTTGGATTATTGACAATTCATGCCTGTTGCTGTAAGGCACAAAATTGTCTATAACACCAGGGTAGAAAGAATAATTACCCAAAATCTTCCTTCTGGACTTATAGCTATTGAAGAACTTGCTACTCCGGAAGAAGAAGGTATCCCTATCCCTGAAAATCAACCAGTTATAGAACTTAGGGAGCGTGAATCAATCTTTTACAGTCCACCTAGGAGCAACGCTTGGTATCTTTCATTGACTAATTTTTTGGAAAACCCGGGACTAAGTTTTTCACCACCTCGCATTCCTTTTCACCCAACACCTAGGGGTTATTATCCTCCATTAAATATGTCAAGACAGTCGTCCATGTTTTCTCAATCTCCAGAAACCTTTTTATACGACGGTCCTTCTATTCCCTCTGGGTATCAGTCACTTACTGGTACTTTTTCGAGAGCATCTCCTCAACCTATTGAACAAGGGCTATTAACTGGAAATAATGGAACTAAGCCGTTGAGCGTAGAAGATATTCTTATGATGTCAGGTACTATTCCTAATCCTCAACCTCAAGGTGGCCAGTTACCACCTGGGGGGCAGCCTCAAAGTCCTCAATTATTGCTTGGGGGGCTACCTCAAGGTACCCAATTTCCACCTGGGGGGCAACCTCAAGGACAGTACATATCTACGGGACAGTACGTTCCTCAAGGTCAACCCTAGACTCAGTGTGTACCTCAAGGTCAACCCCAGTATCAATATGTACCTCAAGTTCAACCCCAGTATCAGTATGTGCCTCAAGGTTATCAGCCTCAAGGTCAGTACCCAACCCAAGGTTTCCAACCACCTTCTGGTCAATCATTTGTCCAAGGAGCTGGAAATGTACCTTTGAATTATCAACCCTACCCTCAACCCGGTTATGGTCCTCAATATTCTCAACCTGTTATGGGTCTGTACCCCGGAATGAATTTAGTGTGGGATCCATCTCAATCTCAACAGATATTGCAACCGAATGTGCAGTTGTCATAACAATCTGGACAACCCTTGGTTTCTGGTTCACCCCAGCAACCTGTCTAGTCTACTATTCAAACTTTTGCACCTTCTGTAGTTTCTCAGTCTGGGCCTAGTACGCCTCGTAATCCGCCTCAAACGACTGCTGCAACTATTGCAACATCTGTTCAATCTACCCCACCTACTTCTGGAGTATTGACAGCTCCGGTTTCTACTGTTCCTATATCAACTCCTCAGACATCTTTACCTCAGTCTGGATCCACGATTCAGACTTCGGTTCAAATGCTTGTAGGAAAACCAGGTCCAAGTACGGTTGTCACAAGTCGACCTCAATTTACTTATCAACCATACCAGGGACAGTACCAATTCGGTCCTACTGTGCAGCAGCCAGTCTATCAGTATCAACCGTACCCTGGATATACGTATCAGCAACCTCAACAACCCCAGTACGGTCCGATTAATCCTGGTTTTCCAGGAGGATATAATATCCCAAATGCAATTCCAATTCCTAGTTATCCTGGATATCCTCCTCCTGGGGCTGGTCTCATGACCCAGGGTTTCAAGGACCCTAATCGTCAATTACCGTTTATTGCAACTTTGGACTTGCCTGACTTGTTGAGCCTTACAAATGATCCAATAAACTATCTTCCATTTTGGCCACCAATGCCGAATAAGTTGCCTAGTGATATTCCTAAGTTTGAAGGCAAATCAGGAGAGGACCCATCAAACCATGTGATGACTTATCACCTCTGGTGTGCGTCTAATTCCATTTCATATGATTCAATCCGTTTAAGGCTTTTCCAGCGCACTCTAATTGGTCTTGCGGCCGAGTGGTACATTGAGTTACCACGAGCCACTTTTTATAACTTTAGTCAATTAGCTACTTCGTTTTTAACTCATTTTCAGTTGCCAGTCAGATATAACAATGGCACGGAATTATTAACTTCATTAAAACAGTCAACGTCCACTTACATTTCAGATCACATTCATGAATGGAGACGTCGACGGTGTTTAGTGAAGGTTTTTATTCCGGATCAGATCTTAGCTGAATGGTTTGTAAAATCTTTATTACTAAAGATCACTGAGGATGTAGCTAAGGCAGGAGTCGTTACTGAAGAGCAAGTAATTTCTCAAGCTCAGTACCTTGACTTAGTTTATACACAGTCAGGTACGTTACACGAGAAAATCCCCGACCTTCCTAAACAAAATCAAATAACTGCAGCTCCTTCAGGGTCTCATGTCGCTGATGGTATGATTGGTACAGTTAATACCAAAAGTAAGAAGAAATCTTCCAAGAATTCTTCTCCTATCATAACTTTACCAGATTCCCCGACAGGAGATTCTTCCGCGGAAATTTCCGCCGATATTCATGTTGTAGAGTCATCTACAGCCAAATCAAAATCCGGCGATAAGAAGAAAGGGAAGAAGAAAAATAAAACAGATAAAAATTCGAAAGAGAAACCAGAAAAAACGGAATCAACTGATGAGAAACACAAACTTCATTATCCTTGTCTCATTTGTGACGAAGAGCATTTTACAAGAGACTACCCTCATCGTGCAGAGGTTGCGAAAATTGTCAAAGGTTCCCAAACGCCTGTTGTTTTGAAGGATCCTTTTCCTAGTCAAGACAGTAAGATGATAAGTTCTTCCTCAAATGCCTCTGAAGAACCCATAATGATGATGTCCCATGTTAGGATTGCGACTCGATCGCATGATTATGGAAGTAAAAGTCATGTTGATGGTAAAGAAGCAGAATATTCTCATTCAAACCCATCAACTTCAACTCCCGGTTCTGATCCGCTACAGATCGAGAAACCTAACCCAAACTTAGTAATCAAACCGCCCTCCAAAGGTATACTTCGAAAGTCGGCTTTCAATACACATGCGAGAGCGGCTCAGAACTATAACATTATTGAAGATTTGGTTATTTCACCTTCAGCAATGTCGGCTTTGGAAGTGCTGCAATCATGCCCAGCATAGCATAAATTGCTATTGTCGGCTATAGGAGCTGTTGACGTTCAGGACTCGAACCATGTAATTTTCGATCTAGAAAGTAGTACACCGCGCTTACCTCATCAAATGGCTTTCTAGATCCCAGTGTTAGTAAAAAACAGACCTTGTTATAGGATTGTGATTGATGAGGGAGCCTCAACGTGTATTATGTCGATACAATGTTGGAGATCGCTTGGTTCTCCTACGCTAAATCAATCCCCGATGATTCTAAAGGCCTTTGATGGCCATGGGTTTCATCCTTTTGGCATTCTACAGGATTTACCTATAGGGGTTGAAGGCAAAACTATTAATCTAGATGTGGAGGTGGTTGATGCCCCTCTAGATTACAACCTTCTCTTGGGTCGTAGTTGGTCTTACGCTATGACAGCTGTCGTTTCATCGGTCTTTCGGCTTATAAAGTTCCCTCATAATGGAAAGATTGTAACTATAGACCAGCTGACTTACTTTTCATCCGACCCAGCCTCTTCTGAAAGTATTCAGCATGTCGACAAAACAACTATCCCGTATAAGGATGTTGGAGTAGGACTAGTTAAAGATTTTAGTTTCCTAGGAACTTTTCCTTTTCCTCCTATCAACGCATCGTCTTCTACTGCAACCATTCATATGATTTCGTCAAACACTATTGTTTATGATGATCCTTGGATCGTACCTTCCGAATCTGAGATAGACTCATTTGGTGATGTTATGCCTTTGAGTCCATATGAAATTGCGTATCAGGCCGTGCAGTCGTTTTCCAACCCTTCTTCAACCAAAATTGACTTAATGAATGTGGTCCATGAGGAATCATTTTCAATGTCAAACTCATATTCAACAACATTTTCCGAACTTGTTCACACTGATGAGAAAATTCGTGAAATTCTATGTGTCGATGATTTACCATGGGAAGATCTTCATCATAGATCTTCGTTTTTACCTGAGATTGGTCGCTTTGAAAATGATTTTTCATCTATTTTTACAACTGAATATGTCAAGGAACCTCAGAATCCAATGAAAAATCCTTATTCAGAGTTAAATTTGGGAAACATTTCTCGAACTATTCCTATTGATATTTCGGTTAAGCCTGGAATTGTTGAAAACATTCATATAGGTGCCTCTTGTACGAAAGATGAAATTCAAACATATAAGGCCCTATTTTAAGAATTCCGCGACGTGTTTGCCTGGTCATATGAGGAAATGCCAGGAATTGACCCAGAAATTGTTGTTCATGAAATCAAAACTTACCCGGATGCTAAACTCGTCTGGCAACGTTTGCGTTAGATCCACCCGCGAAAAGCTGCTGCTATTAAAGCAAAAGTTGAAAAATTACTTAAAGTAGGTTTCATTTATCCGATTCCATTAACGGATTGGGTATCGAATATTGTTCCTGTTAACAAAAAGCAAGGGACAATAAGAATATGTATCGATTATAGGGACATTAATCGAGCCTGTCCAAAAGATAATTACCCAACTCCCTATATCGATCAAATCATTGATGATTGTGCCGGCAGTGAAATATTCTCCTTCATGGATGGTTTTTCTAGATACAATCAAATCAATATTCTACCTGCTGATCAACCAAAAACAACTTTCATTTGTCCATGGGGGACATTTGCTTATTGCAAATTACCTTTTGGGCTCAAGAACGCTGGGGCAACTTTTCAAAGAGCCATGTCTTACGTGTTTCATGAAATCAAGCACATTGTGCAACCCTATCTCGATGATTTACCTGCTCATTCATTACATCGAGCTGATCATCTCTTCCATTTACGAGCAATCTTTATGAGGTGTAGGCATTATCAAATTAGTTTGAATCCACACAAGTGTGTTTTCTGTATAGAAACGGGTCAGTTACTGGGGTTTGTTGTTTCGAAAGTCGGCATTCGCATCGATCCCTCGAAGGTTGAAGCTATTGTCAAATTGCCTCCTCCTTCGAGTCTTCGCCAACTCCAAAGTTTGCAAGGGAAAGAAAACTTTTTACGTCGATTCATTCCTAGCTACGCCGAGATCACAAAGGGTTTTACCCGGTTGTTGAAACAGAATACTCCATTTTTTTGGGATAAATCTTTTGATGCACTAAAACACGCGTTGACCCATGCACCGTTATTGCATCCTCCCAACTACAACTAGGACTACTTCTTGTATCTTTCCGCCTCCCATTCCACCATCGGAATGGTGTTAGTTCAGGAAGATGAATTCGGTACTGAACATGTGATATATTACCTTAGTCACACTTTAAATCCAACTGAGCTAAAATGCTCACATGTTGGATCAACGGAGCGAGGCTTCCACAAACTTGCATTGGACCCAAGGTAGGCCTAAAACACTTTTTTTCCTTTGTTTATAAATTGCATATTTAGAGAAAGATAGAATTTGATTGGTTTGCTTGTCGCTAGATATCATTAGATACTATGGAGGTCGGTATTGTCCGCAAGAACGACTCATTCCGTGTGACAAAATGGCGACTCCGCTGGGGACTTGATTTTTTGATTTTCTTTACTTTGACTTGAGAAACTATGTTTTTGTTTCTTTTTTTGGCTTGTTGTGTGTGGAATTGGGTAGGTTTAGTAGATCTTGGATTATTTTTTGTTTTTTCATACTTTTGGGAGAGGACCGCACCCTCTGCTTGTAATATAGTGCGGACCTATCTGCACTTTTGATTTACACACAGTGCGGAGAAATTGGCATTGGCAGCTGTTCAAGCTGTCCAACTTTTTCGTCATTACATTTTACTACGTAAAACTACAGTAATTTCTGATTACAACCCTATGATCTATATTTTGACCAAACAATTTCTAGGGGGCAAGTACTCCAAATGGATTGTGATCCTGCAGGAGTTTGACTTGGAATTTGAAAAGTCTAAGTCAAAGAAATCTTTAGTTTTTGCGGAGTTAATGTGTGACTTCCCGCGTGCTGACACGGAAACTGTGGCGGAGGAGCCCATTGCGGATGAGTTCTTGTTTCTAATCATCACTTTAGATCCATGGTATGGGGATATCATCGTATATCTCCAGACCCAATCCTTTCGGCCATAAATTTCAAGGTCAGAATGTCGAAAAATATGATTCCAGTCCGAACCATTCAAAATTATTGGAGATACACTTTATCGTCGTGGGGCGAACTCTATTTTTCGACGTTGTTTAACTCATGAGGAAGTTGAAAGGGTTCTAAATGACTGTCACTCTGGAGCGTGTGGCGGTCATATGTCTGGGTTTGCCACAGCCCAAAAGATTTTGCGCGCTGGCTATTTCTGGCCATCTTTGTTTAAAGATTGTATTAACGTGGTCCGAAAATGCCACAACTGCCAAATTTTTGATCGAAAGATGCGTGCTCCACTTGCCCCTCTCCACCCTATAATTTTCGTCGATCCTTTTGCAAAATGGGGTATCGATTTTATTACATGTAACTCTCACTCGGCCGGGGGGCATGCGTATATCATCCTTGTGGTAGATTATTTTACCAAGTGGGCCGAGGCGATGCCTACATTTGAAGCAGACGGCAAAACTGCTGCGATTTTCGTGTTCAATCATATAATTGCTAGGTTTCGTGTTCCACAAGAAATTATCATTGATCATGGGCGTCATTTTCGAAACATTATGATGACTGAACTTACAGGCCAACTTGGCTTGCGTCACGATAGTTCAACTCCGTATTATCCACAAGCTAATGGTATGGTTGAAGCCATCAACAAAGTTCTAGTCATCATGATCCGACGAATCATTGGGATTCATAGGTCAAATTGGCATAACATGCTATTTTCAGCGCTTTGGGCGTATCGAACCTCAATAAAAACGTTAACCGGGTTCACTCCTTTCCAACTAGTTTATGGTCTGGAAGTTGTGTTACCCATTGAATGCGAAATCCCGTCATTGCAAATGGCCATCGAATTACTTCTAGCCACTTCCGAAGAGGAAAAACGTTTGTTATACTTGGCTCAGCTAGATGAGAATCGACGTGATGTTGCATTAGCGATCGAAACTCATGCCAAACGTATTAAAGCTCAGTATGATCGAAATGTTACCCCTCGAAATTTTTCGGAAGGAGACCTAGTCTTATTGTACGATCAAGAAAATGATAAATTAGGCGCTAGAAAATTCGTACCCATGTGGCATGGTCCTTATGTTGTTAAGCGAAAGCTAGCAAAAGGGGCCTATGAATTGGTAGACTTTGACAGGGTTTCTTTAGGTAAACCCAGAAATGGTCTTTACCTGAAGAGGTATTATGCTTAAAGCTGGGTGTGGAGATTTTTAGTTAGGTTAGTTTTCTTTCTAGCTGGTGTATTTTAGATTAAAAAGTGTGCTTAGCTTAGAGAGTGTTTTTCGTCATTATTCCTGCTTATCTTGCTTTTACTCTTGATATTTCAGATGTCGACGCCTCTCCAAACATACATTGGTTTTGCTGATGGTGCTTGTCGTAATACAAGGAACATTTCTTCCGCAGCTTGGGTTATCTATTCGCCCTCTGACGAGTTGGCATCTATGCATGGGGTAAGCCTCGGTCAAACAACAAACAACATTGCCGAGTATAGTGCAGTGATTGAGTTATTATCTGAATCTATTTCATTTGGGATTCGGAGTTTGATAGTGAGGTTAGATTCTGAACTCGTTGTATTACATCTTAATAGAGTATATGCTATTAGAAATCCAGTGTTATTGAGATTATTTTTGAGAGTTCGTCTCTTGGAATGTGAATTTGACTATATTGAATATCAGCATATTCCAAGATATTTAAATACATTAGCAGATGCAATTTCTTCTCGAATGTTAAGTAGACATTTGCAATAATCATACAAGTAGATTTAAAAACATTCCATAACGTGTTTTACAAGATAAGTCGATAATAGAGATATAGTATAACATAGGAGTGTGTCAAATATACATCGTCTTCGACCATAGGTTGAAAAACACCTTATGATCGGCAAAAATGATAGTACAAAAAGCAAAAAATGTCATATGTGTCTACAACAGGCGATCATCCTATCACTGGTGGTGATCTCGATAAGAAACCACTGTACGGGCCACCCTGCAAAGGAACTTCCTGAAAGGTCCTGGGACCCCAATCACATAGCGTTGTAGCCTAAGAGGAATGTCATCTATGTTGGTCTCTGGAATGTCTGCTGTCAAACGCTCTAGATGACTCTCCAATTCGGCCAAGGTCTCTGCTGATTCGTCCTGTGGGACTGGTGCTGTTGTAGCTGGTTGTTTCCTCTCATAAGGCTGGAGAGCGGCTGGTCGTCATGGACCTACATCTACATTTGAAACTTTTACTATCAGTTTTGGGACAAGATAAAAACAAAAAATAATAAATTACAAAATGTTGAAAATGATTTTACCTGAGTCATCCCATTGCTCTCCTGGTGGAAGAGCCATGTCTGGGTCACCACGAAAATCTACCCCAGCGTAAGGAAAGTCCTGAATAGCAAAAACTTGGTTCTCCAACCAATGGAAATACTCAAGAGTGAATCGAATGACCTCTGTCCCCTCCTCAGGATGACGGGCCATAACTGCAACCCATTGCATTAGTTTGGGCTCTCGGGGAAGTCCAGCTCCAACAGTGAGATGCTGTGGGACCAACATTGGAACCCTCTCTAGACCAAAGCTCATGACTAAAGCACCATATGCAAAGGTCTTCAGTTGCCCATTCTTTTCTCTAGTCAATTGGCCTTTTATATTAGCCAACACAGCATCACACCAGTTGAAGATGGTGCCTCGAAAGCAGTCTACTGCCATCCGCATCTGGGATCCAGTGGCTATATGTAGTGTTGCGCTTCCGCAGAGCCTGGTAACAGTAAACGCAATCACTTCCAGTTCAGGAAGGGATATGGTTTTGATATCTACCCCTTTGTCTCTAGTCTGGTCGTTGCAAAACTCTAGCCGGAGGTTATCGACAGACTGGCCACCTGGCCTAATCCCGGATAGAGTCAAGTATTCACCTCTCTTAGGCAAACCAGTCAAAAACTAAATTTCTGCCGACTCCATTTCAAGCTGGTGACCACCAATAAAGAAGCATTGGTCTTGTATGCTCCACATGTCTACCAGCCACTGCAAAAAGTCCACCTGGGCCCTCATGCCAGGTATGGCCCAGAATTTGTATAAGCCGCATGCCTTCAATGCATCAATAGAAGGTTGATGATTTATTGTGGCGAGATCTACATCCTCGTGCTCCCGTTCTCGCCATTCAAGCATGATGTATACTCTACATTCAACAAAAAGGCAAATTAGAATATCTAAAAGCAAAGTTTTTGGGTGAATTTTGAGAAATTTAGGTTTGAAAACCCTTGTTGCGGGGACCGCACCCTCTCTGTTAGAGACAGTGAGTGGGTCCGCACTTTGCCTTCACGGCAGGTACGGACCCCCGACTTTTTTCCCTTTATGAAAAAGTCGGGGTCCGCAGGTTACCTGTGCTATGCCTGTGGACCCCCGCACGTGGGTTTCTAACCTAAAAATCCTTTAAAAAATGAAATCAAAACCTAAAAACACTTTGAAATGGATGAGATGAAAGAGTAGGATGATGTAGATTACCTAGAGGAGATGGCGTTCGATTCCAACGGACGGATTTTCCGCAATCTTCACGGGAAGTTTCTGACCAAAAGCTCTATTTTCTCACCCAGAACTCAAACGGTAAAAATGAATTTACAAAAGCCCTTTTTATAAGCTTTTTTAATAAATGATTTTTTAATTTGTTTATGTTTCACTTTAAAGAGGTAACTTTTGCAGCATTTTTATCCATTTTAAACAAGTATGAGTAATGTTTGAGTTTTTGTTCAGGATAACGGATTTTTCAAGCGAAATCGGTCATTTTCGATGAAAAAACATTAGAGTCACCTTTAAGCTCTTTTTTGACTCCTAAAACATGAAAATATTGTCGAGTTTTTCTTTTTAAACTCGTTAAAACGGAACTAAAAAGACGGTCCACTTACAACCCTTTTCTGACCGTAAAAACATGAAAAGATTGCCGGATTTTTGTCGTTTCAAATTCGATATTGGTTATAAAATGACGTGTCATTGATCGCTTTTTTACTTTTTCGGATCAGAGGCACTAATTATGAAAAGTACTCCTTGGTCGTAATGATCAAGCGATTCTCTCAAGTATTATTTTATACTTTTTCGGGCTTGGGAGACACAAATTTACAAAAAAGGACAACCATGGAGTCTTCTTAAGTTTTTTCAGAGTTTCTCCTATATTGGACTCGTTAAAATTTAACAGTAAAGGACCTGTTCAATTACAAACAGGAACGGACCACTCCTTCTTAGGGTTCGAATTTAAACTAAGTTGGACTCATCCGAAGGATGAGCTTATAATCAAGCAAATGTTATCCTCCTCAAGCTTGTCAAAAATAAAGAGGTACTTGCCAGAAATGGTGGGGGAAAAGAGAGAAAAATGAGCCTATTTGTCATACTTTGTAACCACTCTTGAACACGACACTTTTATTCACCTGGGTTGGGAAATCCTTTGCCTAACAGTTGATCAAACCATATTGAAAGTCTTCAGCCGGTTTTTGGGTATTAACTTTGGGTCAATTGTCACCAAACCATTTGTTGTGTCATTATGTGTTCAAGAGGTCAGTGCAAATAAACCATTCATTTGCAAAATATCTGTCATCCATCTTGACCATCCCTGAGTCAGTCCTTGCAACTAAATTTCTTCAAACTTGATCTATGATTTCATGTTGTGGGCTTGCCTACGACGGATCGCTTTCTATCGACTTCAGCTCATTATCTAGAAAGATGATCTAGAAATTGTCAGTACCTTGGGATCTGTATGCCTGAATGGCAGGTTTCTCACCTTCGACGATAGGTTGCATCATTGACCTTCAATCAAAGGATTCCGTGACATGTTGACATCAACACATCTATTCACATCTCATGGATTGTACTGAGTACTTTGAGGGCCATTGACATTACTAGTGGTTTCTCTCACACTTGTTAACAGTTTACATCATTGACTGGTAATCAAGTGGTTTCTACCATGTTCGACTTCGACACATTCATTCGCATGGATAGAATCGTACTATTTCTAGAAGTAGAAATCAAGACCCTGGATCTAGTTTCCACCATCCAGGCTGCGAGGAATTTTGTATTCATTATACAGTGGACTATTCATAAACAGATGGTTGCGTCCATACTGTGTCTACATGTGTCTATACTTGTGATGTATTACAAGATCATTCCTATATTAGAGTAGTAGTTAGTTTTCTAGTCAGTTTTGATCTGAGTATGGGAATTCTTACCTCAGCGATGATATGATCTCATATATATATATTTTGCATTGAATGTTTTTACAGGTTCCAACCGGGCTCTCCACAAGATGATCCTCGAAATGATAAAGTACTTCACTCTTCCTAGATGATAAATGAAATCCTCATCTACTACAGACTTCGCACTTTAGGGGGCAATCTGTTACACAAAATATTGTCACCATGACTATTTGTAGTCAGTATGGGTCTATCATCATTCATACTGTCCTCCTAAGCAAGTCTCAAACCTCAGCTCTTCATGTCAAGCTTTGAAAATGAGAGAAAGACCTTAAAAATCAATAAAGCTCTGGTTCCGCACTTTCTCTCACTATTTCCTGCGGTCCCGCACCCCCTATACATGTTACCTGCAGACCTGCCCGCTCTGTCTCTAAAGGAGTGGGTGCGGACCCCTGTGAAAGTCAAAAAGGCGCAAGTTTATTCTTAAAAACTCACTTTGGGTTAATTCTAGATGATTCTAGAAGGAATCTTGACGTGGATGGTTCGCTCCTAGGTGGTTCATGCATCCCAAAAGTGAAGGAGCTAATCCCTTGATGAGAGGAGCTATCCCTTTGAAGGAGGGCTTTATCCCTTTGAAGGTGGACCTAGTAACTTCCCTCCATTGCACTATAAATTAAGGCATTGGGCTGGTTGCTAGGGAGGTTAGAAGCTGAACATTTTTGAGGGTAAATGCTGGTGGAATTGAGACTTCCTAGTTAAGCTTGAGAGGAGAGATCACATACCTTTTGGCTTCATTGGGAAGAGAGTGAAACTTGTCAAAGTAGAGGAGACTTCTTGCTAGACCCTGGGAGGAGCTTGTACAACATCAAGGCACAGGTTGTAAAGTTCTTCTTTGATTTAAATTAATACAATCAGATTCATTTTTCTCAACAAATTGTCTTATGTGATTTGTTTCATGAATTCCTTGATCATCATGATAAGTATGCTTTATTATATTTCCTTTTCAGGTGCTATTTAATTTGTGTGCTTGTTTGTGTTTGCAGATTCTCTACAAGGGAGCTCATTTGGATCAACGAAGCGAGGCTTCCACAAACTTGCATTGGACCCAAGGTAGGCCTAAAACACTTGTTTGCCTTTATTTATAAATTGCATATTTAGAGAAAGATAGAATTTGATTGGTTTGCTTGTCACTAGATATCATTAGATACTAGGGAGGTCGGTCTTGTCTGCAAGAACGACTCATTCCGTGTGACAGCCTCTACCCTAAATCATAAAGGGACTCCAAATATTAGACCTTCACCCAATGATATATATATATATATATATATATATATATATATATATATATATATATATATATATATATATATATATATATATATCTATATATATATATATATATATATATATATATATATATATATATATATATATATATATATATATATATATATATATATATATATATATATATAATCCCACTCGCAATTATGGACACTACCAACGCAGTTAGTTACTACCAAACCAGGTAGTCTTCTGCCAACATAAAAATAGATGTACTTGTTACCTATCATAGGTACATTTCCAACCTAAAATAGGTGTACTCATTACCAATCATGGGTACATTTCCAGCCTAAAACAGGCACAAACAGTCCCACATCTATTTGGTTTAAACATGGGCCAATACAAAATATTTTAGACATACACAACCCACAGGTCCAAACAGTCCCATACCTGCCTGTCCTAAACAAATTACCCAACACATACTCATACACATGGCACACTACAACTCTCATAACACAATTCACATACACATGTACCACATATGCACATATACACATGACATGGTATGTTACACAATGTTGTAGATAACCTAGAGACCACCTTGTCTCTATGCATGTGAACCAGGCCATAATGTCTCACTTGTTCTTCCCATGTTCTTAACCTTGACATGGGCACAATATAAAAATTATGTCCACATGATGTTCAATAATAAATTAACAAAATTTCTCTTATGCTCAATAAATTTCCCCATTGGGTTAGAAATATTTTCATGCCATTCATATCATTTAATAAGGTTTTAACAATCATCTTGGGCCCACTATGATTTTGTTGCACCACACTAAAAGCGTGTTGGATCATCCATTATTTCCATGGACTTAACCAGTCCACTTGGCTACCATATGATGTTCCATTGTTACCATGTTCCTATCAGTTTGCCCAATAAATTTTAGTATGTTATTCACGTATTGCTTCTTTATCAAGAATTTGCGGCTTCCCTACCACCTTAACCAACTTGTTCCATGGTCCCAATCATGTAAATAAAAGGGCAATCTAAAATCATAAGGCAATGTAAGAGGCACCAAATGACAATATCTCAATCACAACGAAAAATAAAATCACACACAAAGCAGCATGACCATGCAAATTCAACAATCATCGAAAGTCACGCAAGTAAAATTTAAAATTTAAAATTAAAATAAAAAATCACAAAACTAAAATAATTTTAATATTTACTTAATGTCCTGAGTTTAACATCCATGGCACTGTCAACCATCACTCAATGTATATAAAAGTTAACAAAATTAATTTCCTTAATTTTTCTGCTTGTGGGGCCATTCTAGTTTTATGTGTTCCCCCGCATAGTACCAACATGAGGTGGGTTTCTTTTACTTCTTAGTTTCATGGTGCCTTTTCCTACCATCATCGTTTCCATTCTCAAAAGGTTTGGGCCTAATATTTCAACTCCTGGAAATTTTCTTGCAGTACAAGGTATTACATTATAAGTTTCTTTATCTATGCCTTACAAATACTAAGCTTAGTTCCCCATTTCCGGAGTTGAGCCTTAAAATCTTATATTCCTCCCATATGCTGCCATACACATCTAGTTGTTAGTTCATTTATGAAGAATAAAAACACAAATCTAGATATCGATGGTCATCTTTTCTAGATGGACTCAACATGTTGCCCTGGTACTTGCAACCTCATTAGTATGCATCACATAGTTTATAGGACAATTCATCAAGAGGAATAAACCATCATGGCGAGTGAGCTTTAATATGTGATATCAGGCAATAATTTGTTTCTAAGGACCATCCAATACATGCAGAATTGTGTGTGTTGTTCACCATTATCCAAAGTCAAATCCAACTCAAGCTGAAAATGTAGTTGCTATAGAAAATCTAGAAGCTTGTGCATAAAATTTTCCCTTGGTAATCCCACAAAACCATTATGAAAACAATATTCATGCATTGCAACAACAAAAAATCATGGCTATGAATAAGATAAACAGTGGGTAAATTAAGGGATAATGGAGAAGTGAAGGAGAGTGCATTAATTACGAAGAGAACAAAAAATACCGCAACACTATACACTCATCAAATTCTAATGAGAACATGGACTAATAGGAATAGAATTATTTATTATTATTATTCTATATGTATTTTGTGTATGCTCTAAGAACATTTCAATGTAAAACTTATAAATGAGATTACTTTTCAAATATACTCAAACACAACCTCACATCTCATGCAAAGGTAATTTTCTACTGCAACCAAGAAGTGTTAATATAAGCTTACAAAATCGATCACAAAATAAGGGGACAATTTTCACAGTGTAGCACTAAACATTAAAACACCAATATGACCTTCCACCAATAATTAGGCATTTGGGTGAATTAGGGGCATTTTTAATTTTATATATGAAGAAATTATTTCGATGTTTGAACAAAAATTTGCGTATTGAATGTAGGCTTTATAGGTTTTTTTTTTACTTCCTTTAAACACCTAGTAAACGACTATGAAGAAATCAAATGCAGTCACTAAATTTTATTAAAAAATGATTAACACATATTAATTTTCCACAACATGCACATATAGAATGCAATGGATCTAGTAACATTTGACATTCCACCATGAAGAAAATTATAGATAAACCTTAATCATGCTTATTTAGACTTCCCCTTAAAGAAAAGTAGGGTCATGCAAGGAGATGGTATCCATTTTTGTTCATTATTTGGGATCATATTCTTCCCTATACTTAAAGGATGTTGAGTTGCAAAGATCATGGCAAATCATAACGTCAAATACAAAATGAGACTTTGTAGTTCATAAAACCCAAAAAGACCATATTTCGAGTTCATTTGTGGACCATATTAATGGAAACAGAACATATACGACCTTTCTTGACTACAACTGTAACTAAAAATCTATCTAAATAACCTAAAATGCTCAATGTCAACTACATCTACAACGTAATGTCCTTTCCAGAAATATTATCTTGACAAATATCATTCTTTTGTATTCATGGGCAAGGACAACTACAATAGTATAATAACCATGGAATACTTGTACCACAATTTTGTTACTAAGGAAAATACAGTTTGAAACATAAAAACAAAACGTAAGCATTAAAACATGTGGTCTTTATTGACAAAAATAAACAAATTCGCCACCATATACAGGTTTGTTGACAGAGCAGTGTTGCTTGCATGACATTCAGTTTCTATGGAGCAAATAGTCGACAAAGGAACAAATAAATTTAAATATATATGGGACCAACCACGTGTAAATATCTTATGCCAAACAATGGAAAACAATAGTGCTTATTATATCTAGGTATGCAAATGAAATAATTCACCTTTCACCTCGAGGCCCGACGTTGGAACCTGAAACTCTAATACCTCTTACAACAAAGAGGCACATTGTCCTGCTTTATAAACTCTCGATTCAGCTCCTTGAGAGAGATATACACAATATCAATTATACAATTTAAAGCATATTTTACTATAGATTTTGGATTGTCTTTTAGATATTATTCCACACTGTAAGTTAATTCTTTTAGTTCCTCAACCTACAGAGAGAAAAAAGAAATTCAAGAATAAGGAAAGCTTGAGTAAGTTTGCAATATTTCAGCAATATTTATATCACAAGAATATTTTGAAACCTGATTGGCCAAATTAATTATTTGTTTGACCTCATTTATTATAAAATATTTTTAGACTCTTCAATTGATATAAATCTCAATATACTTGGAATCTCTTATGTTGTCGGGGAGTCTACAAGTCAATTATGCAACATGGTGGAAGTTGGAACTTGGAGGGAGAGTATATTTGCTAAGGAAACATGAGAACCAACCAAAAAAAAATAAAAATGAAAGTAAACCCACCATCACCATGGCTATCCAGGAAATGGCAAGGCTAGGCAATCCACTGTCGAACCGAAATCCTCCATGCCAATGACAGATCGCAGCTAAGACACCACATGCATATGCCATGCATGCCCAAAACTAGTGAAGAAATCATGCATGCAACTCGGTACCTGCAAGAAAATTTGATGTAGTTGCTGATGTCGATGCCTTGTTATGCTTTCTTGCTCTTCCTTTGCCTTCTTTCTCCAAGAATCCAACTATGCCACACCCACCAAGAGTGCTCCAAGAAAACTTAGTCTCCAAGAGTATGAGAGAGAGAGAGAATAATGAGAGAGCTCCAAAACTGAACTGACAAAAAGGTTCACACTGGAAGGAAGAAGCTTTCCAACTGATCCTCAGGAGCCTTTTTATTAATGAGGCCTCTATTTTCTTCATTTTCCATTATTTTCCTTCATTTTCCTCCTCGCATGAAACATGTGACCTTTTACCCTCCTTTTCTCCTAATTTCCATTATTTTCCTTCATTTTCCTCCTCACATGCAACCTGTGACCTTTCACCTCCTTTTTCTCCTAATTTCCATTATTTTCATAATTAAATGTGCCAAAATACTTTTTTGCATCTTTAATGCCTTAGCCATTGCCTTTTCCATTTTCCTTAAGCATAAACAACCAAATGAACACCCACTAGGATGTCGTGCCCACCATTCAGCTTGGAATACGTGTCCCCTCATCCATGGTATCTATATATTTTTACATGGAATTTTGACCAGGGTTGTTACAGAACCCTCCCCCTTGGGGGAACACCATCCGCGGTGTTCAATAACACCTATAACCAACATGACTGTTGAAAACAAAACATACTTCCCATGGATCTTTATAACGCAGCTAATTTCAGTATTTACAATGAATGACCCGCTCAAAAGAAAAACATCATGACAACATGACCAAATAAAAACCATACCACATATTGGAGCTTTATAACACAACTCATTACTGTATTTACAATGATATACACATTTTCTTAACTAGAAAATAAAGGATATGATGTTGTTATCAATCAACAAGGGAATCCAGAGTCTCACAACTCCACCCTCAAAGTAATACCAGGATTCACCTCCTTCCCATGAAGACCAGGATCCACTGCAAATTCAAATCTGCATCCAATGTCCAGCGCTATAATCATGCACCACTTGTCCTCTTAGCGAACAATTACCAACCCATTGTTCCATGGTGCACTCCCAATGTGCATCTAATTCCATCTGGAAATGCTAATGACCAAAAAAAATCCATCCCTGACCTTCCCTACTCTACCACATAGTCCCTCGGGCAACCCAGTTAATCCCTTCCATGCAGTCACTCACCTTCCAAGTTCCATTAGCACCTGTATCCCGAGCAGTCCATCCCTTAGCAAGGCTTCCTCACATCGGAAGATACAAAAACCAAGGCATATCCCTGCCTCAACACATCATACCGGTCATATAATGCTAATGGAAATCAATGGACACTATTGGGTACCAGTGTCCCACAATGGCCCTGCTCTTTAATACTTTACCAGCATGTTTCTGCACGTTCCAATTTCTTTGTTTGTTTCTGTCAATTCTTATAGTTGATTTTAAACACCCAACCAGGTATTTCCACACTTCCTGTACCAAGCACATAACTTCCATTAGATTCAAAATAAATTGAAATAACTTCAAATCACACCTCATTAGTAGCTCGTCAATAAGGTACATTTGCAATCCTCTTTACTTCCTATCACAACAAGTCAAACTAATTGTTTGATCAAAACATCATGTATAAACATATCACATATGGTTAGCTCAAAACACAACCATCATAGGTCAACATCATAAATCACATGTAACCATCATAAACCAGAATCATATATCACATATAGTCATCATATATCAGAATCATAAATCACATGCATAGTAAAACTAAAATAATATACCAATACTTATCATTCATCGATCCTTACTTCTGCCTTTGTTCTTTTGTACATACACCGAATCAGTTTCCACACCCAACAAACACCTAGTGCCTTCTCCTCCACGAAGTGCACATACGCATAGTGTGCATCACACACATACAACCACACACACCATACAACACCATGCAACACATGCACCTATACATGACATACAACACATACACCTACACCCAGTGTACATACGTATACGTACACAATATACATCACAAGACATGCATCTACACACAACGTGTGACGCCACAAATGCATACACATACACCCGATATACAACACAACTCATACATATATACATGATGTACAACACCACACAATACATGTACCCACACAGAGTACAACACAACAAGTACACACGTCATGACACCACAACTACACAATACACATGTATAGTACCACAAGCCCACAACACAGCGTGTGTGACATTCACACAATACCACATGTGCATCAATACCATATGTACAACATGTACACAGTACCACCTGTACACTGCACTACCTACACAATGTGTGCACAACATCACATGTACATGGCACCACCTGCACAGTGTGTACACAACCCCACATGTACACTACACCATTGTACAACGTGTACACAATACCACATGTACATAGTATCACACGGTCGACATGTACACGACACCACATGTACACAACGCCACATGCATGACATGCACATAACAACACATGCACACAATTCCACTTGTACAACATGTACACAACACCACACGCACACGAAACCACTTGTACAATCATGCACACCACACCATATGTACATAGTACCAATGTACCACATGCACACAACACCACTTGTACATAGCACTGCATATCCAACACGTACATAACATCATCTATACACAACACTGCATATCCAACATGCGCATAGCACCATATGCACACAACACCACATATCCATCATGCACATAGTACAATATGTACACAATACCACATATCCAACATGTACATAGCACCATCTATACCTAGTATTGAATATGTAACATTCACACAACACTATTTGTACATAGCAATGCATAAACAACATGTACACACACTATATATATATACAACCCGCATGTGCACACGTCATATATGAAACATGTACAACATATATAGTATATGCACAATAGTAGTACCACACATCCAAAACCACATTGTCCTTACCAAGAAACCTTTCTTCCCATGTCTTATCCATGCTTGTCTTAGCATGCCACGGACCATGCAGCTTTCATTCTGTTGGTATATCCTTCAGCATTACCTATCATAACATAAACATAGACATAATACAATTATATAAATTCATATTCACATGAAACTGACCTCATATATTTGTCATGACTACTCTTCCACTTGATTCTTCGTGAGACCTGGAACCTCTTCATGCCATTTTCCTGCATAAGCAATCATTCCTCCACAAAAAAGATTATTTATGACCCTGATAGACAGTGACATAGATACATGTACACATACATACACCATAAAATAATAATGATCTCGTCATTCAACGTCATACATAGATACATGTGTACGTATAAACATTAACATAAAATAATGATGATTCATGATCACCCTATCAAATATGACATACATACATACATGTACACATATATAAACAAAAACATAATCATGATCATAAAATAATTACAAGATATCAAGGTAAAGGTTAAGAGAACTTCCTTTATTCAAGCACACCATGCATGATATTGAGAACAATAATTTCCACCATAGCCAAGGCATCTGATGCCTCAGATCCATTTACTTTACCTTTTTTGGTTACCTTTCTCATGACTATACTGCCATTTTCCATTTACACCAATGGACCAAACCAATTTAATCTGATTTTCATAGTGTTAGATACCTATACCAATAGGTTTCATATTTCATGATTGGCAAAGAAAGTTCCAAATATGCTCTGCTTTGGTGATGCAAAGATCCCATATTTCCAAGGGAATGCAATATGTGTACATAGCTTGATGTTAACTGAATTTGGATGGGTGATCCAACAGTCTAAGCTGGATCATGCCATGTTTCAATTTTTGTTGTAGATTAGAGAAAGAAGTCTGTCCAAACAGTTAAATCTTGGCAGATAAAGTAGTTAGGTAGAGAATGAAGGTTCCCAACTGTTTAATCTGGGGCCTTGGAAGCAATAAGGCTAGCCTTAGATAGAAAATCAAAAGAAAAAGCCAAAGGAAAAGAAAAGGTACATGAGGGTTTGCAAGTCTAAGTGCACCCTCCCAGAAGTAACAAAAAATGCTAGGCAATAGAATGGGTAGGTAGTTGGGGTTGCAGAAAGCATGGTTTATGGAATTTCACTGGCCTAAGCAAAGGAAAAACAGGGTGCCAGTGCAGGTCTCTTATTCAGCAGTTTTTGCAGAAACTCAATGAAGCATGTCTAACTTCCAGATTATCCCCCATCACATTCAATGCTAACATCCCAATACTACCTTTGTTCATGGAAGAAGTCAGAGTCTTTTGTTGATTCTTGTTTCTTTAAAAGCCACATTCCTTGTGTAAAATTCTTTTCATTTTGATCTACTTCCTGAACTAAGTTGATTTCATATAAACTTAGTGGTTTTTCCCCCTTATCCACCTCCTCCACTCATATTAACTCCTAACTTCTTATTATCTAAATCCCCTATGTTCCCCTTTTTCCCTACTATTATAAACACTATGGTGTATAAACCCCAAGCAACGTATAAATATTCCCTCCCCCTGGCATTATAGCCATATGTCCAAAGTCAGGGATTAAATTGACCTCTGGTCAGTTTAATAACCTAAGCCCTACCCCTTTTTTTCCCTTCACAAACCTTTGAAATCATTTACCCACTTCATTTGCAAAAGGCCTTGTAAAAACCCACTATTACCCCTAACCTGCGCTATTTGAAAAACACACCAAAAAAACCCATTGTTCCGCTTTATCTAAAGTTTTGGTGCGATGCGCATTTTCACAGAAAATACATTGAAAAAACCCATAAAACCCGCCAAAGTCCAAAGGTCCGCCTGGGCGCACATTTCTAGAAAAACAATTAAATATTCCTCGCTCGCTGCCGTATTGTCCTGGCACCTTATCGACCCGTTGACCGTCGGATCTGGGCTTTCCCATCCGACGGCCCACATCCATATCGGATGGGCCCCGAAGACCGGACGTTACCTCCCGAAATTTGTCAGAGGGTGACGTTAGGCCTCTGCACGTATCGCCCCCAAATCTTATCGGGCCGCCTTCTGACAATCCCGCTTCCGTATGAAGAGCGGTACGATATCATACCGCTTACCGTGTCCGGTTTACCGCTGACCAGTCAGGCCAACGTCACGCCACTTCACTGCCGCATCAGTGCCCCCGCCCGCCATCGCTCCGAGTTGTCACGCCACCTATGCAGTCCCCGTGCACCACTCACAGGCCGCCACGTCACCCGATGACGTCATGCTGACGTCACCCGACCCTGACCCCACCTGATGATGTCATGCTGACGTCATCCAAATTTTCGCGCCAACGCCAAAAAGCCCATATTTGGCCGAATTTTTCCATTTTTGCGCACTTTTTCAACGTTTTGTGCTCTGCCTCCTGCATGTATTTTCACGTCCTTTGCTGCCGCCAACCTACCAAGACCATTCCAGAGCTGCTGCCGCTCAGCATTTGACTGCAACCAAGCTCCTCCATCGTTATAACACCAGGTATTTACCAATTCTCCGACTGCGCACCTTGTTACGTCCTGCATTGATTAAAAACCAGGAAATTGACCATTTTCACCTGAGAAATAGGCCTGCTACACCTTGAAACTAAGTTAATTCCTTTTTTAAACCGGCCAATTGTGCCCAATTACACCCCTGTTGCTCTGAAATAGACTGTAATTCAGCAAATTACCTAACCTACCGCGCAGGACGGTATTTCTCCCAGAATAGTCAAAATTCAACCCAAATTCACTTGTAAAAACATGGATACACCAGTAGCACATGTTGCCCTGAATGTTGCTCCATTGAATGCCCCTCATAGAGAGTTGGAGTGAAAATCATTAGCAGATCAAGATTACCAAATATCAAAGGAAATGCTAATGCATAGCAAGTATCACATTCACTTGCTAAATGAATTGAAACTCAAGCATGATAGTGGAATGGATATATTGGGCATTTGGGACTCTTTCCTCCCCATCTTCAAGCTCCCTCAGGTCAACCAGTTCCCTGACCTAATCCACCGATGTGCTGACTGCTATGACCCCACTCAGAGGGCTGTGCTTGACCCTTCAGGCTCAGTTGTTTTTTATGTCACCCCTGCAGCCATCAGAGAGATGCTAAACTTCAATACTGCTAAGAAATTAGTTCCTTTATCATTGATGGATCTGATAAAACAAGGAGCTAAACTTACAGATGCTCAAATCACTAAGATAAATCAATTATTCATTGATTCAACCTCTGAGACTATGAAGTACCCTCCCATTCACCATGTATACCTGAATTTATTGGGCAGAGACCTTGCAGACATGATTAGTCCCATACTGAGCTATAATTCAATAGAATTTGTTGATGAAACTGTGCTGGTGATGATGGCCATGTTTTCCCCTGGTAAGCCCCCAATCTGTTATGACTATGCCACTTACATCTCCAATAAAATACATGAGCAATTGATAAACTTGGTAAGAGAAAGGGTGTTTAGATACACCTCCTACATCTATCATTTAATCCTATATTATCAGCATGAGAAATTTCCTTTTCCTGTGAAAAGAGTGGATGCACAAGGCAATCCAAGGTCAGTGGTCTATTGGTCCTCTGCTTTCCACTGCAGATCTTATTCCCCATACACTTATTGTGAGTTTATAGACCTCTTCATCCACCCAGCCATGTCTCTACTTCTGAGTTCACCTCCTCCAAGACTAACTGATGAGATGCAGAGGATTCTTCAGTTGTCCAAGGTATACAGCATTGGGGATTGGTATTTTTACCAAAACCACACAGTTATTAGAATATATGGGTGTGAGTTGCCCCCATACAGACTGCCCAGATATGTGCCTATGAGATTGTTTTCCCTCGAGTATTTCAGGCAATTTGGGAATGCTGATGTACTCCATTTTTCAAGTAGGGGCAAGAAAGCACTGCTTAAAGTTAGAAACCAATTAGGCCACTTCATTTACAATAAAAGGGAGGAAGGTTGGCAAGAGGCAAATAGAATGCTGGAAGGCCTTGGCTTACAGACCAGTTTCCTTTTGAAACCATACGACCCCACTCATTTCATAAGCTTAAGAAGGATCAGATATAGGCTGGCCAGTTATGGTCACTTAAGGTTGCCTCACATAGAAAAATATTCAAATCAACTAGAATGGAGGGAAGGCACCTTAGAAGAGGCTACTACACAAGAAGAACTAGCTCAAAGAGGAATAAGAAATCTCCAAAAGTTGGCTGACTTGGAGCTTTGTTCACAGGTATTTTCTCTTCCAGGCACTCAAGTGGGAGCAGCTGCCTCATCATCTACAACTCCACAAAAGACAGTCCAAGCCCCAATCACAGCAGAGACTTCAGCCAAGGATAAAGGCAAGGAAACAGAACAGAAATCAACCCAAGAAGAACAGCCTGAAAATCATCCTGAACAGCAGGAAGAAATGGCAGAGGCTCCTGGTCCTAATGATGAGCAAACGCAAGAAAAGGAGGCCTCAGTGCAGAATGTTACAGTGGAGACTTCAGTGCTCCAAACCCCTATAAATGAAGAGAGGTGTAAGAAGAGAGACAAAGAGGAACAGACTCCCCTTAGCACCGCAACATTACAGCAAGGGGAAAAGAGACAAAGGCTCGATCCTTTCTCAGAGGAGGAGATGCCTTTTGGTCAAACACAGATGGGTCCCCCCAGCACAGAGGTATCAGCTAGCTCATTACAACAAGAGCAGCAAAGAACACTTGGAGGAGAGGTCAGCTCCTCAGGGCAACAAAGAAAGGGTGAGTCTAGCATAAAGAAACAATTCATAGACATCAAGACCAGAAATGAGCCATTGAGGTTACATCTATACAACCACTTGTTGAAAATGGCTCCTACAAACCAGCAGAGGTTGATGTCTACATATGATGTGCAAGAGGGCAAAATGATAATGAGCCATTTCAAGCCCACAACGCTGCATCCACAATCTGCAGCTGATTATATAAGAACAAACTTGGAAATCTTGTCCAAGGAAATCCACCCAATGGATCAAATTGAATTGCATAAACAGACGGGTGAGATGGTGTATGCTACCCTAGTAGATAATACATTGATAAATTATAGATTGCAGAATCCTTTGAATAATACCACTGCACAATTGGAGTTAGAAAAGGCATCCTCCCAGGCTAAAGACAACAGGATAAGGTCTTTGGAGGATATAATCATAGAGCTTGGGCATGACCCAAAGGACCCTAAAGCTATAAAGGAGCTCCTAAAGATAAGAGATTCAGACATTGCAGCTCTAAGGAATATGATAAAGATCCCAACAACTCTTCACCCTCAAACAGAGGAGGTTGCCCAGCAAAGAAAGGACCAGGATGTATCAACATTGCTGGTAACACTGCATAAACAACTTGTCCAGACAAAGGAAAAATTAGTAGAGACAGAGGCTGCATTGCAGGCAGCCCTACAACAGAAATAAGGAGGCCAAACATCTCAGCTCCCTCCACAAGTAATCAACCTTGAGGAACCCCCTCAAATTTCACTCCTCCTACAGAGCAGACAATTGAGACAGCTCCATCAACATCAACGCCAACACCAACATCAGAGCAGGTTCCAAGCCTTGATATGCAGAAGTTGATGAATGAAATTAAAGTCCTAGAAGCCCAGATGGCAGCGCTGAATGAAGCCAAGGAGAATTTAGCTAAGCTAAATGAAAAATATGACAAATCCAAACAAAGTGTAGCTGAAAAGGGAAGGGAAATAAAGGCTCTCAAGGAGAAGATAAAGGAGCTGGAGAAAGAGCTCACCCTTGACAAAGTGGTGGCTGAGGTCAAGACAGTTTTATGGGCCAACATTGGCCAATCAATCACAGATCAATGGCAGTATATAGAGACTATTCATGAGCAAATGGAGCTCATAGGCAAAGCACACAGGGAAGTCCAAAGAGCAAGAGCATCTCTAGGCAATATGCTTGAGATAGCCAATAGAATGATCAACGTTCTCAATAACCGCACAGGTCCTCAGCTGGCAGCAATGGGGATCCCCAATAGAACTGAAACCATCCTGCTGATAAAGAGGGTCCTCACATTGAGAAGCCTGGTACAAACATTGGATAGAAGAAGCCAGGACATGCAAACAGAAGTAAACAAATTCATGGATAAGTTTGCAGCATTACAGAGCAGAGGCCTTCCTGGCTTGCTGAACAGCGCAGGGAGGCTACTTTCATGTGAAAATTATGCCAAAAGGGTGAATACTTTTGCCACCAATCAGATCACTGCAGGATCAAGTACCTCAGAGGAAACAGGGCCAGCATCTGGGCAAAGTCTCTATGACAGAGTAGAGAACTTATTCTTTATTATGAATGAGATCAAACATTTGTTTGAAGTGCCTCCAAACTTCTACAAATATACAGAGGCAGATGAAACCTTAGATGCAATTTTGAGACATCAACTGCCTACACAGGAATGGTGGACTAAAATGATACAGTTGTTACTGTAAACAAGAGGCTTTCATCAAGTTTTTTCATCAAAAAATATAAGTCATCATGTTCAGAAAAATTTGATGCATTCAGTATGTCTGGAGAAGAATGGACTGAGCCAGCTCAGCAAACCAATTCGGCCACTAAAGCAATACTGACAGCTACAGATGACAGGGCCGAGAAAGCTACAGCATGACAAAGCCATAAAAACACATCATTCAGCATTAATGCAGAACGCTCAACCGACTCAGTGGCCTCCAAAGGTCAAAAAGACTTCCGACAGAATTAAAGAGTATTCATTTTGTATTTAGAGCAGTAATAATTTCCTTATCTGCTATTTTGTAAAGTTGGTGAGCGCATTTATTTATCAAGTGACTCAGCGGTTCAGATATTTTTGTATAACCGATTGTATATATTCCCCCTCGCATAAGCTTGCATGGGTTGTTGATTTTCTGTTCAGGAGATACTATGTTGTAAATGTTCAGAGTTTTAATACAACAAAGCTGATGGAATTTCCAAAGTTCTGTGTTGTCTGATGCGTTTTGGTGTGCTTGCTGAATGCTACAGGATTCCTGTGTATTTCATGGAACAATAAGTTTCTTTAACCTGTTCGTTATGTTTGTTATTTCCTGCATAATCCATTCATGTTTCTGTGTTTCACAGTTTAATGGCAAAGAAAAAGAATAGTTTCAGGATTTATTCATAGAATACCCTGAACTCAATCTAAGCTATTATGTATGTTTTCCTCAGTTATAGTTATAAGAGTGTAATTCTTAATTGCTGCACTTCCAAACTATACCTTTCACAGTGATTATTGTTCAGGAATTCAAACCTGCTCCTGGTCAATACATCTCTTTCTCACATCACCAACTTAGTGGAAATTTCTTAATTGCCTTCCACTGGTTAAACACACTTCATCATTACAATTTCAAGTTTGTTTCATGAAATATTTAAATGGCCATGTTACTTTAATAATCACACTCAACAAATTCAAACAACTTGCAACCACAGACTCCATTGCCCAATGGTCTAAAACTGTCTGAAAATATCACCGTAAGTACTGAAAGACATCATTCAACCAAAATTTTCAAACCAAACCCTCACCTCATATCTAGCCTAAATTCTTAAGAACAAAGTTAAAACAGTCAAAGAGAGAGCCCTCTCTGATTACAGGTTGGCTAGAACCTATAATCCAAAGCTTGGTTAGTGGTTACCCCGGCCGTATTCCCTTGGGAGTCATAGGGAACAACCTGGGTGTTAACACATAGTCTTACCTTCCACTACTCTTACTCATACACTGAGCTTCATTTGGGTCTTGCATTACTTTCATTACCTGTTGGATACCACACAGCTCTCCCCGAGCTCCATTAACTTTCCTCTTTCCCAACCAATTCCCAAGACTTGAAACAATAAAAGGCAAGTCAAGAAACAAACAAGAAGAAGATCATGGAAAACCACAATAATACAACACCAAAAAAAATGTGGCATGGCCATGAACCAAAAATAATCAAAACCGAAAATTAAGCATAAAAAAATCATAAAACACTAAAATCACAAGACTTCCAAAAAACACCATGACTCAACCCCCATGATTTCCCAAAACTTCCAAGGATTCATGAGTGAAAGCTCAGCTTTGTCATTTGATTCCCTATATCGCAAAACATTAACTCATTCTTTTATTCATGCCTTTACAATATTATAACTCAACCTCTTATCTCAAATATCATCCTTAAGATAACAACCTATCAAATACATATTCATGAATATAACAAATATCCACATAATTTTAGTCAAAATTAAGGTTAAGAAAAAAATTTGTATTCATGCAAAACACTCATTCATTTGGAATTGCGATTTCCAAACATAGCCAAAGGAATTATTACCCAATTCCTTTATTTTACCTTTTTACCTTGTTGCAATTGAGTCTTATTATGTGCTATCACATTCACCAAGATGCTAGTTATATAAACAAATCAACTATTACCTTGTCAAGATAATACCAAACACGTTGCCCTGCAACTGCTCACAAATGCTCGTCACATGTTCCAAAAACCAAGACATCATGTCTATTAATTTGAAATCATCCTTCACCAATACTAATAACCATGTCATAGTCGACAATCAACTCACAAGAATAATCATAATACTAAAACTAGCACTCACTTGCACGCAAGTGCATATCAGTTTTCTCAACACATATTGTGTTAGTACAACCGTATTAAAACAAGAGAATTCCTTCATACAATTTTATAAGTGAAAACACATCTCACACTTAATCAAGCATTCAAGCAACTTATAAATGTACCCCCTTACTATACATGGTCCACACTAAGGTAGAAGGAGGAAGCTACTATAATGGCCCAATCTCCAATGTCCAATTATGGAAATGAGATCTCCAAAGCTCTAGTAAATTTAACCACAGTTGAAAAGAAATTGATTTTCATTTCTCATACATTTTGTATGAGATTAAGTCAAAACATTTCACTTATTCCACTTGTAACATAATAACTAAAAACATGCCACTTTTCCATTTCCTTACATGCAAATTTTCAAATTCCTTGCATGCAACCTTTCAAATTCCTTACATGCAACTCTTCAAAATCTTTGCATGAAAATATGCATAGATGAGCCACATCCATATTATCATACTACAATATTATCCCATCCAAAAAAATAACATTTTCTTCAAACAATTACCATACTTTTACATTTTCTTCAAACAACTACTATATTATTACATTTGCATGTAAGCATTTCTTCAAACACTTTACATGAAAACTATTTGCATACAAGTAAGCATATATCAACTACATCAATACTATTATGTATCAATACTATCCCCAACCACAAACAATATACTCATTGGGGCATTTTATCAAACAATTTGTATGCAATTAATCATTGAACCATTTAAGCATTTCATCAAACACTTTGGATGAAAACTAATATAGCAAATGATTCAATTCATATATCCTAAACTGTAGTAGTACGAGTTATGTACATTGAGCCATATGATCAGTGGTATTTTCCCTCACTATGTGTTCAAGTTTCAACTTCAGAGATTTCATAGATGAAAAGTTATAAGAAAAATACCAACACAATCCTATTTGGTGCACAATTCTAGGAGTATCTAAAAAGTTCAACTTCCACTGGTCATATCTCCTAAAATATAGAGAATAAATGTCTGAAATTTTTATCATAATATCAATGGGATTTTCCTTCATTTTGGAAAACAATTCAGCTCCTAAAAGTTCCCAGAAGAAACGTTATAACAAAAATTTCAGTGTGACCTATTTGTGGCCTACTTTTAGGAGAATTCAGAAGGCTTGACTCCCTCTACTCATATCTCCTAAAATATTGTGACCCAATATCTAAAATTTTGAGCACATTATCTGTGTTATGTCCCCTTAATGTGGAATTTTTCAGCTTCTGAAAGCCTACATAAGATAAGTTATTTCAAAAATTCCAGCATGACATATTTAAAGGTGCATTCAGGAAGGTCATCGTCCTTAGATCATAATTCCTAAAGTATTGTGAACAAATATCTGAAATTTTGACCACATTGTCAATGGGATTTACCTTCAATATGGAAAAAAATTCAACTTATAATATGCCACAGAAGAAAAGTTATAACAGATACGAAAGAAAGGTCTAAAATGTAAACCTTTGTTCTTCATTTCACCTATGATAGAGCCCATCCAGTTCAAGTGTTTGAACCTAGAAGCTCTAATACCACTCTGTAACACCCTCCTCCCATGTCTACCCAAGAATCAGGCTAGACGGGTTAAACATGCGATGAGAGGCCACTATGGATAAGATTCAACCTCCTTGGTGACTTTAAGGAAATGGAATTGAAAAAGCAATAAACTGAACAAGATCATAACCAAAACCCCATTAGCCATGACAGACGTTTCGTCAAACATATCATCGATATATAATTTACATGTGTAAATAACATAATTAAGTGTAGGGATCTCATACTTATCTAAGAATCGATATGAACCATTGTTCCCTCATTCCATTTGCTGCATTATCCTCCATTAAGTCATAGACACATTATCCATGTACATACAAGTAAAAACATGCTAAGATCCATACATAGATTCTGTGATAAAATGTGCATATAACCAACATAATAAGAACAGAAAATACAATAAACATATTAGCCATCAAATCCATAAATACATCATTACCTTTACACATGAAAATCAAGGGAATGGATTTCTCATTAATGAATGCAATGAACCAACCGGAGATGGGACTACCACGTTCCACCCAATTGTAGAATGGATGAGCCAAATCTCTCTTCAGCCATTCACCCTCATGACATATTCCAAGCATGAATGTGGGATCTCATAGATGTATAATTTCCCACTGTAGATGAACTGATATATGCAATGTACTAAAGCATAAAACTATATCTACTTATACCATAAACTTTGTGGAAGCTCAATCACATATGAGCAGTATCAAACAAGAACAGATATAACTAAGAATGAGAAGCAATCACACATAACACAGAAATATAATCCGAGGAAAGCCTCAGCCTAAAACCCCACTCTTTGTATTATCATACAAGTGGAAAATAGCCATAGAATTACACAAAGCCTTAGCTTGGAAGCTATCCAGCTCTCAGTATAATCCCTCTTCTACTCATAGACAGTAAAAGTCCTCTCACAAACCTTCTCCTCTATCCTCCAAGCCTCCTATTTCCTTGCGCAGTTTTCCTTGGGGTCCAGTGAAACCACATGTGTGAACTGGCCTCATCACACTCACAAAACCTAAAGAAATAACTGCGCAATCCTCAAGGAAAGAATTCGTTCTGCATGCAAGGAATATTGACAATGGAATATTCTAGCAATTGATAGTACACTACCCTCCATCTGATCTCAACTAGGTCTCTGACTGAACTGACATGCATGAGTTATTTATGAGAGAATATTCAGTTATCTGAAGTGCAACAGTTACATGCATGCAAGAATTAACTAACTGAACTTACATTAATTCAACAAACTATTTGAATTAATCTAACTGGACTTGACTCAGTTAACTGAGCCAACTAATTACAACTCAATATTACAACTCATCCTTATCTCTTTAACTGATGGATAAATTCCTCAATTAATGGAGAAACTGTTGCATGTCCCCACATAGACTTCATGTTTGATTTTCCTTAACTAATTAACTCAAGATGAATTAATTAATTATTTTACAAACAGCTGCTAAGATCAAATTCGAATTTTACTTCACTATTTTAGTTTAGGGACTGACTAAAATAGGAAGGTATCCCGAAATTCTATTTATAGAATTCTATTTTTAGCACTTCCATTTTTCATTCCTTGTTGCTATGTTCAACACTGGTTGAACTGCTATTTATAGTAGTGCTATTTTTAGCATTTCTTGTTGCTATTTTCAACACTCCCTCTCAACAAGAAAGGGATTATTAGTAACCCCAATCTTGTCTCTGTGGAACTCGAACTTGAATTTTGACAATGCCTTAGTCAAAATATTTGCATCCTGTTCCTCGGTTGAAACATACAGCAACAACATGATCCTCTTGACCACACAGTCTCGAAGATGGTGATACCGGATATCAATGTGCTTGGACCTGTCATGAAAAACTGGATTCTCAGAGAGTTTGATACAACTCTAGTTATCGCAGTATATCATTGTAGGATCCATCCTCTTACAAAACAATCCCACTAGATTCTTCCGCATCCACATGGCCTCACATGTAGCCTGACTAGTAGCCATGTATTCAGCCTTTGCTGAGCTAAGTGCAACTTATCTTTGTTTCCTGTTGTACTAGGAAACTACAGCTGAACCAAGGATGAAGATTCCTCCAGAAGTGCTCTTCCAGTCTAGTGGACTCCCTGCCCAATCCGCATCTGTTAAGCCTTGAAGCTTCACTCCATCTGTCTGTCTGTACCACAATCCGAACTAAGATGTGCCACTGAGATATCTCAGTGCATGCTTCACTACCTTCCAAAACAGCTTGGTAGGTTGAACCATAGCTTGACTCAGCTGGTTCACCGCAAAGCATAAGTCTGGTTGTGTGTTCACCAAATACATAAGTGAACCCACCAACGCCCAATAAATAGTAGCAGCTACTACCTCACCTGAAGTAGCATCCTCCTTACTCTAGTTCCCAGCTAGAGGAGTCTGCATGGGCTTGCACTTCTCCATGTGAAAGCACCTAAGTATCTCATTGGCATACTTGCCTTGAGACACAAATACTTCCCCATCTTTCTACCACACCTCCATTCCTAGAAATTAGTGCATAAGGCCCAAGTCCTTCATCTCGAAATCTCTTGTAAGGTCCTCCTTGCAAGACTGTATCAGTTGATCATCACCTGTCAAAATCAGATCATCGACATAAAGAAAAATGATCAATGGTTTACCTTCTACCATGATGTGGTAAAGGTTCACATCTGCTTCACTCTTGGTGAAGCCTAAACCGGTTAAATAGCTGTCGATCCTGGTGTACCAAGCACGGGGTGCTTGCTTCAGCCCATACAAAGCCCTCTTGGGTCTGCACACATGCGACTCATGATCAAAGGTATCGAAACCTTCTGGCTGCTCAATGTACACCTCCTCCTTAATCTTCCCATTGACGAATGTTGTCTTCACGTCCATCTGGTGGATCTTCCACCTTAGTTGAGCTAATAGTGCCAACATCGATCTAATCGATGAGTACCTTGCTACGGGATAAAAAGTCTCATCGTAGTCGACCCCCTCGACTTGTGAGAAACCTTGGGCAACAAATCTTGCCTTATGCTTCTCAAGACTTCCATCAGCTGCTTTCTTTACCTTGTAAATCCATCTGGAAATCACCACTGATTTTCCCTAAGGTCTTGGGACAACATCCCACACATTGTTCTGAATGGTATAGTCATACTCCTCTACCATTGCATCAACCTAGACTGGTTGTTGCACTGCCTCCTTGAATGAAGAAGGTTCAGTATCTACACACTTCCCAACCAGGGCCAGGTACCTAGTGTACCACTCAGGTGACCTCCTCTATCTACGCTGAGAAGATGGTTGTCCCACATTCTCCCACGCATCTAGCATCAACCTGTCAGCTTCCCTTGAGCGTTTTCGTCCATCTCTAGAAGTATCAACATGAGTGGATGTCTCCACTCTCGAATCCTCTGCATGTGGTTGCTCCGCATCAATCTGAGGCTCCTCCTCCTTAGGAACTAAAATTTCCTCCTCTACATGCAACTTGAGCTCCCTCTCAAGTGACACTTGCATGGATTTCTTCTTGTTGAACTTCAGATCCCTGCGTACCACAGTCCTCTGAGTGGAAGGCAAGTACACCCAATAGTTGTGGGGTGTATCCATGTACCCCACAAGTATTCCCAACTCAGCTGTTGGGTCTAGCTTCTTCCTGGCATCTTTGGTCACATGACAGTAAACTGATGATCCAAAGATTCAAAAGTGACTTACATTAGGTCGCTTCCCGGAATAGGCTTCCATAGGTGTCTTCATTCCCAGTATACGGTGTGGGCTTTTGTTCTGCAAGTATACTGTTGTATTGCATGCCTCAACCCAAAAATGCAGTGGTAGGCTTTGGTCATGCAACATCACTCGAGCTACTCCCACAATCGATTTGTTCTTCCTTTCGGCCACCCCATTTTGCTGTGGGTTATGGAGTGTCGTCAATTCTCGTTTAATTCCTTCTGCAGTGTAGAAGTATTTAAATTGTTGGGATACATACTCTCCACCATTATCACTACGCAAGGCTTTTATTTTCTTTCCAGATTCTTTCTCTACCAAGGATTTAAACTCACAAAACCTCAAGAAGGTTTGATCCTTCTTTTGCATAAAGTAGATCCAACATCTACAAGAAAAATTATCAATAAAAATAACATAGTACCTTTGTTTAGCGGGGGAGGCTATAGAAAATGGTCAACAAACATCTGAGTGAACTTACTCCAGGATTGCTCCAGCTCTACTGTCTCGATCTGGAAAGGAAGATTTCACATGCTTACCCAAGGTACAACCTTTGCATGTAGTCGTCTGCTCAAGTTTTCCCTTGGGTAATCTGGTAGAAATCTACTGCATGATCTTCAGGGCTCCATGGTGCAAGTGGCCCAGTCTTCTATGCCATAGCTCACCAACATCTTGGCTCTACACCATCTCAGCTTTGGAACTCAAAGCAGCACAGTCATCTACCTCCAACTTGTAGAGATTCTTGACTCGAATCCCTATTCGCTTTATCTGTCCAGTATCGATATGCCTCAGGAATACCTTTCCTTTACTAAAGACTACATCACAGCCTTTATCTTCTAGCATAGCGACAAACACAAGATTCTTCTTCAAACCTGGTACAAACTTTACATCATCCAGGGTGAGGGGAGCTCCATGCTCCCTTTGAAACACAACCATACCTTCACTTGAAACACGGTACTTTCCATCATCGCCCATCTTGATCCGCATCTGGAGATCCTTCTCCTCCAAGGTATTGAAAATATTCTTGTCACCTGACATGTGGAATGAAGCTCCACTGTCCAGGTACCAACCACTTCCCACCATGGATGAAACCATGCATGCAAAAAGTGTGAAATCCAACTCGAACTGTGAGGCCAGTGCCTCACCTTCTGATCCTTCCTCGGATCCCTTCTTGGATTTCCTCAGTGGAAAATTTGTAGCAAAATGGCCCACTTCGTGACAACGAAAGCATCACACTTTCGATTTGTCAAACTTCTTCCCACCATGGAAAGAATTGGATTTGGGATGAGAATCCTTCTCCTTCCCTTTCTTTGCCTTACTCGCTAAGGTGCAATTTTCTTCATCTTCCTTGGATGAAGAAGATCCATCTCTGGTGCTTCTCCATATCTCCTCTTGCATAAGATCTGACCAAAGTCATTCCCAATCTGGCAGTTTCTCTCTTCCATTAACTGAGTCTTGGTATCTATGCCAGCTCTTAGGAAGATGAAGGAGTGCAAGAATCACCATGTCATTATCGATTGTCATGATCACTACACTTCCAAGCTTATCCCTGCAAGTGGTGATCTTGTTAAGATATGTAGAGATCGTGTCACCCTTTTCACACTTGATTTTCCGAAGCTTGACTTTCAACGCCAGCTTCCTCTTATCACTACTATTTTGATATAGATCTTTCAATGTTTTCCGCATCGAAAATGGTGTCTCCTTCCCATGGAGGCTCGAGACTATGTGGTCTCGAACTCCCTACAGGAGGATTCTCCTTGCTCTAGCCACACATTTCTTCCATTCTGCCAATTTTGTAGCATCAGATGTTATGGACTTGGGTACTTCTTGATCAATGAAGTCCTTTAGACTGTTATCCTCTAATAATACTTCCATGCAATCCTTCCAGACTATATAATTCGAGCTGCCATCAAGGGCATACTCGAGTCTTAAACCATTGAACGCCATTGGTGAAATTGAGATGCGATAAGAATTTGATTTCTATATTCATGAACCTCAAACTTCGAACTTCTCCCTTCTTGTATATTGTTCTTTGCTTTGATCACCTTTGCTCCGATACCATGTAGAATTTCCCATTGTAGATCAACTGATATATGCAATGTACTAAAGCATAAAACTAGATCTACTTCTACCATAAACTTTGTGGAAGCTTAATCACATATGAGCAGTATCAAACAAGAATAGATATAACTGAGAATGAGAAGAAATCACACATAACATAGAAATATAATACAGGGAAATCCTCAGCCTAAAACCCCACTCTCTGTATTATCATACAAGTGGAAAATAATCACAGAATTACATAAAGCCTTAGCTTGGAAGTTATCCAGCTCTCAATATAATCCCTTTGCTGCTCATACACAATCAAAGACCTCTCACAAACCTTCTCCTTTGTCCTCCAAGCCTCCTATTACCTTGTGCAGTTTCTCTTGGGGTCCAGTGAAGCCACATGTGTGAATTGGCCTCGTCACACTCACAAAACCTGAAGAAGTAACTGCGCAATCCTCAAGGAAAGAACTCCTTCTGCATGCAAGGAATATTCACAATGGAATATTCTAGCAATTGATAGTACATTGCCCCTCCATCTGATCTCAACTGGGTCTCTGAATGAACTGACATGCATGAGTTATTTATGAGAGAATATTTAGTTATCTGAAGTGCAACAGTTACATTCATGCAAACATTAACTAACTAAACTTACATTAATTCAACAAATTGTTTGAATTAATCTAACTAGACTTGACTCAGTTAACTGAGCCAACTAATTACAACTCATCCTTATCTCTTCAACTAATGGATAAATTCCTTAATTAATGGAGAAACTGTTGCATGTCCCCACATAGACTTGTTGTTTGATTTTCCTTAACTAATTAACTCAAGATGAATTAATTAATTATTTTACAAACAGCTACTAAGATCAAATTCGAATTTTACTTCACTATTTTAGTTTAGGGACTAACTAAAATAGGAAGGTATCCTGAAATGCTATTTATAGAATTTTATTTTTAGCACTTCCATTTTTCATTCCTTGTTGTTATGTTCAACACTGGTTAAATTGCTATTTATAGCAATGCTATTTTTAGCATTTCTTGTTGCTATTTTCAACAATAGAACACATCAATCAAAACTCATCCAGGTCTCCCAGAGGCCATCCACCTCAACCCATCAAACAGTGATTCCACCTCATGGTCAGACATCACCAAAAAACATCAGATTGGTCTCCATCCAAGCTTTCCTGGGCTTCCAGAGCATTTGTCCAACCAAGGCTTCTAGAACTGTTAACTCAACCCACAGCTTCTACAGGGCTTCCAGAGTGTTTGTCCAACCAAGGTTTCTAGGACTAGTAACTCAACCCACCAAGGGCTTCCAAAGAGTTTGTCCAACCTGGGCTTCCAAGACTAGTAACTCAACCCAAGTTGTTTCAGGGCTTCCAGAGCATATGTTCAACCAGGGTTTCCAAGATTAATAACTCAACCCAAGCTAAGGAAACATGAGAACCAACCAAAAAAAAAACAATGAAAGTAAACCCACAATCACCGTGGTTATCTAGAAAATGGCAAGGTTAGGCAATCCACTGTCAAACCAGGCAATCCTCCATGCCAATGATAGATCACAGCCAAGAAACCACATGCATATATCATGCATGCCCAAAACTAGTGAAGAAATCATACATGAAACTCGGTACCTACAAGAAAATCTTATGTAGTTGTTGATGTCGATGCCTTCTTGCACTTTCCTACTCTTCCTTTTCTTCTTGCTCCAAGAATCCAAGTATGCCACACCCACCAAGAGTGTTCCAAGAAAACTCTATGTCTCCAAGAGTTTGAGAGAGAGAGAATGATGAGAGAGATCCAAAACTGAACTGACAAAAAGGTTCACACTGACATGAAGAATCTTTCCAACTGATCCTCAAAATCCTTTTTATTAATGAGGCCTCTATTTTTTTCATTTTCCTCCTCACATGCAACATGTGACCTTTTACCCTCGTTTTCTCCTAATTTCCATTATTTTCCTTCACTTTCTTTCTCACATGCAACCTGTTACCTTTCACCTCCTTTTCTCCTAATTTCCATTATTTTCATAAATAAATGTGCCAAAATACCTTTTGCCTCTTTAATTCCTTAGCCATTGCCTTTGCCAATTTCCTTAACCATAAACAATCAAATGAACACCCACTAGGATGTCGTGCCCACCATTTAGCTTGGAATACGTGTCCCCTCATCCGTGGTATTTATATATTTTTATATGGAATTTTCACCAGGGTTGTTACAAGTTCCCTCCAATGCATACTCAAGCCTCAATCCATTGAAATACATTTTTCCTGCACTGAAGAAATACCTGTACCACAAACTTTGTTATTCAAAATTTCTTTGAGAGATAATCAGGAACTTGGTTTCTATGTAGTTTTCAATATCTCTAATACCATGTAGAAATAACTCGAAATTTGCAGCTACTAAATAAATCAAAATGAAATCAATAGACACAAATTTCTTCTACTAAATTCCGTGGAAGGAAAACTGACAATATAAACACATGCAATCATTAAATCACGATGCACAAAGTTTTCACTAGGGAACCCAACTGGGAAAAACTCCTCCTCTATTTGTATTATAGTAGATTAGAACAATGATCTATTACAATGACAACTTCAATGCTTAAAGCTCAATTTGCACTGCAATTATGATCTCCTCCTAACTCTACTTTGGCCAATACTTAGCCAAAATAGGCCTCTTGCTTCCTCCTATTTCCTTGAGCAATTCATGCTCCTAAAGAATAGGGAGAGATCTTATTTTTATGTGCATTTACCAAGAGAATAAGTTCACGTGCATGCACAAACTCTGTACACTCGAAATAGTATACAATAGAATTACAATTGTGCCTTTTTAGTAAATTGATTAGTTAACTGGGACTTCAATGAGTTAATACTAGTTAGAACTACTGAATTGAACTCATACTGACTATATTCTAGACTAGAGCTCAACTAACTGACTTTCACTAGAGATAACACCTCTAGGTTGTTATATCTTAACCACCAACTTGCCCCAACTCTATTACTAGCCCACAAATTCGAATTGATTGACTTAATTGAGTGATTTATCCATGTCACTCATGCTAATTGGCCTGCCAACTGATATTGTTGAAGTGGAAATTCGAATTTCCTCATTTGACTAAGGCACAAGTCAAATAAAATAATTTCTTGCTACAATTTAACACACAACTTAGCTTAAATCGAAAATTAGGAAAAGGGTCTGGTAATTTAAATGAGTTGTTGGAAGCACAAAGAGTTTCCAAAGATCATAGTGATCTTGGATTTGAGGTCGAATCTAGTTTAGAAGTAGAATTGAAAGGTAAACAAAAAATCACTTTTGTAGCAACAACAAAAGAAGATACATTGCAACAAAATAAAGAAAATATGTTGCCCAAAAACTAGTCAAAGCATTATTAGCAATAGTAGAAGAACAATGTTGGCCAAGCAAATCAAAATACTCAAAAATCAGCCCAACCTAGAAGACAATTTTCTAGGTATGTTATTATTTTTCTGGGTTATTATTACCTACACTAATTATGGACACAAATTCGCAAATTGTAGAGTGAATTTATCCTACAGGAAACTCGGAACAAGAATAAGAAATCAGCATATTAAATAGAAGAAAAGCATGCCCATGTACAACCATTATTTTTCTCCTTTAAACAATGTGATGCAATGTTTTAAATGTAAAAATTTGGGGCATAAAGCAATGGATTGCAGGTGTAACAGCCCTGGTGAAAATTTCATGTAATAAAATTTAATAAAGGCAAAATAAGACCATGGTTAAGGGACACTTATTCCAAGTTGAATGTTGTGCAAAGATATCCTAGGGTGTTGGCATTATGGCTAAAGTGTTGTCCTTGATGGCAACCCATTCAGGTGATAGATCAAAGTACTTCAAGTCAGCAACAGAGATTGATGATCAGCTATCAAATATTGAAGAAAATAAGGAGATGAACAGGTAAAGCGTGCTAAACTTCAAACTCTCAGAATTCAATGAGACTCTCAAAATGTATAATGATGAAAGTGTGGCTAACTATTTTCTTCGGGTAGATGAGGTTGTTAATTGTATGAAAAATTTGGGTGAAGAAATAAAAGAGGCTATTGTGGTTGAAAAGGTTCTAAGATCATTGTCCCCCAAGTTTGAATCTAAAGTATCTGCAATAGAAGAAAAGGAAAATCTACGAATTCTTACTATGTCTGAGCTACATGGAATTCTAACTGCTTATGAAATGAGAAAGGGAGGTCCATCAGACAGAAGAGAAGCTGCTTTCAAGGCATCAGGCAAAGGAGATTATTATGAAGCAAGCCACGTTCCAGAAGAAGAGGAAGAAGAATCAAATTTTGTCAGAAATCTTCAAAGGGGATCTGGAAGGTTCAGAGGTAAGTTACCTTTTAAATGCTTTGCTTGTGGAAGAGTAGGTCATTATGCTGCAAAATGTCCTTATAAGGATAAAGGAAAGGAACCTGCTAGATGGAACAAGAAACAGAACACAAATAAGAAAAGCTACTACACTCATGAAGATAGTGATGGTCTATCAAACAGTGATGAAGATGAACAAGGTAATGAATATAAGTTGTTAATGGCATTTGAAGATGATGATTATATGGATGCTATAGATGTGGATAACCTTTATGATGAAATTACTAGACTCAAGAGATGTATAGAAGAAAAGAACATGATCATTGATACTCTACAATTTCAAATTGATGAAAAGGAAAAACATCTTGAAAAATTAGAAGGTGAAATTGTTGGTCTTAGAAAAGAGATTGAGAAAACAAAAGCTATTAATCTCAAGTTTGTCAAAGGATCTGAAACTTTGGATGAGATTATCAATGTGCAACAGTCTCCACTAAACAAGACAGGTCTGGGCTATAATGGAGAAACTTCTCAAGCATCCACCTCAAAAAGTTATCTTGATGCAGCAAGAAGAAATGAGCAAAAGCACAATGAAGATCATCAAGTAAAGCAGGGACGAATTACAAACAGAAACTATCAGGGGCAATCCATCTTAAGGGTGAACAAAAGCTACAACCAGCCACAGGTAAAATCTTCTCAATTTGGTTCAAGAATAGATGACAATAGAAATTACAATCAATTGGCTGGTAGATTCGATAACCGCAGAAGTTTCTTCAATGGACAATGCTTTTCTTGCCATAACTTTGGTCACAAAGCAGCTTAATGTGTTGCATATAAAACAATCATGACTAGGGAAGCTCAAAAACAAAGAAGTATGACTGGGATTACAAAAAGGACCTATAACAACTTTTCGGTTCTTGAAAATGAAGTTGAATGTTATATTTGAAATAACTTTGGTCATGAAGACTCTGAATGCAGGAGCAGGTTTCAGCAGAAAAAGGAACAAGCCTCAAGCACCAAAACATGGAGAATAAAGGAACCACAAACAGAAATATGTGGGATAGCATTTTATGCAGAGGGACTGGAAAATCTATGGTACATTGACAGTGGATGTTCGAAGCATATGACAGGTGATAAAGAAAAACTTGAGTCATATTCTGCTCTAGAAAAAGGAAAGAAAGTCTCTTTTGGAAATGATACTCCTGCAACTATAAAAGGAAAAGGCATTGCTCAGTTAAAAGAAAAGGTCGAGGCTGGAAATGTTTTTTATGTAGATGACATTATTTTTGGGAGCAATGAAGAAGCTATGAGTCAAAGTTTTGCCTTGGTCATGCAGAAAGAATTTGAAATGTCCTTGCTAGGAGAACTGACATATTTCCTTGGTTTGCAAATCCAACAAAAAGAAGGAGGAATCTTTTTATCTCAAACCAAGCATCTCAAACAGATTTTGAAGAAATATGGTACGGAAGATGCAAAACCAGTATGTACACCCATGGTCACAGGATGTAGCCTCAGTGCAAATGATGAATCTGCAGTAGTACATCAACCAACCTACAGATCTATGATTGGAAGTTTACTTTATTTGACAGGTACCCGACCAGACATCATGCATGCAGTTGGAATAGTTGGAAGATTTCAGGCAAATCCGAAGGAGACTCATCTTCAGGCAATGAAGAGAATTTTCAAATATCTTCAAGGGACTCAAAATTATGGCTTATGGTATCCTAGAGATACAGATCTTACACTTCATGCTTATACAGATGCAGATTGGGCCGGAAGCGTGGATGACAGGAAAAGCACAAGTGGTGGTGCGTTCTTTATGGGTTCCAGACTGGTATCTTGGTTCAGCAAGAAACAGAGTTCAATTGCCTTGTCTACAGCTGAAGCGAAATATGTTGCTGCTGCATCTTGTTGCACCCAACTCCTTTGGATGATGCAGACTTTGCAGGATTTTCAAATCACTTGTACACCACTAATCCCCATCTTATGTGATAACACAAGTGCAATCAGCATCTCAAAGAATCCTGTTATGCATTCAAAAACCAAGCACATACCAATCAAGTACCATTTTCTCCGGGAACAAGTGCTTGAACAGAAGGTCAAGTTGGAGTATGTTCCTTCTAAGGAACAAGTTGCTGATATTCTCACCAAACCATTGCCCAGGGACACTTTTGAATACCTCAGGAAAAAGCTGGGGGTTGTTGATGCATCATCTTATTGCTGAACCTCTTCTGATTGATGGTACAGGTTCAGGGGTAGCATATAATGAATTGTTGGCATTATGGCGGATGTGCAAAAGGAGATCTTGGAAGTAGCTGCAATATGTCTCTATCTCTTTCATGGTGGATTATGGTTCTTCGTTACAGATCTGGTTCATATTCAGGGGGAGCATGTTCTTAGGGGGAGCATAACCCTTTGCCCTTGATGTCAAAGGGGGAGAATGAAGCTGAAGTTTTGAGGTTGCCATCAAGTCCAAAGGGGGAGATTGTTGGCATTATGGCTAAAGTGTTGTCCTTGATGGCAACCCATTCAGGTGATAGATCACAGTGCTTCAATTCAGCAGCAGAGATTGATGATCAGCTATCAAATATTGAAGAAAATAAGGGGTATGCAGGTACACCTTACATAAGGTGCGTACACGCAGGTCAGTGTTACATAAAGTGCGTACATACCCACAGTTATCCCGTTCAGGAGGTGCGTACCCCCAGTGCACACATTTCAAGGCAAAGAAATTCACATGTGGGGTTTTCTTATGTTTTACTCTTGGTATTTAGCCGATGGTATTGGGTTATTATGGTGTCGGCTCGTGGTATTGATCCATGTTTTAAGGAAGAGCTTTCCTATATAAAGCAAAGGAGATCATTTGGCTTTAGCATGTTTTGGGTTGAATATCTTATGAGGGCTAGATCTGGTCTAGATCTAAAGAAGGAGAATCTATTGATGGACTGAGATCTCTTCGGCGCATATTCAGATCTGTAGATCTGACTGTCTGGGTTATTTCTGAAGTCTTGAAATCATCTATGCCTGAAGGTATGCAGGTACAGTGAAAGAAAAGTGCGTGCATACGCAGGAACGAACCGTTTCAGGTGCACCGGTACGCAGGCACAGAAGGGTTTCAGGTGCGCCGGTACGCAGGCACAGAAGGGTTTCAGGTGCGCCGGTACGCAGGCATAGAAGGGTTTCAGGTGCGCCGGTACGCAGGCACAGAAGGGTTTCAGGTGCACCGGTACACAGGCATAGAAGGGTTGTAGGTGCGGAGGTCCGCAGGCAGTTCAATGGACTCAGAGCGAGGTACGCAAGCGAACAGTTGAGCAGGGTGCGTACTGTAAGCAGGCAAGCAGTTGAGCAGGGTGTGTATTGTAAGCAGGCAAGCAGTTTAGCAGGGTGCTTACGTAAGCAGGTGAGCAGTTGAACAGGGTGCTTACTTCTCTTAAAATCTTTGTTTATCATTGCTGTGTTCTGGATCTGGTCTTATTATTATTGATCTGGTTACTACAGTTGATTGGGTGATTCTCTTATACTTGATGATCATTTGATGCTTATGGATCCAGTTTGAAAATTTATGAAAAGTGGTCCTTGTAAGAAAAGAAGTAGGGGGTTGTAGCTCCCTTCCAGGAGAGACTGGAAAACGAGAGAGAGTTGTAGCTCTTTGCAGGTTGCAGCCTGCGTACTGGTAAAGGACTGCACCAGTACAAAACCATTGTAAAAGGAGTTTCTAATTTGAAAGAAGATAGAGACATATTGCAGCAGGTGGTTTTCACCCACATTGGGTTTCCACCTTACATCTTGTGTTCTTTGGTGTGACTATCTGTTTTCTTTGTTCATGCTCATTATTTTATGGTACTGACATGCAAAACTAATTCAAGGAACAAATAAGGAAGATTTATTAAAAGAATTAGATAATACTGATTCACCCCCCCTCTCAGTATTATTTCCAACATAGGGGGCATCCCTAGATGTGTTTATGGCTAAGGAAATTGGCAAAGGCTAAGGTTAAGGCATTAAAAGGAAAAAAGGAATTTTTGGCACATTTATTTATGACAATAAAGGAGATTAGAAGAAAAGTAGGGTGAAAGGTCACAGGTTGCATGTGAGGAGGAAAATAAAGAAAAAGAATGGAAAATGATGAAATTAGAGGCCTCATTAATAAAAAGGCTTTTGAGGATCAGCCAGTAACCTTTTTTCAGTTCATGTTTTGGAGCTCTCTCATTATTCTCTCTATCTCACTCTTGGTCACATAGAGTTTCTTGGAGCACTCTAGCTTTGGATCAAGGAAGGAAAAGGAAGCAAAGGGAAAGGAAGGAAATCAAGGATCAAGAAAGGAAGAGCGGGATCAGGCAGTTTCAGCGTGAATACTTGCAGGTAACATATTGCATGTGTGATTTCCTAGCTAGTTTTCATAGGCATGACTTTTCATGTTGGTGTATGGTTCTCTTGATGTCGGTGGCATAGTTTTGTCGGGTTATGACAGTGGTTTTTAACCTAGCCTTTCCTTTTTATGGATGTCATGATATGTTGGGATGTTTATCTCGATTTTGAGCTTTGTTTTGATGGGTGGATTTCAGAATCTTAGGATGAGGTGGTCTCAAGGTTCATTCCCAAAGGCCAAGGAATCCCTTGACCGGTTTTGGTAGGATACATGATAAAGCCTGAGGGAGAAGTCTCAGTTTAGGGCCTAGTGATTTGGGTTTGGATTGTGGTAAAGCCTAAGAGACTGGTCTCGGTTTAGGGCCTAGTGATCCAGGATTGGATTGTGGTAAAGCCTGAGAGACAAGGAGACAAAAATTTCCTCAAGGATAGTGATGGATTTTGAATGGCATTCCAAATTCAGTTCGGTTGTGATCGGAGCACCAGTTTTGGTGTTATCACGATTTGGTGAGGGTGGAGGTGGTTTAATGTCTAGATTCCCTTGGTTGTTTTTGGATTGGTTTATCCATGAGATCCCACATTCATGCTTGGAATATGGCACGGGAGTGGATGGTTGAAAGAAATATTTGGTTCATCCACATCTATGGTTGAGTGGTATGTGGAAGTCCCAAACCTGGTCAGATTTTCCTATGATTAATTAAAGCTAAGTTCTCTTGCTTTTGCACTCATTTCTATGTGGATTTAATGGTTGTTATATCTCTATTATTTTCATGGTTTTATGTTGGTTATAAGCATGGTTAATTCTATGGTTCATGTCATGGTCATTTCATGTATTTACTTGAAATTGTTAAAATGATGGATGCAAGACCTAATTGATGTTATAAAATTTCAAGGGAGAAGGTGGTGATCCTTCTTGTCATGTTTCATAAGAGTTTTCTGTCATTCATGCTATGTCTTATATCCTAGACCTGTAAGTTGAATTAATGCCAAGTGTTTGACAGAATTTCAGTCCTGGTTGGGGATGATCAGGCCTATTCCTGAGGTTGATTTTTGGTTTATTAGTATTTTCATCATATTTTTGATGGATTTTGAAAGTTATAACAAGTTCTTGGTAGTCGCTGAAATTCTAGGCTATAAAAGTTCCTTGAATTTCATGAACGTTGGCACCGGTCTGTTGGGAAAAGTCCTTGGACGTTGGCTTGTTGGCCTATGAGAGCATCCATAGGTCCCTAGATGTTGGCATGCCCATAGTGTGAGAACATCCATAGGTCCCTAGACATTGGCATGCCCATAGTATGAGAGCGTCCAGAGGTCAAGAGGTCTAAAATATTAGTGGGACCCAAGGGCAGGATGTCTGAGTGGCTGAGATGTCTCCTGGGGATGTTGTTGTTGATGTGGAAGGTATGGTTGATGTGTTTTGTCGATTCCATTTCCTTAAGGTCACCAAGGAGGTTTAATCCCTTCATATTGGCCTCTCTCATTGCATGTTTACCCCGGTTGGCCAGTTACTTGGGTAGATGTGGGAGGATGGTGGTTACAACAGGTTAAGTATAAGAAGTCTGAAAGAAAAGGAGAAAAAATAACAATGTGATATTGTTTTATATGCTCAAAATGAAGGGAGACATTGGTATGTGGATAGTGGTTTTTCTAGGCACATCTCAGGAGACAGAAATAAGTTCTTAACATGGAAACTAGTGGATAAGGGTAATGTAACCTTTAGTAACAATGCACCTAGTAAGATTGTTGGTAAAGGAGTTGCTAGAATGTCAAATGGAAAAGGTAAAGTGAATAATTTCTTATATGTTTATGGGTCAAAGAATAATATTCTTAGTGTGTCTCATATGTTTGATCAAGGCTATGATGTGATTTTTAAAGCTAAAAAATATCAAATCAAGTCTACAGGCATAGGTGAAATAGTGGTTGAAGTTGTGAGAATAGACAATAATGTGTATGTCTTGAAAGAGAAAATAGAAAGGTGTTTCTTATCAAAGATTGATGAGAGTTGGTTGTGGCATAGGAGACTTGGACATTTGAATTTTGATCAGATAGTCAAACTGAGCAAGAAGAATGTTGTCAAGGATTTACCCAGACTGTCAAAACCAAATAATACAATTTGCAAGTCTTGTCAATTGGGTAAGAAAACTTGAGTTCCATTCAAGTCTAAGGAGAGCTCATCATCAAATCCACTTCAGCTAGTGCACATGGACTTGTGTGGACCATCAAGAACCTAATCACCCACAGGTAAATTGTATTTCATGCTTATAATTAATGGTTTCAGCAAGATGATGTAGGTTTCTTTTCTTAGAGATAAATTCGAAGCCAGTGAAAAGTTTAAAGATTTTAAAGTTGTGGCTGAAAATGAAACTTATTGTAAAATCAAGGCCATAAGATCAGATAATGGAGGTGAATTCACTTCAAAAGAGTATGAAGAGTTTTGAAAGAATCATGGAATTAGAAGGAAGTACACAATAGCAAAGACTCCCCAACATAATGGTGTAGCAGAAAGAGAAAACATATATGTACAACAAATAGCCAGAGCTATGATGGATGAAAGGAAAGTTCAACAAAGATTTTGGACCAAATCCATTCGTACAACAGTGGTCATACTCAACAAATAACATTTTAGACCAAACAGTGACAAAACTCCCCATGAGCTTTGGTATGGGAAACATGCAATAGTCAAGCATTTTTGAGTTTTTGGTAGCAAGTGTTACATTAAGAGGAACGATGACAAGATTGGTAAGTTTGATGCAAGGGCTAATCAAGGTATTTTTCTTTGATATTCTCAAAATAGCGAAGGATATAGATGCTATAATAAGAATACCAAGAGGATTATTGATTATATTGATGTCAAAGTGGATGAATATGTTGAATCTGAAGACAAACAACCATCAAATATCAACTTGAATGAACTAGTCAACCATAATGAGGAGGTCCATGAGCCACTTTTAGAAGAAGATAATGAAGATCCCTCCAGTCTTCAAGCCAAGGATCCTTCAAGATGTGTGCAAAAATATCACCCAGCTGAACAAATTGTTGGTGATTTAAAAACAGGTGTTCATACAAGAAGGAAGTTGTTCAATCACCATATGCAAGCACATGTTGTCATGTTCTCCATGGAGGAACCAAAGGATGTTGCACTAGCTAGTAAAGATGAAAATTGGTTAAAATATATGCATGAAGAATTGAACCAAATCGAGAAAAATCGGACATGGGAACTTGTTCCAAGACAATAAAACAAGAATTTCATCGACACGAAGTGGGTCTTCGGGAATAAGTTAAATGAATATGGTAAAGTGGTAAGAAACAAGACAAGGTTGGTATGCAAAGGTTATGCTCAAATTGAAGGTATGGATTTTGATGAAACTTTTGATCATGTTGTTAGATTAGATGAAATTAGAATGTTTTTTTTCATCTTCTTGTTTCAAGAAATTCAAATATATCAAATGGATGTCAAATCTTCCTTTCTAAATGGAGAATTATGGGAAGAAGTTTACAGAGAGCAGCCATATGGCTTTCAGCTAACAGAGAATCTTGATTATGTTTGCAAGCTTAAGAAGGCCTTGTATGGTCTTAAGAAATCCCCTCAGGCTTGGTATTCCAAGTTGGACGGTTTCCTGTTCAAGTGTGGTTTTAAAAGCGGTGTAGCTGACAACAATTTATATGTCAAATATAAGGATGGAAAACTCATAGTGGTGGTTGTTTATGTTGATGATATTATTTTTTCTAGTGATTCAGATTTGTTAACATGTCAATTTGCAGTAGATATGAACGTCGAGTTTGAGATTTTTATTCTTTGATAACTCTCTTATTTCCTTGGATTGCAGGTTTCCCAAACTCCCAAAGGGGACTATACTTCACAAAGTGAATATCTCTAGGAAGTATTGAAGAATTTTGGCATGGAGGAATGCTCTTTTTTTAGCACACCAATGGTTATAGGTTGCAATATTAGCAAGATTGGTGAATCACCAGAAGCGGGCTGGAATTTATATAGATATATCATTGGCAGCCTATGGTATTTCACAGCTTCAAGACCAGACATTATGCAGGTCGTTGGTTTTGTTGGAAGATTTCAAGCAGTCCCCAGACAGAGCCATCTACTAGCAGCCAAGAGGATTCTCAAATATCTTAGAGCCACAATGGACTATGGACTGTGGTACCTGTTAGTGTCGGTATCTTCATCCCTCCATCAGTGATCAAATTCTCTTGTTGCATTGCATGTTAGGTGTCTCACTCGATCAACTGCATTCCATTAGGGTCATGGATCATCTGATGGTAGTGGCATATTATACATTTTCCCTCATGTTCTTTACCTGCTGGCCCATTTTCATACATCTAGATCATTTGTAGTCATTTTTTGTATTTAAATCTGCAAAAGTCATTTTTAGGGTTTTAGGTCTCATTAGGTCTAGGGTTTCGTCAATAAGGTCTTGTCAATGCTCAATAACAGTCAGCAGGTGCATGAGGAGGTCAAATAAGGTCCCAACAACAAAAATTTCAATTATCACATGTTCAGTAGTTGATTTTTCCTCAAAACCCTGTTTTGAGGAAAAACAGAGTTTTTATGTTTTCATGTACAAATTTGATGTAATTTCATTTTTTCCCATATGTAATAATTTTAGAGGCAGCCCTGGTCACCTTTCCAAGCCCTTGCAACTTCACCACCTGCAAATCAAACAAAAAGTCAAAGAATTCAGTCCATCAAAGGCAAAAAATAAAGCAAACTGCCCAATTTTTTTTTTTTTAAAGCAAGTCAAAAATCAAACATTAGAAAGTGGGTTTTCTTGAGTCAAAAATTAAAGCCATATGTATATAAAGTGTATTCATATCAAAAAGGGTCATTTGTGTCGCCAAGATAAAGAGAGCAAGTGTATTCATGTTCTAAGAGCCAAAAGAGTGATTTTTGTGCCAAAATAAGGAAAATCCTAGGCGCGGCGCACCTGGGCACTGATTCACAATGTATTTTTACAACGGGCGCGATGCATTGAGGCAGCGCGGCACACCTGTGTGGTGGCGTGGCGCACAGGACTACAAGGCCTGAATTCACTCACAACGTCCTCCAAAATCCAAAAATCGCTAATTCCTCAATATCCAAGTAAGTTAACACTCCTTCATGGCCAATGAATAAGTTTATCTTGGTGTTTATGGTGATTTAATGGGAAAAAATTGAAACCCTACCTCCTTGCATCGCTTGTTAAAAAACATTGCATAGGGTTTACAATCTTGTATTTTTGTTACTAAATTCCATTCCTATCATTTTCACTCCCTCACTTCATTTTTCCCTCCATTTTCTTTCATATTTACCCACTCCCTATTCCCCATATCCCTAAGACTACTTACCCTAATCCCTAATTTTATTACCCAAACCCTAATTGTTATCCAAAACCCTAAATATCATCCCCTAAACCTTTCTATTCCCCCAAAAACCTATCAACAGCATTTCCAAACCCCTCATACACATTCCCTCCACAGCCCTTCATCAAAATATACCTTTGGCAGCAAAAACCTATTGACACCATAAAATCTCTTTATACTCATCTAAGAAAACTCAAACATTGGAAAACATGGAGTCAAATTCTTCCTATGACATAAATGAGGAAATAGTCAGTGATTCTTCTAGAGAAATGCATGCACCAAGGAGGCCTCATAAGAGTGGAAAACATAACGTGGAGGAGCCTACTTCACTTGCCGAGTTGTTGGTCTGTCCTCTTGCTGTCACATGTTTTCAACACCAATCTTGTTATCAGTTCTGTGAGATGGTGGAAAGAGTCAAATACCACCATGAGCTGGCCAGACTGTTTGTGCTCCATCTTCATAATGGCCAAGTCACTTTGGCAGGTGTGACATTCACCTTGACACCTGAGACTATTGCTCAAGCAATTGGTATTCTAAATGTAAGTGAGCAGTGGAATAAGAGGCAGCTAGTTGAAAAAGATCATTATGAGCCTTACATCAAGGCTGGTTTTCAGAGACATGTCGGTAGAGTTTTCCCATTCAAGTACCTACAGGACACATATGCTCCCTTGATGAAACTCATAATTAAATATTTCACCTGTGAGGGCAGATTTTCTCGTCTATACACCTATCATATCAGATTGTTGATGCACTTTACTAGGGTGAGGATGATGAACCTCCCCTATTTCATTTGCCGAAACATTGAGAAGATTACCACATTAGTTCAAAGGAAGCCTCCTCATCAGCAGTATAACAGTATTTATCACTTTGCACTAATCAAAATTGTGGTTTTGCATCAACTTAGTCTATTGAATGTGTCATGGGAGGATTTCATCTCACATGAGGTCTTCACAGGTCCTCAAGTTCCCCCACTAGTTTTTCATGAGGCAGGAGAGCCTTCACATCAGCAGGATGTTCATGATACACAAACCACTAGTGTGCCAATGTTTGTCACATACCAAAAGGGCACTAGAAGGTTGTTTGCAGCAGCAAAACGAGTACTATCTCCATCCAGGGTGGAAGGGGTCTCATTTCCTCCATCAGCAGAGCAGATATAGGACAAGGGTAAGAAGCCCTTGCATGATGAGGGACCTTCAGGAGGTCAAGAGGCAGATTTCATTCTTATTCAGGATGATGACACTGATTTGGGCTCACAAAGCTCAAAGCTCAAAGAGATCATTCGGGAGCAGCAAGATGGCATTCATCATTTGTCCCTCAACCTAGAAAGAGCCAAATGGATAATCAATTATTTGGAGTAGAGGAATAAACAGCTAGAAGATCAGCAAACCATCATGAAGCTCAAAAACATAAGGGCAAACTGGCAAGCTGCCAAGAGGAGGAAGATCAAGTTGACAACACTTGAACAAGAAATTCAAGCTGATCGTGAATCTTGGCTTGAGAGGATAAATTTTCACTTGGAGAAGATGCTGGAGAAGGCCAATGGAGAGAAAAGCATGTTGAGGCACAAGGAATACCACTACTTGGCGAGAAACAAGGTGTGCAAAGCGAGAATCAGGATTTTGAAGGCCAAGTTGAAAAAGCCATGAGGAAGAGAAAAGAGCAAGATAGACTCCAGATCTTGGTTGAGGCCTCCTTAGCCCAACACAACACCTGATGAGGAACGCTCAACCCAAATTTCAAGAAATTTGGGGAACTTTTTGCAATTTTGAAATTTTTGGCCTAAAAAACAGGTTTTTCTGCCTGATGCGCTGCACCACTTGGTGCTGGCTTTTTCTAGAGAACTATTTTTGAGGAAAAATCAAAATTTTTGGATTTCTCATGAAAAAATATGAATTCCCTCACATGGCTAAGAAATTTTGACAGGTTTTGATCTTCCAAAAAGGTTAAAAACACCTAAAAAATGACCTTCCTGCCCCTTTTTGGACACACGGGAAGCAGTGTTGGGAGAACTCAGTTTTTGAGGGGAAAATGAAGACCAAATTCAGAAATTCCACTTGTTCTAGAAAGTAGACAGGCAGACCTTTCCAACAAGCCCACGTGGAGAAAATTTGGTGCATAGGAAGGCCTCCAAAAGTAGCTCCAAAGTAGCACAGTACATAGGGAAATCAGCACAGCGCACAGGATGAAATCTTGTCATTTTGGCCAAAAAACTCTGTTTTTCGCCTAGTTTCTTCACAGTTTGAATTTTCTCTTTCTAATAGTCAAACTCATGAAGTAATTTAATATGAATTGATGGATTTTGATGTAATTATGCTAAATTTTCACTCATAGAGGTAGATTCATCATAAAAAGGTAGTTTGCAACTGAATGAATCAGTTTCCTAGGTTTTAGAAGCAAGTTGTTCCACTGCCTACTTTTCAGTTCTTAGTTTAGATCTTGTTGAAACAAATCCTAAACTCATGAATTTGACCCCTAAAGCCTAGCATGAGGTTTTTGATGCCTATATCTAGTAGTTTTTCAGTCATTTGTAAAGGTTGGACTCTTGTGAATGCTTTGAGCATTATTGTACACTCATTTCAGCAGTTTGGCAAAGGAATAGACCAGGGTTTGTAGCACTTTATGGGATTCTTGTGGCAACTTTGATTTGGTATTGTGTTTCCTTCTGTAATTACAAGTTTATATATGTTTTATGTATGCCATTATCTCTCTCTGTTCATCTTAACTAAATGAAACAAGGATAAAGGTATAATTCATTGAGTTGCAGTGCTCTACCTAGGGTTTTGTTTAGTTATTTATGTTTTCAGCTGTTTGAAGAGGATCCCTGAGACTTTCATGCCCTCTCCAACTCCTCACTAGTCTAAAATCTCTCCATATCACTCAATTTGAAGTGTTAAACCATTTTCCTACCTCGCCCCATAGAGATCTCTGCAAGACTGTGTCCATTCCCCAGACCCAAATCTGCCTTTCACATTTGAGCCAGCAAACCAAAATTAAATTCAATCAAACTATTCTGAGCACATACCTAACTTAAAATAAATCATTACATCAGCCATCTCAAGCCTTACTGGCCATATTTTCTTTGATATTGACAAGGAGAGAGCCCTCTCTCGACCTGGTAGGGCTAGCTGTAGGAATTTACAGGGTAAGTTCCTCAGACAGAACACCAAAAAGACACCGCTCACAACCAGATCGCAGATCAATACACCAATATTTTGACGTGGTTAAAACCCTCAAAGAGGGAAATAGTCCACGGCCTGAGCCAACGCGGCCACTTCAGGCAATTTATTAATGAAAGAATGAAAATTTACATATGTTTCTCTCATGCACGGATTACCCTACAAATGACCCTCCATGCGCTTTAAATAGAATTCATGGACCAATCGGGTGTCAAGCCACGGATCAAGTGTCGGTAATACCAAGGAGAGAATGAACCGTCGGATCACTACATATCGTGACTGTCGGATTGTAAGTTACAAAATGTACAACGGTAAAGAAACACACTTTACCTAACTCTATACCTAACTCTACACTAGACCAAGTTGTACTTAACTATTTCCTATGTGTCGGAATATCCTAACATCCCCCCTTAAGAACAACTTGGGATAGGATTGAAGGATTTACAAATATGACACAATAGGAGAAGGAAGGAGGCACTAGAGCCTATCCCCCCTTAGTGACAACTTCCTGAACTCCAACCATAGATCGAAGTTTAGTGAACTTCGCCTCTGTGAGAGCCTTTGTGAAGATGTCTGCAACTTGATCATCTGTTGAACAATATTGCACTTCAAGAACATGGTCGTGAATGAGCTTTCTGATGAAGTGCATGTGCAGTTCAATGTGTTTGCTACGCTGATGTTGGACTGGATCTTTGCATAGCTAAATGGCACTTTGATTATCACACCAAAGTGTAGTCGGATGCTGCTGCTGAAAGCCAAACTCTGACAAGATCTGACGAAGCCACAAGGCTTCCTTACTAGCTTCTACGGCACCACGATACTCTGCTTCTGCTGATGAAAGAGAAATGGCAGCTACTTCGGCACTGTAATGAATCCCAAATTGAACTGTACCTCGAACATAAAGAAGTATTCTTTTAGCTGCTTTCCAATGACTTTCACGGGGGTTTTGCATGAACCGAGCAACAAGGCCAACAACAAAGGAAATGTCAGGACGAGTATGGGTTAGATACAAAAGTTTTCCTACAAGTTGACGGTATAAGGTAGCATTAACTTCAGGAGAATTACAAGTGACTTAAAGTTTGACTCCAGACTGAAAGGGAGAAGGGGCTGGCTTACAGTCTTCCATGTGAAAATGGCGTAGAATATCACAGGCATACTTGGACTGGGAAAGAGAAATACCCTCCTTGGATTGCAAGGCTTGAAGACCGAGAAAATAGTGTAAGTGTCCTAAGTCTGTCATTTCAAATTTCCTTTTAAGGCTAGACTTCACATGGTTTATAAGGTTGGGATCACTACCAGTAAGAATAAGATCATCAACATAAAGAACAAGGATGATAAGAGAGTTGCCCACTTTCTTGGTGTAGACAGTATTGTCAAAATGACACCTAGAAAAGCCAGATTGTAAAAGAAAGTTATCCATTTTGGCATACCAAGCCCGAGGAGCTTGCTTGAGACCATAAAGGGATTTCTTCAATCGACATACAAGGCTGGAGTCTGTTTGTATGAAGCCAATGGGTTGTTCCATATAGATTTCTTCATGCAAGTCCCCATGCAAGAAGGCAGATTTAACATCCATCTGATGGACTTCCCATTTGAAAGAGGCAGCAAGGGAAAGAACAAGGCAGATAGAGTTCATTTTGGAAACAGGGGAGAAGGTTTCGGTGTAGTCAATGCCTTCAACCTGTGAAAAACCTTTAGCAACAAGACGAGCTTTATGTTTATCAACTTTCCCATCTGGTCCATACTTGGTTCTGTAAACCCATTTGCATCTGACAAGTTTTCGTCCCTTTGGTAGAGGAACAAGATCCCATGTATCATTTGCCAATAATGAATGATATTCTTCATTCATAGCTACTTCCCAATCTGGATGGCCTGAAGCCTCTGCAAAGGTGTCAGGATCATAATTTACTGGAGCTTGAGCTAGTAAAGAAGAGGCTCTCTCGAACTGAGAACGTGTACGTCGCTGATCTGTAGGATCACCGGCAAGATCACCTGCTGCATCTCAAGTAGCACGAACCCATTTTGGAAGCTCAGGAGCTGAAGGAGGATCCTGAGATGGTGGGGGAGTATTTTCATCCTCACTTTCATCATCTGAAGAAGAAATGTTTTCAAAAGTAGAAGAGATAGGGAGAGGTGGCACAACCGCCGGACTAGGCTCGCAGGCCGATATATTTTCATCAAATTTTACATCTCTTCTAATGATAACATTTTTGGACTTAAATGGAATAAGTCTATAGCCTTTGACATCTTCAGAATATCCAACAAAAGTACATTTTTCACTCTTAGGTTCTAAAGCTTTATGCTTTTCATCTGGAATATGGGCCCACGCTTCACTTCCAAAAACACGAAAGTGACTTACATCTGGTTTGATTGAGCTCCATGCTTCTTCTGGAGTGATATTATTTAAAGCCTTAGTAGGAGTGCGATTTATTATGTAATTTGCACAGTTAATTGCTTCTGCCCAAAAACTAAGACCAAGTCCTTTAGATTGTAGCATACAATTAGCCATTTCCTTTAAGGTGCGATTATTCCTTTTAGCTACACCATTTTGTTGTGGAGTATATGGAACGGTATGTTGCATTTGAATTCCATTCTCAGTGCAATAGTTGATGAATGTGTTTTTAACATATTCTCCGCCATTATTAGATCTTAACTTAAGAATTTGATGTCCAGATTGTTTTTCAACAAAGGCCTTGAAGGCCAAAAAAGTGTTAAATACTTCACTCTTGAGTTTTAAGAAGTATACCCAAGTGCATCTGGAGAAATCATCAATGAAAGTTAAGAAATACTTGTAGCCAGAGAATGACACAACTGGAAGTGGACCACATAAATCCCTATGCACAAGCTGTAAAGGGGCTGAGGCGTGCCAAGAGGCACGTTTTTCAAAACCGTCTCGATGATGTTTTCCGAGTACACATCCGGAACAAACACCATCTCTGCAAGATACCATAGGAAGACCTGTCACCATATTTTCTTTACATAGATGCTGAAGGGAGCGATAGTTTAAGTGACCAAATCGCTCATGCCAAAGTTTGCTCACTTCATCGTTATGAGCAACAAATACTGAGGGAAGATTTGATGACCCAAAGTTGTGAAACTTGTACAACCTTGTGGAATCATCAGCAATGCCAGTAGCCAAAATCTGTTTAGGATCTCTTAAGTCCTTGATTACAACATCATGAGGTGAAAATTCAACGATTTTACCTTCACCTGAATGAGTTATCTGATATACAGATAGAAGGTTGCAGGATAAGGTTGCAACACATAATACATCATTAAACTGACCATTGTCTAGATGAACAGTTCCAGTCCCTACAACATTAAGAGATCTATCATCACCAACATATATATTTTTGGTGTTACAATCATTTAAAGAAAAAAACATGGCTTTGTTTTTGGCCATGTGATAAGAAGCTCCAGAATCAATGAGCCACTCATGAGAATGAGAAGAAGAAGATACATTTAATGCATAGCCAGACCGAGATGCTTGACAACCACATGCAGAGAGTGTCATTCCTGAAGATGAAGTTGAAGTTGAAGATTGCCCCAAATGGATGTTATGCTTCTTCATTGCTGCTTCCAAGGCTTCCATCTTCTTAAAGCATTTTGATTCTAAGTGGCTATCTCAATTACAAAAATTGCAATGTCGATCAGTCTTTTTCCCTTTGTTTTTATTTATCTTATCATTTTGTTGAAATGATTTTTCATTTTGGGGCTGAAATTTCTTAGGACCCTTGTTTGGTTTAGGACCATTCTTTTTAGGATATGACTTCTTGGGATTCTTTGAATTTGGTTGTTGTTGAGCGGCTAACGCTTTCTTGGAAGAGTTTCCAAGATTAAGAAGACCAAGGTGTAAGAGTTTTTCTTGTTCTCTTATTAAAGAATCACAAAAAGAGTCAAAGGAAGGGGACTTGTAGTCTGTTCCTTGAGAAATGAAGGCTTCTCTTGTAGAATGGAAGGTGGAAACAAACACAAAGTAGGCTGGTCCCAACTTTGTAAGAATGGAATAGATAATATTACTGTCTTCTTTCTTAACTTTAACACCTTCCAAAAGATATCTAAGGGTCTTGAACTTGGACAAGAAATCTTCAATGCAAGAAAAATTATTAGGGTCCAATGTAAGCAACTCATTTTCAAGTTGATGGGCTCTAATTTCATTTTTAATGCCAAAAAATTTATTGATTTGTTTCATTGCTTCATCAGGAGAATCAATTTCTGCAATATGGAATCTAAGATCTGGAGAAATAGACATCCCTATCAGTCCACGTGCTTGATCTTGCCTATTTTCCCATTTAGCAGCCTTATCTTCATCCTTCGGTTTCTTTTCTTGGCCTGAGGCTATTATGAAGAGACCTTTACTTCTAAGTAAATCCTCAATGTAAGCTAACCATTGGAAGTAGTTGGTGATGTCAAGGGTAACTTGGTATTGACTTTCCATTTCAATGGAAACTGAAGCTAAAGATGCTGAAAATAAGTGTTCCAATGGATAGATCTCGAAAAATTAGGCTGGTTTAAAAAAAATGGCTCTGAAAACGACTTCCGGATGAAGAAGTTATGGCTTTTTAAAAAAAGTTGTTGAAGTTGCCGACGAAGTGCGGGAATGTGCGGAAATGAAAAAGTCCGCCCCCACAAAATGGAGACTTGAACCCAAGACCTCTACTCTCTTAAAATAGCTTTGAACCAATTGATCTATACAAAAAATTAGAGAGAGAGAGAGAGAGAGGGGGGGGGTGCTTTGGGTTGCGTGCTTGCCTTGAGAAAGCTCTTTTTCCCTACAAAACACAAAACACAAAACCCAACACGGACATGCAAAGAAAACGAACCTTATGGCTCGAAGTTAGCTTTAGCCGAAAAAATAAATATTTTCAAAAATGAACCTTGCAGCTCAAAGTTAGCTTTGGCCGAAAACTAAATATTTTTCTCAATGTTTCTGATTTTCCGAGATCACCCTAAGGCGCAGGGAAAAGAGCATACGCATGAGAAAAATCCTTCCTTTCTGTTTCTGATTTTCCCAGATCGCACAGAGTCGTAGGGCAAAGAGCATACACAGAAATGAAAGGTATAGATCTGGTAATAAAAAGGATAAATAAACCGAAACCGAAATAAACAGAGAGAAAATAACAGTAAACTGCAAATAAACACTGTATACCTCCAGATCTTAAAAATGACGCAGCTAGGGCTACCGGAAACCTTTTCGGGTGAAACAAAAGGGGTTCCTCACTGGAACAGATGCTCCGAACACAATAGAGCAGTCCTCTCAGCCTGAAATCAGTCAGAAATAGCAGATCTAGGAAACGGCAGTCGGATGCAGTTCTACCGGCTTCAGATTTGGATCACCAACAGAAGCGGCCCTCAAATAGCTCTGATACCATGTAATAATTTACAGGGTAAGTTCCTCAGACAGAACACCAAAAAGACACCGCTCACAACCAGATCGCAGATCAATACACCAGTATTTTGACGTGGTTAAAACCCTCAAAGAGGGAAACAGTCCACGGCCTGAGCCAACGCGGCCACTTCAGGCAATTTATTAATGAAAGAATGAAAATTTACATATGTTTCTCTCATGCACGGATTACCCTACAAATGACCCTCCATGCGCTTTAAATAGAATTCATGGACCAATCGGGTGTCAAGCCACGAATCAAGTGTCAGTAATACCGAGGAGAGAATGAACCGTCGGATCACTACATATCGTGACCATCGGATTGTAAGTTACAAAATGTACAACGGTAAAGAAACACACTTTACCTAACTCTACACTAGACCAAGTTGTACTTAACTATTTCCTATGTGTCGGAATATCCTAACACTAGCTACCAGGTTAAGCGTGGTTTGATGTTACCCTAGAACTATCTTTCTCAGCTTAAGGTAGATTTAGGCCCTAACAGTACCCAAGAGGTAAATATTTTTCACTGACTATTTATATTGACGTTGATAGGGTAGGTGATGTAGATGATCAAAAGAGTACTATTGGTGGTGCATTATTTCTTGGAGAATGTCTAGTTCCATGGTTGAGCAAGAAGAAAGCTTATATCTCTTTATCTACAATTGAAGAAGAATATATTGCAGCAGATTCTCGTTGCACTCAACTATTGTGGATGAAGAAGACCTTTTAAGATGCCAATAATATTGTGAAGCTGGAGTATTTACCTAGAAATGAACAGGTTGATGATATATTCACCAAACCACTTTCAAGAGATCATTTTGAGAATTTAAGGCAAATATTGGGAGTTTTTCCTCTTTCCTCCCTCCACTATCTCTTCCTTTTATGAGGAATAAAGGTAGATATTATACCTTCATCATATCAAGATGAAGTTGTCAGATCAACATGATCAACAAGACCAGGGATGATTGATGATAGGGGGGATAAAGTTACAAGGGGAGTCCATTAGTGTCTTTGTCATTGATGTCAAACAGGGAGATGAATTTGTGATCAAACAAAAGAAAGGAGACTCTTGGAGTATCCATGGTGCATAATATTATAAGCACCATTATAGTAGTAGTACAACATAAAGGAAGTGCATCTCAAGGGGAGAAGCATTCAAAGGAGAGATATGCATCCAAAGGACATATTTGAGACAATCATAATTGTTATGTCCTCGTGAGAATGCTCTATTTGGTCATGGTGTTGGAATCAATTCCAAAGAGGGAGATTGTTGTAAATGTGTCGTCATTGATGGAAATAGATGGAAAATGATGGCATGGGTTGTTACACTAAAATTTGTCACCATGACTATTTGCAGTCAGTATGGCTCCATCAACTGTCATACTGTCCTCCTTGGCAAGTCTTATACCTCTGCTCCTCATGTCAAACTCCAAGAAAGAGAGAAAGTCCTTAAAAAGTCAATTAACTTTGGTTACACAGTTTCTCTTAACCTTACTTGCGTGTACACACCTCAAGTTCACAATACCTGCGTACTTGTACGCTCTGTTTGTAAAGGGGTGGGTGTGTACTCCTGTAAAGGTCAAAAGGGGCGAGTTTTACTTCAAAAAAGTTACTTGTGGTCGAATCTAGAGCATTCTAGAAGATGGTTTGACGTGTATTGCGCGCCTCCAGATGGTTCATGCATCCCTATGAAAGAGGAACTTATCCCATGAAGAGGGGAGCTATCCCATTGAAAGAGGGGCTTATCCCATTCATGGTGGACCTGATTAACTTCCTCCAAAGCATTATAAATACAGGCATTGGGCCAGAGGGAGGAGAGGTTAAAAGCTGAACATTCCTAAGGGTAGATGCTGCTGAAATTAGGACTCCCTTATAGAGCTTGAGAGGAGAGATTCCCATCCTTTCTTAGCTTCATTTGGAAGTGGGTGAGCTGATCAAAGTAAAGGAGAACTCTTGCTGGACCCTGGGAGGGACCTGCACAACACCAAGGCACTGGTTGTAATGGTCTCTTTTGTTTCCAATTAATGCAATTAAGTTCATTTTTCTCAACAAGTTGTTATATATAATTTGTTTCATATACTCCTTGGTCTTTATGATGAATATGTTTTATTATATGAGTTATTCAGGTGCTATGTAATCGTATGCTTGTTAGTGAATGCAGGCTTCAAGGAGAAGGAGGAGCTCATCTGGATCGGAGAGGCTTGGTTGCTACAAACAGCGTTGGACTAAAGGTATGCTTTAAACACCTCGTTGCTTGTATTTTAAATGCATATTTAGGGAAAGATAGTGCTTGATTATCTTGTTTGTCACTAGAAAGCCTTAGCTTCTAGGGAGGTCGGTTTTATCCGCAAAATTGACTCTTTCCGCATGACAAAATGGCGACTCCACTGGGGAATCCATGGATTTGATTGATTTCTCTTTTGATTGATACTTTGATTTGAGAAAAGTTGATTTCTTTCTGGTTTTTAACTGATTGACTGTGAATTTGGGTGGAATAGCTTAGGGTTAAGTTAGTTTTTATTTTTCTTGGTTTTGACAGCAGTACGCACCCTCTGCGTTAAGCACAGTGTGTACCTGTACGCACTGCAGCTTTGTACACAGAGCGTGGCCGCACCTATGCAAACAGGCTGCCTGCGTACCCTGTCAAAAATTGAGAAAATTTCAATTTTTTCCTTTTTGCCTCTTAGATTTTGTTTATAATTTGTTTTTTCTGCCCAGATCCATTGGTTACCTGTCAGAGGTCTTCATCTAAGCTTGTTTCATTAGCATCAAGGGTTTTAGTGAAGTTCATAGAAGTTCTAGCCCTAGGTTTGATTTTTGCATTGGTCTTGTAGTGACTTTGGATTTAGAAGTTGTAAAAACCTTGGATATCCCTGGTCTTTTCAGTCTTCTTAGGAGTCGGACCTTTCATAAAATCCACCTTTGTGAGAAACCTACCTTTGTGTTGTCTCTTTGCGGAATTTCGAGAAAGCTTGTTGGTAAAGCTGTGAATTTCATTCTTAAGAAAAAGAACAAAAGATTTTGATTTTTGTTTTTGACTGGTTTATGATTCTGCATGAACTAGTCCTTGGTTGAATTGTAACTGAGTAAAACATCCTGGAATTATATTTTGTCGGCTTTTACCTCATTAGATTTGCTTTTAGGTAAATTTCTCTTAGATTTGCTTTTAGGTAAAATTGATTTGATTTTCATATATTTTTAAAATTGATTTTTGTTAAGTAGTTTTAAACGCTTTGTTAAAATAGGAAAAATACAAAATCTCTTTTGGGAAAAAGTTTTTTTTAGTAGCGTTTGAAGTCTTTGAAAAGAGAAAGGAATTTTCATGAAATAATTAGCGGTCATGTGTTGTATGCTTTGGAAACGATAAAGAGATTGTTTCTTTGATTTTCATTGCCAAGAAAGTTGTCTTTATAAATTTTGCATTCTCCAACTCTCTTAGCTAGGGAATTCTTGAAAAGGAAAGATAGTTTAAATCATCTTAAGTGCATCTTTTTAGTGGATTTGAGTCGAGTCTACACACCATCAGTTTCATCTCCACTACCTTTTGTCCTAAAGAAAAGCCATAAAAATTAACGCTTAAAGTAAAATTTACTTAGTAATTTTTTATTTACTAGGGCTCTGAAACACCAATATAGATCAGGCTAGTGTCTTGGAGTAGGAGAGTAATTAACTCTCCAAGACAGCAAAACCAAATAAGTAGCTCATCTTGTGATAGGATAAATCCAATAGTTGCATTTATGCTCTGGGAAAGCTCCTATTAAAGGACAAGCACGAGATCGTGTCCGAACCAGTGAGGGGATCAATCCTCCTTCATTGGGAACGACGCCAGATACGCACGTACTACAAACGGTAAACCTCAGATTGACCATTTTCGAGGAGCCTGGGGTCACTTGTCGGTAAACCTTGGATTATTTTCAAGGAGCCGGCAAGGGGATTGAACTTGATACTCTGCCCTTGCGTGCTATCGGATCGTAGACTGTTCCCCCAGGTATATTTGTTGTTGTTGGTGACCTTAGTGACCATAATCTTTAGGGTTCTACCCAAGGTGATGGTGGAGGGAAGATCCCACTGTACCTAGAGCAGACGTCAGCTAGACTCACTTGGATTTTCTGGGGGGTTCACTTCACTCGAGACGGTTAAAGTGGAGGAACTTGTGCCAGTCTATTCATTAAGCAGGTTGTCGGGGTAACTGTTCCACCCGCCACTTCTATACTGGTTTGTGCGATGTTGGATTTCATCACCAACTAGTGTTTTCAGTCCGGAAGGTTACTTTTTGTGTATGGTTTGATGCCCTAGATTCTTTAGGCGTGTGATTCGAATTTGTTTGGTTCTTTAGAGACTTTAGGTAGTTTGCTTTGAGATTTTACTTTGTTTGCGTGTGCAGTAGTTAAAAGTTTTTAACTGTGGCTGAATTACCGAGACAGTCCCGTAGACTTCGGGGCCAGTCTCCTGAGATTGTAACCGTGGCCGATTTTTTGAGGAAGTCCCGTAGACTTCGGGGCCAACCTCCTGAAGACGTCCCGGGTCATTACGAAGGTTTGAAAGTCCTTGTAACTCCTAGTGGCAGTAAAGTAGGTTCACCTGAAGAAGGAGAGTCTTCGTTGGTAGTTCATCCTGATTGCCAAAGTCTAGAAACAGGTTATAATCCCGAAGCTATCGCAGTTTCCGAGCTTGTTGGTAGTTTTTCATCTACTAGTGATATAAGTGAAGAACCAGAGATATCTGAACCTGTTACTCCAACTTCTAGTGCTCCTGATTCACCTAGGGTAGAAAGAGTCATCACCTAAAATCTTCCTTCTGGTTTGATAGCTATTGAAGAACTTGCTCCAGAAGAAGAAATAGGCATCCCTATCCCTGAAAATCAACCTACTATTGATATAAGGGAGTGTGAATCCATTTTTTACAGTCCACCTAGAAGTACTACTTGGTATCTTTCTTTAACTAATTATTTGGACAACTCAGGGTTAAGTTTTTCTCCACCTCGAGCTCCTTATCCACCTGGAGATATTTATACTCCTGTAAATATGTCTGGTCAGACGTCCATGTTTACTCAATCGCCTGAATCTTTTTTGTACGGCGGTCCTTCTGTTCCCTCTGGGTATCAGTCACTTTCTGGTACTTTTGTGGGAGCATCTCCTCAACCCATTGAACATGGGTTATTAACTGGAAACAATGGTAATAAACCGTTGAGCGTAGGAGACATTTATATGATGTCAGGTTCAATTCCCAGTTCTCAACCTCAAGGTGGCCAATTACCGCCTGGGGGGCAGCCTCAATTAACGCCTGGGGGGCAACCTCAAGGTACAAAAATTGCGTCTGGGGGGCAACCTCAAGGACAGTATGTACCCGTGGTGCAGTACATTCCTCAAGGTCAACCCCAGCCTCAATATGTACCCCAAGGTCAACCTCAGTATCAATTTATACCTCAAGGTCAACCCCAGTATCAGTACATGCCTCAAGGGTATCTACCCCAAGGTCAGTACTCGAGTCAAGGTTACCAACCACCCCAAGGTCAATCTTATGTTCAAGGTATCGGAAATGTACCTTTCAATTATCAATCCTACCCTCAATCCGGTTATGGATCTCAATATCCTCAACCTGTTATGGGTCAATACCCTGGAATGAACATAGTGTGGGATCCATCACAAATTCAACAGGTATTGCAGCCAAGTGTACAGTTGTCATCTCAAACTGGACAACCCTTAGTTTCTGGTTCACCCCAGCAACCAGTCCGGTCTAATATTCAAACTTCTGTACCTTCGGTAGTTTCTCAGTCTGGTCCTATTGCACCTAGTACTCCATCTCAAACGACTACTGCAACTACCGCAACATCTGTTCAATCTACCCCACCTACTTCTGGAGTATCGACAGCTCTGGTTTCTACTGTCTCTGTAACTACTCCTCAGACATCTTTACCATCGTCTGGATCCACGATTCAAACTACGGTTCAGATGCCTGTAGGACAACCTGGTTTAAGTATGGTTGTCACTAGTCAACCACAGTTCACTTATCAACCGTACCAGGGACAGTACCAATACGGTCCTGCTGTCCAGCAGCCAATTTACCAGTATCAACCGTATCCTGGGTACACTTATCAACAACCACAACAACCCCAGTACGGTCCGGTTAATCCTAGTTTTCCGGGAGGATACAATATCCCGAACGTGATTCCTATTCCAATTTATCCTGGATATCCTCTTCCTGGGACTGGTCTCGTGACCCAGAGTTTTATGGATCCTAATCGGCAGTTACCGTTTATCGCAACTTTGGATTTACCAGACTTGTCGCGCCTAACGAACGATCCAATAAATTATCTTCCGTTTTGGCCGCCAATGCCAAATAAGTTGCCGAGTGACATTCCCAAGTTCGAAGGTAAGTTTGGAGAGCATCCGTCGAATCATGTGATGACTTACCACCTCTGGTGTGCTTCTAAATCCATCTTTGATGATTCGATCCGCTTACGTCTTTTCCAGCGTACTCTCATTGGTCTCGCGGCCAAGTGGTACATTGAGTTACCACGGGCCTCTTTTTATAATTTTAGCCAGTTAGCTACCTCGTTTTTAACTCATTTTCAGTTGCCGTCAGATATGATAATGGCACGGAGTTACTAACTTCATTAAAACAATCGACGTCCACTTATATTTCCAATCATATTCATGAATGGAGACGTCGAAGGCGGTTAGTGAAAGTTTTTATCCCGGACCAAATCTTAGCTGAATGGTTTGTTAAATCATTGTTACCCAAGATTATTGAAGACGTAGCTAAGGCCGGAGTAGTTTTGAGGAGAAAGTGATTGCTCAAGTGCAGTACCTTGACTTAGTTTATACTCAGTCAGGTACGTTACACGAAAAGATCCCAGATCTTCCTAAGTCAAATCAAATTGTTGCTGCTCCTTCGAGGTCTCATGCCGCTGATGGTATGATTGGTTCGATGAACACTAAAAGTAAGAAGAAGTCTTCAAAGTATTCTTCTCCTATTATAACCTTACCAGACTCCCCGACAGGAGACTCTTCTGCTGAAGTTTCCGCCGATATTCACGATGTAGAGTCATCTACAGCTAAATCAAAATCTGGTGGGAAAAAGAAAGGCAAGAAGAATAATAAAGCAGACAAAACTCCAAAGGAGAAAACTGAAAAGTCGAAAACCAATGACGAAAAACGCAAACCTCGATATCCTTGTCTTATTTTTGAAGAGGATCATTTTACAAGGGATTTCCCTCATCGGGCAGAGGTTGTAAAAATCGTCAAAGGTTCCCCAACTCCTGCTGTTTTGAAAGACCCATTTCCAAATCAGGAGAGTAAGATGATAGGTTCTTCCTCGAGTGCCAGTGAAGAACCCATATTGATGATGTCTCATGTAAGGATTGCGACTCGATCGCAAGATTATGGTAGTAAAAGTCCTGTTGATGGTAAAGAGGCAGAATCTTCTCATTCTAATCCATCAACCTCAGCTCCCGGTTCCGATCCACTACAGATCGAGAAACCTAACCCAGACTTGGTAATCAAACCGCCCGCCAAGGGTTTACTTCGAAAGTCTGCTTTCAATCCACATGCGAGAGCAGCCCAGAATTATAACATTGTTGAGGACTTAGCTGTTTCACCCTCAGCAATGTCGGCTTTGGAAGTGCTGCAATCATGCCTAGCACAACGCAAATTACTTTTGTCGGCTATAGGAGCTGTTGATGTTCAGGACCCGAACCTAATAATCTTTGATCTAGAAAAGAGTACACCGCGTTTACCTCATCAAATGGCTTTCTAGATCCCAGTGATAGTAAAAAACAGGCCTATTCATCGGACTGTAATTGATGAGGGAGCTTCCACGTGTATTATGTCGATACAGTGTTGGAGATCACTTGGTTCTCCTTCACTAAATCAATCCCCGACAATTCTTAAGGCCTTTGATGGCCGTGGGTTTCATCCGTTTGGCATTCTACAGGATTTGCCTATAGGGGTTGAAGGAAAAACCATTAGTCTAGATGTGGAGGTGGTTGATGCCCCTCTAGACTACAACCTTCTCTTGGGTCGAAGTTGGTCTTACGCTATGACAACGGTTGTTTCATCGGTCTTCCGAGTAATAAAGTTTCCACATAATGGTAAGATCGTAACAATAGACCAGATGGCTTACTTTTCATCTGACCCAGCCTCTTTAGAGAGTATTCAGCATGTCGGTAAAACGACTATCCCTTATAAGGATGTTGGAGTAGGATTAGTTAAAGATGCCGGTTTACTGAGAACTTTTCCTTTTCCTCCAATCAACGCCTTGTCTTCATTTTCATCCATTCATATGATTACATCAGATACGATTGTTTATGACGATCCTTGGATCGTTCCTTTTGAATCTGAGATAGACTCATTTGGTGATGCTATGCCTTTGAGTCCATATGAAATTCCCTATGAAGCCGTGCAGTCTTTTACCGACCCGCGTTCAACCAAAATCGACCAAATGAATGTGGTCCGTGAGGAATCACTTTTCACATCAACCTCGGAGATAATAGAATTTCCCGAAGTTGTGTCATCTGACGAGCAACTTCGTGAAGTCCTGTGTGTAGACGATTTACCATGGGAAGATCTCCATCACAGATCTTCGTTTTTACCTGAGGATGATCGTTTTGAAAATGATTTTTCATCAATATTTACAGTTAAATATGTCAAAGAAGCTCAGAATCCAATGAAACATTCTGATTCAGAGCTGAATTTGGGAAACATTTCTCGAACTATTCCCATTGACATTTCAGTCAAGCCCGGAATTGTTGAGCACATTCATATAGGTGCCTCGTGTTCAGATGACGAAATTCAGACATACAAGGCCCTATTTAAAGAATTCCGCGACGTGTTTGCCTGGTCCTACGAGGAAATGCCATGAATTGATCCCGCGATTGTTGTCCATGAGATCAAGACTTACTCGGACGCTAAACCCGTTCGGAAACGTTTGCATTAGATTCACCCACGAAAAGCGGCTGCAATTAAAGCAGAAGTCGAGAAGCTGTTGAAAGTATGTTTCATTTATCCAATCCCGTTAACGGATTGGGTATCGAATATTGTTCCGGTTAACAAAAAACAGGGAACAATAAGAATATGCATCGACTATAGGGACATTAATCGAGCTTGTCCAAAGGACAACTACCCAACACCCTATATCGATCAAATAATTGACGATTGTGCCGGCAGTGAAATATTTTCCTTTATGGACAGTTTTTCCCGTTACAATCAAATCAATATTCTACCTGCCGATCAACCAAAAACGGCTTTCATTTGTCCATGGGGGACATTTGCATATTGCAAATTACCTTTTGGGCTTAAGAACGCCGGAGCAACTTTTCAAAGGGCGATGTCTTATGCGTTTCATGACATCAAACACATTGTGCAACCGTATCTCGATGATTTGCCCGCTCATTCATTACATCGAGCTAATCACCTTGTCCATTTACGAGCAATCTTTATGAGGTGTAGGCATTATCGTATTCGGTTGAACCCACACAAATGTGTCTTCTGTATAGAAGTGGGACGATTGCTGGGAGTTGTAGTTTCGAAAGCCGGCATTCGCGTCGATCCCTCGAAGGTAGAAGCTATCATCAAATTGCCTCCTCCTTCGAGTCTTCCCCAACTCCAAAGTTTGCAGGGGAAAGCAAACTTTTTACGATGATTCATTCCTAACTACGCCGAGGTTACAAAGGGTTTTACTCGGATTTTGAAACAGAACGCTCAATTCTCTTGGGATGAGATAGCTCAAAAATCTTTTGATGCACTCAAGCACGCGTTGACCCGTGCACCGTCGCTGCATCCTCCCAACTACAACTAGGATTACTTTTTGTACCTCGCCGCCGCTCATTCCACCATTGGGATGGTCTTAGTTCAGGAAGACGAATTCGGAACGGAACATGTGATATATTACCTTAGTCGGACGTTAAACCCAACTAAGCTAAAATATTCACATGTGGAGAAATTGGCATTGGCAGTTGTTCAAGCTGTCCAACGTTTTCGTCACTACATTTTACTACGTAAAACTACAGTCATTTCGGATTGCAACCCTATGATCTACATTTTGACTAAACAATTGCTAGGGGGCAAGTACTCCAAATGGATTGTTATCCTGCAGGAGTTCGACTTAGAGTTTGAGAAATCTAAGTCTAAGAAATATTTAGTTTTTGCAGAGTTAATGTGTGACTTCCCGCGTGCTGACACGGAAACTGTGGCAGAGGAGCCCATTGCGGACGAATCTTTGTTTCTCATCAGCACTTTAGATCCATGGTATGGGGATATCATCGTCTATCTCCAGACCCAATCCTTTCGGCCCGAAGTTTCAAAGTCGGAACATCGGAAAATTCGATTCCAGTCCCAACAGTACAAAATTATTGGAGATACTCTTTATCGCCGTGGGGCGGACTTGGTTTTTCGACGTTGCTTAACTCATGAGGAAGCTGAAAGGGTTCTGAATGACTGTCACTCTGGAGCGTGTGGCGGTCATATGTCTGGGTATGCCACAGCCCAAAAGATATTGCGCGCTGGCTACTTCTGGCCGTCCTTGTTTAAAGATTGTATTACTGCGGTCCGAAAATGCCACAACTGTCAGGTATTTGATCGAAAGATGCGCGCTCCACCTGCTCCTCTCCACCCTATAATTGTCGTTGGTCCTTTTGCCAAATGGGGTATCGATTTTATTACACATAACCCTCACTTGGCCAGGGGGCATGTGTATATCATCCTTGCGGTAGATTATTTTACTAAATGGGCCGAGGCGATGCCTACATTTGAGGCAGACGGCAAGACAGCTGCAATTTTCGTGTTCAATCACATTATTGCTAGGTTTGGTGTCCCACAAGCGATAATCACTGACCATGGGCACAATTTTCGAAACGTTATGATGACAGAACTTACAGTCCAGCTTGGTTTGTGTCACGATAGCTCAACTCCTTATTATCCACAAGCGAATGGTCAGGTTGAGTCCATCAACAAAGTTTTAGTTATCATGATCCGACGAATCATTGGTATTCATCGGCCGAATTGGCACAACATGTTATTTTCAGCGCTTTGGGCATACCAAACCTCAGTGAAAACATCAACAAGGTTCACTCCTTTCCAACTAGTTTATGGTTTGGAAGTTGTGCTCCCCATTGAATGCGAAATCCCGCCACTGCAAATGGCCATCGAGTTACTTCCAGCTAATTCCGAAGAGGAGAAGCATTTATTATACTTAGCTCAATTAGATGAGACTCGACATGATGCTGCATTGGCAATCGAGACTCACGCAAAACGTATGAAAGCTCAGTATGATCGAAATGTGACCCCTCGAAATTTTTCGGAAGGAGACCTAGTGTTATTATATGATCAAGCTAATGATAAATTAGGTGCTGGAAAATTCATTCCTATGTGGCATGGGTCCTATATTGTCAAGCGAAAGCTAGAAAAAGGGGTCTATGAGCTGGTAGACTTTGACGGGGACTCTTTGGGTAAACCCAGAAATGGACTTTACCTAAAGAGGTATTATGCTTAAATGATGGGTATGGAGAATTTTTAGTTAGGTTAGTTTTTCTTTCTAGCTGGTGTGTTTGTTAGTTTAGACAGTGTGCTTAGCTTAGAGAGTGTGTGTTTTTCGTCGTTATTCTGCTTATCTTGGTTTTACCCTTGATGTTTGCAGATGTCGATGCCTCTTCAAACATACATTGGATTCGCTGATGGTGCTTGTCGTAGTACACGAAATATCTCTTCTGCAGCTTGGGTTATCTATTCACCCTCTGACGAGTTAGTTTCTATGCATGGGGTGAGCCTCGGTCAAACAACAAACAACATTGCCGAGTACAGTGCAGTGATTGAGTTATTGTCTGAATCTATTTCATTTGGGATTCGGAGTTTGATAGTGAGTTTAGATTCTGAACTCGTTGTATTACAGCTTAATAGAGTGTATGCCATTAGAAATCCAGTGTTATTAAGGTTATTTTTGAGAGTGCGTCTCTTGGAACGTGAATTTGATTACATTGAATATCAGCATATTCCAAGGTCTTTAAATACACTAGCAGATGCAATTGCTTCTTGAATGTTAAATAGACATTTGCAATAATCATACATGTAAATTTAAAAATATTTCATCACACATGTTTAACAAGATAAGCCGGTAATAATGATATATATAGATAGGAGTGTGTCAAAAAATACATCGTCTTCGGTCATAGGTTGAAAAACACCTTATGATCGGCAAAAATGATAAGTACAAAAAACCAAAATGTCCCGTGTGTCTATAAAAACGACCATCCAATCACTGGTGATGCTCTCTATACGACACCACTGCACGAGCTACCCTACACAAGAACCTTCAAAAGGTCCTGGGACTGCGACTACATAGCGTTGAAGCTTGATAGGAATATCATCTATAGTAGTCTCTGGTATATCTGCCGTTAGACGCTCTAGGTCTTGTTCCAACTCAGCTAAGGTCTCTGTGGCCTCGTCCCGTGGGGCCGGTGCCGCTACAACTGGTAGTCTCCTCTCGAAAGGCCGGAGATTGGCTGGACGACATGGGCCTACATCTGCATTTTGAAAATTATTACTGTCAGTTTTGAGACGATATAAAAAAACAAAAAAAATAGATAATTTAAAAACTTGTGAAAAATGAATTACCTGTGTCATCCCATTGTTCTCCCAGTGGAAGAACCATGTCCGGATCTCCACGAAAATCAACTCTGGCATAAGGAAAATCCTGTATAGAAAAGACCTGGTCCTCTAACTAGTGAAAGTACTCTGGAGTAAATCGGACAACCTCCGTACCCTCATCAGGATGACGGGCCATAACCGCAACCCATCGCATCAATTTAGGCTCTCGGGGAAGCCCAGCCTCAACAGTGAGCTGTTGTGGGATCAGCATCGGAACCCTCTCTAAGCCAAAACTCACAACTAAAGGCCCGTAACCAAAAGTCTTTAGCTGTCCGTTTTTGGCCCTAGTCAGTTGGCCCTTTAAATTGGCCAACACAGCATCACACCAGTTGAAAATGGTGCCTCGATAGCAATCAATCGCCATCCGCATCTGGGATCCAGTGGCAATGTGTAGAGCGGCAGCCCCGAAAAGTCTGGTAACTGTAAAAGCAATCACCATAAGTTCAGGTCGGGATATATTTTTGATCTCTATCCCCTTCTCCTGAGACTGAGTGTTACACCACTCTAGTCGGAGACTAGCGATGGACTGGCCACCCGGCCTAGTCCCGAACAGAGTCAAGTGTTCGCCTCTCTTGGGCAAACCAGTGAGAAAGTAGATATCTGAGGGCTCTATCTCGAGCTGGTGCCCTCCAATATAAAAACATTGGTCCTGAACGTTCCATCTTTCTACCAGCCACTCTAGAAAGTGCAACTGGGCCCTCATGCCAGGTATGGCCCAGTATTTGTAAAGGTCGCATGCCTTCAAAGCATCAATGGACGGTTGATGACTAATGGCGGCCAAATCAACATCTTCGTGCTCTCTCTTGCGCCAATCAAGCATGGTGGCCAATCTACACACCAGAAAACATCCATTAGAATCCATGAAATCAAAAATTGTTGGTCCAATTTGGAGAATTTGGGGTTTGTAAACCCTTTTTGCGGAGTACGCACCCCGCCTTTAGGAACAGAGCATGCGTACGCAGGTTCCCTTAAGGCAAGGTGCGTACGCCCGACATTTTCCCAACTGAGAAAATGTCGGGGTACGCGGGTGCCTAGTGTGGCACCTGTGTACCCCGAAAGGCGGATCTTGAAACCCGAAAGCCTCCAAAAAATGAAATCTAGGGCCTAAAAACAAATTCTAAACGGATGAAAATGAAGAGGAGGATGTTGTAGAATACCTGAAAGAGACGGCGTTCGGTTTCGACGGTTGGATTCTCCGCAATGTCCACAGGAAGTTTCTTGCCAAAAGCCCTTTTTCTCTCCTCAACAGTAAAATGGTAAAAATGAATTGGTAAAAGCCCGTTTTATAGTTTTTTTGGGTAAATAAATGGTAAATTTGTTTATTTTTGACCATGAAAAGGTATTTTTCAAAGTATTTTTATCTATCTTTAAACAGGTATGAGTAATGTGTTGGTTTTTGTGCAGGATAAAGGATTTTCAGGGAAAATTGTCATTTTTCACAAACAAAAACATCAGAGTCATCTTTAAGCCCTTTTCTGACTCCTAAAACATGAAAAGATTGCCGATCGTTTCTTTTACACTCGTTAAAACGGAATTAAAAGACAGTCCTCTTATAGCCCTTTTCTGACCGTAAAAACATGAAAAGATTGTCGGATTTTTGTCGTTTCAAATTCGATATTGGAAACAAAACGACGTGTCCTTGATCACTTTTTACTTTTCAAGTCAAAGACACTAATTATGAAAGTACTCCTTGGTCGTAAAGATCAAGCGGTTCTCTCAAGTATTATTTTATACTTTTTCGGGCTTGGGAGACACAAATTTACGAAAAAGTTCAACCCTGGAGTCTTCTTAAGTTTTTTCAGACTCTCTAAAATTGAAAAACACCGAGTTTCTCCTATACTGGACTCGTTAAAATTTCACAGTAAAGGACCTGTTCGATTACAAACAGGAATGGACCACTCCTTCTTAGGGTTCGAATCTAAACTAAGTTGGACTCATCCGAAAGATGAGCTTATAATCAAGCATATGTTATCCTCCTCAAGCTTGTAAAAAATAAAGAGGTACTTGCCAGAAATGGTGGGGGAAAAGAGAGGAAAATGATCCTATTTGTTATCCTTTGTCTCAGAAAAATTTTATCACCACTCTTGAACACGACACTTTTTCATTCACCTGGGTTGGGAAATCCTTTGCCTAACAGTTGATCAAACCACATTGAAAATCTTCAGCCGATTCCGGGTATTAACTTTGGGTCAATTGTCACCAAGCCATCTGTCGTGTCGTTATGTGTTCAAGAGGTCACTGAAAATAAACCATTCATCTGCAAAATACCTGTCATCCATCTTGACCATCCCTGAGTCAGTCCTTACAGCTACATTTATTCAACTTGATTTATGATTTCGTGTTGTGGGCTTGCCTGCAATGGGTCGCTTTCTATCGACATCAGCACATTATCTAGAAAGATGACCTAGAAATCGTCAGTACCTTGAAATCCGCATGCATCAATGGCAGGTTTCTCGCCTTTGACGACGGTTTACATCATTGAATTTCGATCGAAGGATTCCGTGACATGTTCGACATCAACACATTCATTCACATCTCATGGATTGTACTGGGTACTTTGAGAACCATTGACATCACTGGTGGTCTCTCTCACACTTGTTAACAGTTTACATCATCGACTGGTAATCAAGTGGTTTCTACCATGTTCGACATCAACTCATTTATTCGCATGGATAGAATCGTACCATTTCGGGAAGTAGAAATGAAGACCCTGGATCTAGTTTCCACCATCCAGGCTGCGAGGAGTTTTGTATTCATTATATAGTAGACTAATCATAAACAGATGGTTGCGTCCATACTGTGTCTACATGAGTCTATGATTATGATGTACTGCGAAATCATTCCTATATCAGAGCAGTAGTTAGTTTGTTAGTTAAAGTTTTCAATCTGAGTACGTGAATGCCTACCTCAGCGATGATATGATCTTATATATGTATTTTGTGTTGAATATTTGCAGGTTCCAACTGGGCTCTCCACAAGATAATCCTTGAAATGATAAAGTGCTTCACCCTTCCTAGATGATATGAAACCCTAATCTACTACAGGCTTCGCACTTTAGGGGCAATCTGTTACACTAAAATTTGTCACCATGACTATTTGCAGTCAGTATGGCTCCATCAACTGTCATACTGTCATCCTTGGCAAGTATTATACCTCTGCTCCTCATGTCAAACTCCAAGAAAGAGAGAAAGTCCTTAAAAAGTCAATTAACTCTGGTTACGCAGTTTCTCTTAACCTTACCTGCATGTACGCACCTCAAGTTCACAATACCTGCGTACTTGTACGCTCTATCTGTAAAGGGGTGGGTGCGTACTCCTGTAAAGGTCAAAAGGCGCGAGTTTTACTTCAAAAAAGTTACTTGTGGTCGAATCTAGAGCATTCTAGAAGATGGTTTGACGTGTATTGAGCGCCTCCAGATGGTTCATGCATCCCTATGAAAGAGGAACTTATCCCATGAAGTGGGGAGCTATCCCATTGAAAGAGGGGTTTATCCCATTCATGGTGGACCTGATTAACTTCCTCCAAAGCATTATAAATACAGGCATTGGGCCAGAGGGAGGGGAGGTTAAAAGTTGAACATTCCTAAGGGTAGATGTTGCTGAAATTAGGACTCCATTATAGAGCTTGAGAGGAGAGATTCCCATCCTTTCTTAGCTTCATTTGGAAGTGGGTGAGCTAATCAAAGTAAAGGAGAACTCTTGCTGGACCCTGGGAGGGACCTGCACAACACCAAGGCACTGGTTGTAATGGTCTCTTTTGTTTCCAATTAATGCAATTAAGTTCATTTTTCTCAACAAGTTGTTATATATAATTTGTTTCATATACTCCTTGGTCTTTATGATGAATATGTTTTATTATATGAGTTATTCAGGTGCTATGTAATCGTTTACTTGTTAGTGAATGCAGGCTTCAAGGAGAAGGAGGAGCTCATCTGGATCGGAGAGGCTTGGCTGCTACAAACAGCGTTGGACTAAAGGTATGCTTTAAACACCTCGTTGCTTGTATTTTAAATGCATATTTAGGGAAAGATAGTGCTTGATTGTCTTGTTTGTCACTAGAAAGCCTTAGCTTCTAGGGAGGTCGGTTTTGTCCGCAAAATTGACTCTTTCCGCATGACATGGGTGATCAGGGTTTAGGTGTTACATTAATGGAGAAGGTACAAATACTTTGAAGGAATTTCTAGTGTAGAAGATAATTTCAAATGCAGTTGGAAGCCACCTAGATGGATAGAGATCTAAAATATCTTTCCAGTGGTATGTGGAAGATCAAAAATGTCCTCCTGAATTGAAAGTTAGGCAAGTCAAAGTTGAGGACCCCAAATTCAAAAGGTTGCAGAGCTAAAGTTGGTTGGAGGACCCTTTGGAGAAAGTTTACTTTGGAAGAATTTTCAAATGCAGTAGAGCCTTTTAACAGAGTGAGTAAAGGACGATCGGGAAAATGTGGCCGAAAGTAGCAGTAGCATGGAACATATTGATTGGCTCAATGCAGGGCCCACATAACACGTCAACCCAGAAGATTCAAATTTAAGCGCTAAGGGATTGTTAGGGATGATTCAGAGCCGAGACAACATAGAAAAATGGGAGCCAGTGGAATTACAGCTAGGGAAATGTGGAAAGCAAGTGGAGTGTAAAATAAATGGTCATGACCCATAATTTTTTATAAAGGAAAACAACATAAAATAAAGGCCTCGAGAACTTTTTTCTCCCCTCTAATAGTAGCAGGTGGAAATGGTAGTTTATTGGCTAATACTTAAAGTGGGAGGTCCCCACTATAAAGTTAAGCCTACAAAGTCTTTCCCGAAAGAATTGAGCAGTGCATACGAATAGCTCAACGGGATGATTAGGCGTTGGTCTGACATAATAGGTGTCAAATCAAATTCAGCCTGGATTGGTAGATTATTGGTTGATAGGTATAATGGGGGACCCATCAGAACAACTCATCCCTAAAGGTCAACCCCGGAGAATTCTTAAGGTGCAGTTAAGGAATGGTTGGATACAAGCATCGGGACACATTGACATCATAAAGAGCAGAGTGTGGACTAATGGGGGATGTGGAAAGGTGGACCCACTGTAATAGCTCAGCCCACAAAGTAAAGCCTGAAGGTAAATAGAAGTGTGGAAGATGAGTATGGTCGGCTAACAAAGTGCAGGACACGGAGGTAGTACATAGCAGTAGTGGTTTCCAATGAGAAGGCAGTGGGTGGACCCCCACAAGATAGCTTATCCTGTAAGGAAGACCCTGGAGGTTTTTTAAAGTCACAAAACAAAAGTGTTGGGGTAAAATGCACTAGGGGATAGATATAAGTTCATGCACATGGTTTCATGCAGAGTCATGACCACAGGCTCGTAGCTTAAGAACTAAAAGAATGGAGGTAAGAAGTTTTAATGATAAGGTCACAACACTTGGACCCGTGCGATAAGAAGACAAAAAGCGCGAAGCTTTTGCGTTTAAATAAGAGAAGTCCTCATAGCTGTAATTCAAAAAGGCCATTTGTAATAGCCCTAGTGAAAATTCCATGTAATAAATGTTAAAAACAATAACCACGAATGGCTGGGACACGTATTCCAAGTTGAATGTTAGTCAAGGCATCTTAGGGGGTGTTCATTTGGTTGTTTATGGCTAAGGAAATTGGCAAAGGCAATGACTAAGGCTTTGGAAAGTAAAAATGGCATTTTGGCACAATTATTTATGAAAATAATGGAAATTAGGAGAAAAAGGCCGTGAAAGGTCATAGGTTTCATGAGAGGAAGAAAATAATAGAAAATGAACAAAATACAAGCATCATTCATAAAAAGGATTATGAGGATTAGTTGGTAACCTTTTGTTAGTTCAGTTTTGGAGCACTCTCATTATTTTCTCTCTCATACTCTTGGATAGAGTTTATTTCTTGGAGCACTTTGGCATTGGAGCAATAAAGGCAAAGAAGGCAAGAGGAAGAAAAGATCAAGTAGCTACAACAGGCTTCATTGTAGGTATCGACTTGCATGTGTATTTTCCTTGCTAGATTTGTCATGCATGGCATTGCATGTGGTTCTTTTCTATCATGGCATGGGTTTTTCCAGGTGTAACAATGTGTTTCAACCTAGCCTTTCCATTTCCGGATAGCCATGGTGTGATGGGGTTATCATGTTTGGTTGAGCTAGATTTCTAGATGGATTTGAAGCTTAGTAAGGTGGATCTCTGAAATGATATAGAAAACATGGCCTAGTAACCCCTAAACCAGACTGTGGGTTGCAGTAAAGATGGATTTTGTGTTGCCTCGGATGGCCTAGGAATCCTTGACAATGAATGAAAGGATATATGGTAAAGCCTAGAGGTGGTTTTCTCTTCGTTGGGCCTAGTAATATTGGGTTTGGGATATGCGGTAAAGCCTAGAGAGTGGATCTTGGATTAGGACCTAGTGATCTGGGTTTGGATTGTGGTAAATCCTGAGAGACTAGGAGACAAGAAAATTCCTCACGGTGTGGGTGGAGAAATTCAGTGCATCCATGCTTGTGTGACCTAGTGATCAGGTGGAGATCACGATAAAGTCTGTTATGATGTGTTCACTTTGTTGGCCTAGTGATCTCGAATGGATTACGGTAAAGCCTTGTTTCCATTGATGAGGGTGAGGTGGTTTAGACTCAGTATGCCCGGGTTGAGTTCTTTCAGTTTGAGTCCCACATTCATGCTTGGAATATGGCACAAGGGTGATTGGCTGAAGAGAGACTTGGCTCAGCTAATCTATGGTCGGGTGGAACGTGGTAGTCCCATCTTTGGTCAGTTCATTGCATTAATTAATGAGAAAATCATTCCATTTATTTTCATGTGTAAATGTACTAGTGTATATATGTGGATTTTTATGGCCGATATATTTATTGTAATTGTGTTCCTATTATGTTGGTTATAAGTTCATTTTATGGCCGCATCGATGTTTGGCTCTCAGCATGTTTTTACTTTTATTTGAATGGATATTATATCTATGACCTAATAAGTGATAAGGCGGCAAATGACATGAGGAAACGATGGTTCATGGCAATTATCAGATAAGTAAGAGATCCCTACACTTAACTTTGTTGTTTACACCTGTAGGCTACATGTTGATGATATGTTTGATGAAATTCTTACCATGGCTAGTAGGGGTCTAGTTAAGGCCTTGATCAACTATTTACATCATTGTTTCCCTATACTTTACTTAATTATGAGCTTTCATTCCATTCTGGGAAATGGCCTAGGCTCTGGGCCTAAAAAATTGGCTCAAATCCTAGAGTCGCTGGCACAAAACTAGAAGGTTTCATCCATAGTCGTTGGCATGCATGGCTAAGAGAGTGACTTTAGGTCTTTGGTCGCTCCCTTACCCATAGCATGAGAGTGAATGAGCCTTAAATTGTCCAGAATAGCAGTGGGACCCAAGGACAGGTTGTATGAGTGGATGACTTGTCTCCTAAGTGTTTTGTTGATGATGTTGGATGGTTGTGTGTGATGTTCCATTGATTCCACTTCCTTAAGGTTACCTAGGAAGTTGAATCTGATCATAGTGGCCTCTCGTCTCATGTTTACTCCATTTGGCATGATTACTTGGGTGGATGTGGGAGGAGGGTGTTACAGAGTGGTATCAGAGCATGGTTCAACTCTCAGACTGAATGGGTTGAATGTGTGTTGGTCATGCATGCATGTCAGTTGCATGTGTGTCTCTTAGACCTATATACTTGTTGCATTTCCTTGATTATGGATTAGGGTTGTAGTATGGTTATCATGGAGAATTTGATGTTGATCTTTCAGAACATATTTTTCATAAGTATGTGGCTAGTTTCATATGGATTATTTGTCGCTTACATGTTTATTTTGTGTCGCCTGCTTACATCCTTGAGTATTTTGATTACATGTATCAATCATGTAATTTGATTGAAAAAACTAATTGATTATGTTCGACTACATGTGGTTATGCATATTTGTAGTTGGTTAGGCATTTCTTATGCATATTGTTGGTTGCATGTAGCAATGTGTACAATGGAGTAATGGTTGTTGTCATGCATGAGGTCATAGCATGCACTATTGATATGGCCTTGCATCGATGATTGGATCCTAGTTAGAGTGATTTTTATGTGTTGATACATTTATTGTGTATGTCTATACGTTGTTATGATTATGTTATACATGTATCACGTTGATTTGGTGATCTTGCAAACAAGGTATCCTCCCCAAGCTATACTAAGGTACGTCAATTTATTGTGATTTGGTTTATCTGACATATTATGCATTGCAGGAAGAAAGAGATCAAATGGCTAGCAAGGTGGTATACTACGTAGAATCTCCCTATGCATCAAATGAGCAGCATGGTGTGGGGCATACTTCTGATTTGGCCGATACACTAAGGATATTGAAGGAAGAGATAAGGAGTTGTAAGGCAGATAATGACCGGATCATACAAGCACAAGAAAACCAAGCGAAGGTTAATGTTATACTTCTTCAAAGTTTGTCAGACTTGCATCGAAAAGGGTCACTTCAAATCATCCATGCACATGAGGATGGGACTAATGGAGCATATGGTAGTAGATCTTATGGTAGACATAGGTCGAATAGATATGACACGATGAGAGATGGCAGGTTGTTGGACACTTCAGACAGGAGGGGTGATGAGTACATGTATTATTCTAGTTCTGGTTCTGATAGACATCATGATCGCCGTCATTATCATCCTTACATGAGGAATGATATAGGGTAGGAGGAATGATAGGGGGTACTTTCCAGATGAATTCAAGAAAGCAAAACCACCTACTTTTGATGGAGATGTGATGAAGTGGGAAGATGTAGGCTTGGATACTTGGTATGAACAAATTCTTTGAGTTTCATGATTACAGAGATAACATCAAGGCCCGGACAGTTATCTTTAGGTTGAAAGTTAAAGTAGACATTTGTTGGGAAGATGTTAAGTGGGTTAGAGACATCAAGACAGAAGACTAGAGTTTGCAAGAATTCAAGAGGCTTTTCAGGAAGAACTACTTGTCAAAAAGGTACTATGACAGTAAGGCAAAAGAATTCTATGAGCTAAATATGGGATCAATGACATATGAAGAGTACACGGCCGAGTTTCTTGAGCTATTGAGGCATGCACCATATCTTACTGATGAGAAGGCTAAATTTCAACGGTTTGTCAATTTTTTTCCATTATCATTTAGAGACTAGATTGAGTATGATGAGCCTCAATCACTTGAGGAAGTTATTTGGAAACTCAAGCATTTCTATAAACAATCAAAGTGTAAGAATGAATCTCATCATGGATGGAAAAGAAAGGACAAAGGTAGAGGTAAATGGCAACCTAAGAGAACAAGGCCTTAGCATGCAGATGAGAAAGAGAACGTGACACCGCAAAAGAGATTTAATGCATCTAGACAAGGACATGAGTTGTAGCAGCAACATAGAGGTGTTGGTACTAATCGGTTGGAGTGTTGGACATGTGGCAAGGAACAACTTAAAAGAGATTGTCCACAAAATCAGGGTGGTATGCCTCAGATATACAGTGCACAGGAGGCACATATTGTTGGGGATGTTGGTCAAAGTATTCCATGTATCAATGGAGCAATGGACAACAGGCAGGTAGAACACGAGCATCTATCATTGAGATGGACGGTAAGCTTTGTGATCAAGTTATTTTTATTTCAAATGACCCTAGATCTAATTATAGCTATGTTAGTCCTGACTTGGTGGATAAGTGTGGTTTGAGTAAGGAATTCCATGTAGAGTCTTGGTTAGTGAAGTTGACTACAAGTACAATGAAGTGAGTTCATAATTAGGTAAGAGCTTGTGCATTTGACTTAAATGGTATGCCTATAGCAGCCCATTTGAATGTATTACCATTGGGTTCATATAATATGTTATTGGGCATGGATTTGTTGTATCTTCATAGAACCAAGGTTGATTGTTATGACAAATCTATTGAGTGTGTTGATGACAATGGGGAACCAAGAGTCTTGCAAGGTAAGAAGAAGGCCACATCAGTTAGGATGGTGACAATTATGCAAGTAAAGTGTAGCCAAAGGAAAGGGTGCAAGCTATTTTCAATACATAATTCTAGTGATAAGGGTAAGGAGGTTGAGGATGCAGATGTTTTGAACAGATACCTAGTGTTGCAGTAGTTCATGGTTGTATTTCCTGAGGACTTTACAGATTTTCCACCTCACAAGGAGGTATACTTTTCAATTGAGTTAGTGCCAGGGGAAGCTCCAGCATCAAAAGCACCTTATAGGATGAACACACCTAAGTTGGTTGAGTTAAAGCTACAGTTGAAGGAAATGTTGGACAAGGGATACATTAGGCCAAGTGTATCACGTTGAGGTGCACCATTCTTGTTTCTGAGGAAGAAATATGGTACCCTCAAATTATGCATTGACTACAGGAAGTTGAAGAAAGTGACTATCAAGAATGGATACCATTTGCCAAGGATTGATTACTTGTTCGATTAGTTGAAGGGAGCAGTAGTGTTTTTGAAGATTTACTTGAGATCTAGATACCATTAGGTACACATCAAAGAGAGGACATTCACAAGACTGCATTCAGGACCAGGTATGGGCATTATGAGTTTGTTTTTGTTCCATTTGGCTTAATGAATTCTCCACCTACATTCATGTGTTTAATGAATAGTGTGTTGCGTCCATATTTGGATAAGTTCGTTATTGTGTTCAATGATGATATACTGGTATATTCTAAAAATGAGGAAGAGCATGTCAAGCACTTAGTAGCAGTATTGAAGTTGTTGAGAGAGAATCAGTTGTATGCTAAGATCAGCAAATGTAGCTTATTTTAGACTGAGTTACACTACTTGGGACATGTTGTCTCCAAGGAAGGCATTGTAGTAGATCTAGAGAAGATAAGGGCCATCATGGAGTGGGTAGCTCCTAAGAGTGTGTATGAGGTGAGATCTTTCATTGGTCTGGCAGGCTATTATAGGAGGTTCATCAGGAACTTCTCACAGACTTATCATCCTATCACATCATTACCGAGGAAAGGTAAGAAGTTCGAATGGACTAAAGAGTGTGAGGATAGCTTTGAGCATCTTAAGCAGTTGCGAACACATGCACCAGTGCTATAGATTGCATATCCATACAAAGAGTTTGTAGTATGTATAGATGCTTGCAAGAAAGGACTTGGTGAAGTCCTTATGTAGGATGGATAGGTGGTATGTCATGAGTCCCAGGAAACTAAATAAGCACGATCAAAACTACCTGATGCATGATCTTGAGCTAGAAATGATTATACATGCACTAAAGATATGGAGGCACTATCTTCTTGGCACGCAGTTTGTGCTTATGAGTAATCACATTGGGTTGAGGTATTTTTTTGACCATCCAAATCTAAATGCCAAGTAGGCTAGATGGTTGGCCACGATCAACGAGTCTGACTTCGAGATCAGGTACATGTAATGGTACAGGTACATATATAGGTACATGTAATGGTACAGGTACAGGTGGAATTACGTGTATAGGTATAGGTGGAAGTACAAGTACAGGTACAGGTGCACAGGGCATGGAGTATTGTCTTACACTAGAGAGAATGGTCAGGTTCTGAGACAGGATATATGTACCGGATAGCAGTGAACTCAAGAAGGTGATCTTGAGGGAATTTCATTGGAAACCTCATTCAAATCACCCAAGTTATCAGAAGACACTCACAATGATGAAGAGATATTACTATTGGTTGAATTTGAAGAGGGATGTAGCAGAGTTTGTGGCTAGATGTTTTGACTGTCAGCGAGTGAAAGCATAGTGAAAACATCCAAGTGGACTGTTACAGCCGATCACTATTCCCGAGTGGAAATGGGAGGTCATTTCCATGGATTTCATCACAGGGTTTCCAAAAACAGTGAAGTAACATGATTCCATCATGGTCATTGTGGAAAGGTTAACAAAGGTTTCACACTTTGTTCCGGTAAAGTCTACATTCTCATCTAGTGATGTGGCACAGGTATTCATCCGAGATGTGGTTAGACTACATGGTGTTCTAAAGAAGATTGTGTTAGACAAGGATGCAAAGTTCACTTCCAAGTTTTGGAAGGAGTTATTTGCAGGTTTGGGCACCGAGTTGGCCTTCAACATAGCTTATCATTCGCAGACATATGGATAGACAGAGAGGGTTAAAAGGATATTGGAGGACATGTTGAGGATGTATGTGATGCATCAGCAGAGGAAGTGGGAAGAGTATCTCCCTTTGGTCGAGTTTACATACAACAACGATTATCAAGAGTCACTAAGGATGAGTCCTTTTGAAGCATTATATGGGCATAGTTGTATCACTCCCATTGAGTGATCCAGTTAGCAGAGTATTGATTGGACCATATATTTTGGCAGACATGGAACAGGAGATGCAAGTGATCAAGAAGAATCTCGAGCCAACACATGATAGGCAAAAGAGTTATGCAAATAGGAATAGATTGTTCAAGGAGTTTCAGGGTTGGTAACATGTGTACTTGCACATCAAACCGAAGAAGAGCTCCTTGCGAATTGGCTCATATGCCAACCTGGCACCACGGTTTTTGAACCCTTCAGTATCATTGAGAGGATTGGGCCAGTAACCTATCGACTTGCACTGCCTCTGACAGTGAAATTCCATGATGTTTTCCATGTATCTTTTCATAAGGAGTATGTTAGTGATGTTGATCATGTGATTGACTAGTCTGTATTATAGGTGGAACCAAATGGAGAATTCCTACTAGAGCCTCAGTGTATATTGCAAAAAAAGGGGCTCATGCTCAAGAACCGAGCAATGGAGCAAGTTAAAGTGCAATGGAAGAAATTTGGGCCCGATGAAGCTACATGGGAGATGGCAGATTAGATGCGGACCATGTATCTTCCCTTGTTTTCCGGTTGAGGCAAAGCAACTTGATATGGTGGTTTGGTATATGCTTTATGATGGTTTGGTATTTGCTTTATGGTGGTTGATATATGCTTTATGATGGTTTGATATATGCTACATGATGTTTTGATATATGCTTAGACATGGTGTTTAATATATGTTTGGTATATGATTTGTCATATGTTTTGGTATATATAGTTTTGATGATGTTGCTATATGTACACCCGTGTATGGATGTAAATACCGTAATGAGCTGTGTTATAAAGCTCCACTATGCGGTATGGGTGTCATGTTATTATGGTTATGTTATTATGCTATCATGTGGTTATGTTATCATGATGTTATGATGTCATATGGATTGGCACTCAACAGGATGATCATTGTAAATACCATAATGAGTTGTGTTATAAAGCTCCACTATGCGGTATGTTTTCATGTTGTCATGACATTCTTCTCTTGAGAAGATATTTCATTGTAAATACTACATCGAGCTGTGTTATAAAGCTCCATAAACAGTATGTCTTCTTTCAGTAGGTTGTTGAGGTATATGTGTGATTGAACACCGAGGACGGTATCTCCCAAGGGGGAGGGTTTTGTAATAGCCCTCATGAAAATTCCATGTAATAAATGTTACAAATAATAACCACGGATCATTGGGACACTTCTTCCAAGCTAGGTGTTGGGCAAGACATCCTGGGGGGTGTTCGTTTGGTTGTTTATGGCTAAGGAAATTGACAAAGGCAACGGTTAAGGCTTTGGAAAGGAAAAATGGCATTTTGTCACAATTATTTATGAAAATAATGCAAATTGGGAGAAAAAGGAGGTGAAAGGTCACAGGTTGCATGTGAGGAGGAAAATGAATGAAACTAATGGAAAATGAAGAAAATAGAGGCCTCATTCATAAAAAGGCTTTTGGGGATCAATTGGTAACATTTTGTCGGTTCAGTTTTGAAGCACTCTCATTATTCTCTCTCTCTCTCTCTCTCATACCTTGGATACTTAGATTTTTTTTCTTGGAGCACTTTGGCATTGGAGCAAGAAAGGCGAAGAAGGCAAGAGGAAGCAAAGATCAAGAAGGGAAAGGCAGGATCAAGTAGCTACATCAGGCTTCATTGCAAGTATTGACATTCATGTGTATTTTACTTTCTAGATTTGGCATGCATGGCATTGCATGTGGTTCTTTTCTATCATGGCATGGGTTTTACCAGGTGTAACAATGTTTTTCAACCTAGCCTTTGTTAGAAATAATACTGAGAAGGGGGGGGGGGGGGGGGGTGAATTAGTATTAGCTATTTAACAATTTTCCATTTCCATAAACAAATTGATATACGCTACTTCTGTTAATTAAACCTGTGTATGTATGCAACTATGTTTAGAGAAACCCGCGTATATCTTGCAGACTTCTAATTTAGTTAGTTGATCTTGATCTGTGTATTAGAACCATAAAAATAGTAATCAAGTGCAGTAAATAGTACAGGAAATCACACACATGAACACAAGATATAAGGTGGAAAACCCATGTGGGTGAAACCACCTGCTACAATTCATCTCTATCTTCTTTTAATAAGAAACTTCTTTTTACAATATTTCTATATTGGTGCAGTCTTATACCAGTACGCAAGCTTCTACCTGCAGAAGGCTACAACCTTCTCTCGTTCTCCAGCTTCTCCTTGAAGGGAGCTACAAACCCTTAGCTCTTGTACTAACTGATGCACTAGTACGTAGGTGCTGACCTACAGAAGGCTACAACCTTCTCTTTTCTTCCAGGGACCACGTTTCATAAATTTTTAGACTGGATCCATCAATAACATCAATCAAACATAAAATATATCTGCATCAACCAATCTCATTTGCACCAACCAAAAACTAAATCAAACAATCACTTCTCTGAATGTTGTAACCAGAATACAGTAACAGTAACCAGAAACCAATCTTGAACCCAAAACACTGCAGTAATAAACAGAAGTAGCTAAAACATATTTTATGAGACGTACGCTACTTTAAACTGTATAACCTACGTGCATACACTGATATATTAAGGCAAACTTGTGTATACGCCATTTTCAATTACCTAACATTTGATATGTTGAACCTGTGTACAAATCTATAAAAGATAATTTACCCTTTTCAATCATTCAGACATCAGTTATACCCAGATCATTAGATTTATAGATCAATTCATGTGCCAAATATAACAGATCAAAATCACACAAAGATACTTCTCTTCAAGCCTTAAGATCTTGACCCATCAATAGAACTCATCCTTCTCCTAGCGCTCAGGTTCCTCCTTGATTCAGATCCAGCTATGCACCATAACCCAATGACCAGTATTCTAGATCTTGTTCTTCATAAGATATCCAATACTTGAGTGCCTTTGCCTAATGATCTCCTTCCCCTTTTAAATTCTTAGGCCGTACTCAATACCATGGTCCAAAACCACTTAGAACCAATACCTGGGTCCAAGTACCTGGGTTCAACACTTCAGATGAGATACCATGGTCCAAAACCATAGGTCTGAATACCAAGGACCAAAAACCAATATTTCCAAACTATACGCGCTTTTCTGTGCATGAAAGTGCATGTATACCCATACGCGCCTTTTGATCTATGAATCTGCGTGTATACAGTGCTTGGTCAACAGGAATCTGCGTATACCTCCTTTTCCTTTATTTTGAGAATCCGTGATCCTGAACTATCATCTGAGTGAGTTGTCATTAAGGACAACACCTATATCATACCTCTAAGTGAGTTTCCATCAAGGACAACACTTGTATCATACATGTATCATAATGCCAACAATCTCCCCCTTTGGACTTGATGGCAACAACCACACCAAGTCATTCTCCCCCTTTGACATAAAGGGCAAAGGGCAGACCAAGATATTCCCTTCCTTGATATACATTATGTTGTCCATACTCCCTCTGAGTACCTGTTGAAATCTCTGATTGAGCTCCCCCTTTGTATATCCCAAGATGTACCAATCCATCCATGCTCCCTCTGAGTACATGCTGAAATATCTGCTCTGCTGAAGTGTGTTGTTCTGACTATAAGCAAGGTCTGCAAAAAGATGTTCTACAAGAACATGACTCTATACATCATAAATGGCCTTCCTAACACCAAAGGCTCATACATACATCCATCTCCTAACCAAATGGGGATATACCAATATTGACTCATCCACCCAACCAAGTGGGGATACACCAAAAGCTTATACATGATAAAACAAGAACATTACATCATCCATCTCAGGCATAGTGGGGAAACAAGATAGGTCGTTACATGACCTTGATAATAAATACATGACATAGAGACTAAATATCTAAGACAAGACTATGATAGTCATCAACAAGTGTTATCAGCAGCATCTGTTAATCACCATTCAGACCAGCAACCAAGATCTCCCTATGCACCTGTTCCTCAATAAAAAAAACAACTGTGAAATCGTACCAAAATCTTCTAAGGTAATGCCAACAATGATAATGCATTATATGCTCCCCCTGAACCTATGCCAGATGATCACTGATAGACCCATATCAGACTCTTTTTATCCTGAGTTTGGCCCACTGATATTCTTCAAACCATAATATACGCAGATATATCTACAAAAATCGGCGTATGTACGTGTATCCTTTTCATGAAGCTCACGTACAACCACTGTTCTCTGAAACAGATAAGTTCAACAGCAAAATGATGGATCAACTACTCCTAGCTTTTGTCTGAGGTATTCAAATGTCTCTCTGGGGAGTGGTTTTGGTGAATATATCAGCAACCTGTTCCTTGGAGGGAACATACTCCAATTTGACTTTTTGTTCAAGCACTTGTTCCCGAAGAAAATGATATTTGATAGGTATGTGCTTGGTCTTGGAAAGCATGACAAGATTCTTTGAAATATTGATTGCACTTGTATTATCACAAAAAATGGAGATAGGTGGAGTACAAGTGATTTGACTGTCTTGCAATGTTTGCATCATCCAAAGGAGTTGTGTGAAGCAAGATGCAGCGGCCACATATTCTGCTTTAGCTGTAGATAATTCAATTGAACTTTGTTTCTTGCTGAACCAAGACTCTAATCTGGAACCCATAAAGAATGCTCCACCACTAGTACTTTTTCTATCATCCACGCTTCCTGCCCAATCTGCATCTTTATATGCATGAAGTGTGAGATCTGTATCTCTAGGATACCACAAGACATAGTTTTGTGGTCCCTGAAGATATTTGAAAATCCTTTTAACTGCTTGAAGGTGTGCTTCTTCTGGATTTTCCTGGAATCTTCCAACTATTCCCACTGCATGCATGATGTCTGGTCGTGTACTTATCAGATAGAGCAGACTATCAATCATGGATCTATAGGTTGGTTGATGTACTGCTGCTGATTCATAATTTTCACTGAGGCTGGATCCTGTTACCATAGGGGTACATACTGGTTTCGAATATTCCATGCCATATTTCTTCAAGATCTACTTGAGGTACTTGGTTTGTGATAGAAAGATACCGTCTTTGTTTTGTTGGACTTGTAAACCTAGAAAATATGTTTGCTCACCAAGTAGGGACATTTCAAATTATTTCTGCATCACCAAGGCAAAGCTTTGACTCATGTCTTCTTCATTGCTACCAAAGATGATATCATCAACATACACAACAAGTATTAGCAATTTATCATTGTCAATTTTTATATATAGATTGCTATTTGTTGATCCTTTTGAAAAACCTTGTTGATGGAGGTATTTGTCTAGACGATAATACCAAGCCCTTGGAGCCTGTTTAAGGCCATAGAGAGCCTTCTTGAGTTTGCATACAAGTTTTGGATCATTTCCAAGGATGAATCCATCTGGTTTCTCAATATACACTTCTTCTTCTAAGTCTCGATTTAGAAAGGCATATTTCACACCATTTGGTATACTTTGAATTTCTGAAAGCTAGAAAGAGAAAGGAACATTCTTATGGCTTCAAGTCTGGCAACCGGTGCAAAAGTTTCTTCAAAGTCTATACCTTCTTGTTGAGCATACCCTATTATGAAACCAGCTCAAGAAAAGATAGAAAAGATAGATCAACGCCTTAGAATTCAGCCTCTTCGAGGGGGCAACCTCCTTTACATTACATAAATGAACAATTCTTGGATGATACAAATGACAAAACCTCCTTTCTATATATAGGAGTCTAAGGAGTCACAATATAATCCAGCCGACCTAACAATAATAATATAAAGCCACAAAAATAACAATAGAGGGATTCTATGGGGCACAGAAATAACAATATGGGGGTAATAGGGGCACAACAATATAAATAAGGGGTATAACTACAATAGTAATGGGGTAATCACTAGTATTATAGGGACCCAACATGCCCCTCTCCTTCAAAAAAGTGTTGTCCTCAACGCTTGAGTAGTTCTGGATACTTCTGCATAAAATTCTCATCCTCCCATGTGGAATCTTCAGCGGATAAGTTCTTCCACTTGATAAGATACTCTGAAATTGATCGATTTCGTAGCTGTCGAGTTCTTGTTTCTGTGACTGCTTCCGGTTCCAATATAATTTTTCCTTCCTCGTCAAGTTCTGGCAATATTGTTTGAATTGGGAGCTTGTCACCTATAACCTTCTTTAAACATGAAACATGGAAAACTGGGTGCAATCGAGAAGCTGCAGGAAGCTCCAATTTGTATGCCATAGTACCAATCTTTTGCAACACCTTGTACGGACCATAATACTTTGGTGATAATTTATTATCCTTCTTAGCTTGCTTTAGGGACATTTGCTTATATGGTTGTAGCCGTAGGAATACCCAATCACCTACATCAAAACTTCTTTCACTGCGATGTTGATCTGCCTGTTGTTTCATTCTATTTTGTGCCAACACGAGGTTATCCTTTAAGAGTTGGAGGACTTGTTGTTGATGTTCGATGTGATGTTCCACTGCCTGAACCTTAGAATTTTCTCTTAAATATGATGTGATGGATGGTGGTTGATACCCATAAAGTGCCATAAATGGGGTCATTTTTGTTGCTGTATGGAAGGAAGTGTTATACCACCATTCAGCCAGAGGCAACCATTTGACCCATTGTGTCTGTTTATCAGATACAAAGCAACGAAGATATCCTTCCAAACATTTGTTTACTATCTCAGTTTTCCCATCAGATTGAGGATGATAAGATGAGCTATGAGCTAACTGAGTACCAAGACAAGAAAATAATTCTGTCCAAAAATTTCCAGTGAAAATGGGATCTCTGTCACTTACAATAATCTTTGGGTTTCCATGTAGCTTTTGAATTGTTTCCATAAATGCAGTAGAAACTGTACTGGCTTTAAATGGATGTGATAATGCACAAAAGTGTGCATACTTGGTAAGTCTGTCAACTACCACCATGATGACACTCTTTCCCTCAGACTTGGGTAAACCTGTGATAAAATCCATTGAAACCTCCTCCCAACGTTGGCTTGGAATGGATAAAGGTTGTAATAGACCCGGTGTCTTAATTGTTTCAACTTTATTTTGCTGGCAAACCAAACATTCCGCCACAAACTTTTGAATATCTGATTTAAGGCCATCCCAAAAAAATTCCTTCTTAACCCTGTGGTAAGTTTTTAAAAATCCTGAGTGCCCTCCTAAGGGAGAAGTGTGCAATTCCATAAGAATCTTTTGTTTTAGCTGGGAATTCTTACAGAGGTATAAGCGATCTTTGTACCATAACGAATCATTTTTCCAGCTAAATGTATCAGAAGTACTGGAATCTTGTTGTAGCTTTCGAATAAGTGCCCACACTTCTTCGTCATTCTTCCATTCCTCCCTTGCTTCGTTTATCCAATCTGGTTGGATAATAGAAATGGCACACAACAATGCTTCCACATCCTCATCCTTTCTTGAGAGTGCATCTGCCACCACATTTTGCTTCCCTTTTTTGTAGATGATTTCAAAGTCATAACCCAACATCTTTGTGACCCACTTTTGTTGCTCTTCAGAGGATAATCTTTGTTCTAAAAAGTATTTAAGGCTATCATGATCCGTTTTTACCTTGAAGTGTCTTCCCATTAGGTAGGGTCGCCATTTCTTAAGTGCATGGAGTATTGCCAACATTTCCTTCTCATAAATAGCTTTGCTTAAAAACTTTCCCTTGATTGGACGACTTTCAAAAGCAATGGGTCTTTCATCTTGCATTAGAACAGCACCAATTCCATTTCCTGAAGCATCACATTCCACAATAAAGGTTTTTGTGAAGTCCGGTGTAGCTAAGACCGGTGCTTGGCACATTGCCTCTTTAAGATGTTCAAAGGCCTTTGTTGCTTCCGGAGTCCATGAAAATGAATCTTTCTTCAATAATGTTGTTAGAGGTGCTGCTATTCTCCCATAATTCTTAACAAACTTGCGATAATACCCTGTCAACCCAAGAAATCCTCGCAGATGCTTTATGGATGTGGGGATTTTCCATTCCTTAATGGCTTTAATTTTGCTAGGGTCTACCTTAACTCCTTCATGAGATACAATATGACCCAAATATTCCACCTCCTGGACTCCAAAGAAACATTTGGATCTTTTTGCATATAATTGTTTCTCCTCCAATAGTTGTAGCACCCTGTCAACATGTTCAACATGATCCTTCCAAGACTTGCTGTAGATTAGTATATCATCAAAAAATACTAACACAAATTTTCTAAGGAATGGTTTGAAAATTGAATTCATCAAACCTTGAAATGTTGAAGGTGCATTGGTAAGGCCAAAAGGCATGACCAAAAATTCATAATGACCCTCATGAGTTCTAAATGTCGTTTTCGGAATGTCTTCAATCTTCATTCTGATTTGATGATATCCCGAACGAAGATCCAACTTGGTGAAGTAAATTGATCCATGCAATTCATCCAGTAATTCATCAATAACAGGAATGGGGAACTTATCTTTAATAGTGAGCTTGTTGAGCTCCCTATAATCTGGACACATGCGCCATGATCCATCCTTCTTGTGCACCAATACTACTGGAGCTGAGAAAGAACTTTGACTCGGTTGAATTATACCAGCCTCTAGCATTTCTGCAACCATACGTTCAATTTCACTTTTTTGGACATAGGGATATCTGTACGGCCTGATGTTTGGAGGAACACTTCCTGGAATCAGATGAATAGCATGATCATGATCACGCATAGGTGGGAGACCCTTGGGAGTCTCAAATACCTTGGAATGATTGTCCAAGACTTTTTGGAGATCTGGAGAAATAGATGATTCCAATGTGGAAACATCTAGCGAACATAATTGTGCAATTACACCTCTTTGCTCCTTTTTTAGAAGCTTTGTCATACCATTAGAGCTGATTATCTTTCCTGGTTTCCCTGCAATACCCCTTAATTCAACTTCCTTTCCTTCCATAGAAAATTTGATGAAAAGTTCTTGAAAATTAAAAGCTATTGTACCCAAGGATTGTAGCCATTGGACTCCTAGTACAACATCAGCACCTCCCATTGGAATGGAAAGCATTGGGCTAGTCAATACATATTCTCCCATGGATAGCTTGATATTATGGCACTTTCCAGAGCAATTTATTGTTCCTCCATTTGCAATCATCACTTGACACTCTGGTGCTGGATATAGGAAGCAATTCAATTCTTTTGCTACCCTACAATGAATAAAATTGTGGGTGCTTCCTGAATCAATCAACACTATTACCTTTTTCTTCTTGATTTGTCCTTCTATCTTGATGGTTTGAGGAGTGGTAATTCCCGCCAATGCATTACAAGATATGGTCGGATTTATTTGTTCTTCATCTAGGCTTTGTTCCTGGAGTATATCTTCTTCTTTTGACCTTTCTTGCTCCTTTTCTTCTTCCTCTTCACAATCTATGTAGAATAATTTCTTCTCAGCACACTTATGACCTTTAGTGTATTTGCTATCACAACTGTAACAAAGCCCTTTTGCTCTTTTTTCTTCCAATTGTTGTGGTGTCAACCTTATAGGTTGTGGAAGACTAGGGGCAACAACACTTCCGTCTTTATAGTTGTGAGTGGTATGCTTCCTGGTTGCCATAATTTTGCTTTCCATTTTTCTTGCTAACCTGAATGCCTTCTCTAATGAATCAGGTTCCCAAAGGCGAACATCATGTTGGATATTATCCTTTAAAGACCCTATGAACACATCAATCCTATGCTCCTCTGGAATATCTTTTACCCTTATGTTCAATTTTTGGAACTCCTCAATGTGCTCCATTATTGAACCCTTTTGTTTGAGACTTATCAATTGGCTAAAAAAAGTGTTGCTTTTTGTATCCTCATAATGTGCTATCAATTCTTCCGTAAAAATTGCCCAAGTGATAAATTTTTTACGAGAGCAAAGCCATTGATACCATACAAACTGATTTGGTTCCAAATATACAGTTGCCATACGTACCTTTTGTGTGTTTTGCACATTATTGAGATCGAAGAATTGCTCCATCTGTAATATCCATGTGGCGGGATCCTTGCCATCAAACTTCCTCATATCGATTTTTGGAATATGGTGATTCTTCGATCCAACATTAGCATCTATGGAATCATGATTAACATTTCTTTTGTTCTCATCATGAGTTTCCTTTACTACCTTTTCACCATTAGTGACCCTTTCTTGTAGCAACTTCTTCAATTCTTCCATATTTGTCTTCAAATCTATCTTCAAATCTGCCATGTCTCTCTTCAAATCTGTCTTTGAATCATCTATCTTAGCTTCCATGCCCTTTATCTTAGATTCCACGCCACTTATCTTAGCTTCTGTTAGCTTTTGTGAGCGTGACATTTGTTGCACTTGTTCTTGTAATTTTGATATATCATGTAGCATTTCTTCCTCTTCTTCATGAGTCATGCTAGAGCTTTCAGGTTCCTTACTAGGTGTTTGCATTTTCTTTCCTCGGGGCATCAGTTACCGATAATAATGCTTTACTATGCCCTTTGAATTCCGTTAAACCAAGCTTACACAAAAATTTAAAAAAAAAAACTACACACCTTTTTTCACTTTATAGAAGCCTGATATTGAATCTGATGTATCTCTGTAATTTCGGATCATCCAGTTCTGAAATTGCTACCTGTAGTAGCCTTCTGCGTCCTCTTTCCAATGCCACAAGTCTGAGCCAAATTGGATTCTCCAAGGAAGAGTTATGTGAAATCTCCCACAGTGACTTGCTTTTAGACTGGTTCAGTAGAGCGAACTTGTACGACGTGCCACGAGTCACTGTTTCAACCTTTGAATCTGAAACACACACACAAGAAACTACAGTCTGTCCTCTTTCTGTACCTTTTTACGAAATTTCAATCCGATCCTCAGAGAGAAAGTTATGACGATTTTCCCCAGGTCACCTGTTTTGAATGTAATTCAGGAGTCTGCAAAAAGACCAACTTCCTCAGATCATATCTCCGAATATAACACGTAAAAAGCTCTGAAATTTGGACCCAAGGTTCAGCGCCAATTCTTCTCAAATGGGTTTTTTTTGCGACTTCTGAAATGTCACAGAAAAAAAGTTATAGCGAAAATTCCACGATGACCTGTTTGGAGCAGCGAAACCCTAGAATCCAAAGCTCTGATACCAAATGTTATGAAACCAGCTCAAGAAAAGATAGAAAAGATAGATCAACGCCTTAGAATTCAGCCTCTTCGAGGGGGCAACCTCCTTTACATTACATAAATGAACAATTCTTGGATGATACAAATGACAAAACCTCCTTTCTATATATAGGAGTCTAAGGAGTCACAATATAATCCAGCCGACCTAACAATAATAATATAAAGCCACAAAAATAACAATAGAGGGATTCTATGGGGCACAAAAATAACAATATGGGGGTAATAGGGGCACAACAATATAAATAAGGGGTATAACTACAATAGTAATGGGGTAATCACTAGTATTATAGGGACCCAACATACCCTTTACAAACAAGTCTGGCCTTATTTCTAATAACATCTCCATTTTTATTCAGCTTGTTTTTGAATATCCATTTTGTCCCTATGACATTCTTATCATTTGGTATAGGAACCAACTCCTAAGTGTTATTCTTTTCAATCTGCTCAAGTTCTTCATTCATGGCCTTGACCCAACATTCATCTTTCATGCTTCACTTACATTTCATGGTTCAATGGATCAGAGCAATGCTAGATAGCTTGAAGCTTTTGTAATAGTTCTTCTTGTTTGTACACCTGCCTCTTTCTGCCCCAAAATTTGAGTCTCTGGATGATTCTTCTGGACGTACCTGGATGGAGTCTTTTCTTCTACCCTTATCTGTTCTTCTGGTGCCTCATAGGTTTCTTCTTCATCATTAGTCTAATTTGATGTTGAAGGATAGTCCTCATCATCTTCAAAATCTTCGGATTTTACCTGCTTTGGATTGTTGCTTGCTTCATCAACCACCACATCAATACTTTCAACAATTTTTCCAAGTCTTTTATTGTAACACTTATATCCTTTACTTCGGGAAGAGTAACCAAGGAGAATGCCTTCATCTGCTCTAGGTTCAAACTTGCCAAGCTTTTCATCAGTCCTTTTGATGTAACATTTTCTTCCAAAGACTTTGAAGTATTTTACAGTAGGAGTCTTACCATACCAAAGTTCATGAGGAGTTTGAGTGCTGTTTACCCGGACGTTTGTTTTGTTGAGAATAGTAACAGCAGCAAATGCAGCTTCACCCCAGAAGGTTGCAGGAGTTCCAGACTCATCAAGCATAGCATGAGCCATTTGTTGAACCATTCTGTTCATCCTTTCCACCACTCCATTTTGCTGAGGAGTCCTTGCAGTAGAGAATTCCCTTCTTATTCCATGTTCTTCACAAAAATCAAAAAATTCATCCGAGGTGAATTCCCATCCTTGATCAAACCTAAGGCATTTGATTCTGCAATCTGATTCATTTTCAACCAAGGCCTTGAAAGCTTTGAACTTTTTGAAAGCTTTGTCTTTATGCTTCAGAAGTCCTATCCAACACATCCTGGAAAATTCGTCAATGAACAATATAAAGTATTCCTCTCCACGAGGTGACTTTTTCCTTTATGGACCACATAAATCAGTCTGGAATTCTCATGTCAGGAAGATCGCGAACAGCCTAATATTTGCATGCTTTCCTTATCTGAGGGAAGCTTAGATTCTCCAATCTTCTGTGCCATAGCCAGTGTTCATCGTTTTTGCTTAGATAACATTGTTGTTGTCCTCCCTTGAGTCTGTATAAATTATTTGGAGTTCTTATGCCTTTCATCATTGTTTCTCTTGTATCAAGCTCACGAACAATACATCCATTTGATCGAAATACTACCTCGTTTCCTTGATCACACATTTGACTAACACTCAATAGATTATGCTTTAATCCATCAACATACATAACATTTCCAGCTTTGACCTTTTCTTTCAAAAGAACAGAGCCTTTACCTTTTATGAGTGCAGGAGTGTCATTTCCAAATGAGACCTTCCTTTCCTTTTCTAAGGCACTATATGACTAAAGTTTTTCTTTATCACCTATCATTTGTTTCATGCATCCACTGTCGATGTAACACTGATTTTCCTGTCCTTCTGCATATAAGGCTATACCACATCTTTCTGGTTGTGGTTCTTTCTTTCTCCATGTTTTGGTACCCAATGAAGCTTGCTCCTTCTGAGATGTTTGTCGAAACCTACTCCTGCATTCAAAATCTTCATGATCGAAGTTGTTACAAATAGAACATTCTATTTCATTTTCAAGAGTAGAAAAGTTATTGTAGGTCCTCTTCATGATCCCAGTCACACTCCTTTGACTTCGTGCTTCTCTAGTCATGATGGTATTGTAGGCAACACATTGAACAGCTTTGTGTCCAAAGTTATGACATGAGAAACATTGGCCATTAAAGAAATTCCTGCGATTATCAAATCTACCGACCAGGTGATTGTAGTTTCCACTGACATTCATTCTTGAGGAAAATTAAGAATGGTTTACCTGCGTTTGGTTGTATCTTCTGTTCATCCTTAAAGTATATTGACCTCGATTTACGTGGTGATCCGCTTTATGCCTTTGCTGACGATTGTCAACCTGTTCACTTCTCCTTGCTGCATCAAGATAACTTTTGGAGGTGGATGGCTTCTATGCTTGAGATGCTTCTTCAGTATATCCAAGACCTATCTTGATTAGAGGAGAATGTTGCACTTTGATAATTTCATCTAAAGTTTCAGATCCTTTAGAAAATCTAAGATTAAGAACTTTTGTTTTCTCAATATCTTTTTTAAGTCCCACAATTTCACATTCTAACTTTTCATTGTGTTTTTCCCTTTCAGCAAGTTGGAATGTCAGAGTATCTATAATCATACTCTTTTCTTCTAAACAAATTTTAAGTTTAGAAATCTCTTCATAAAGACCATCTTCATCTATAGCATCCAAGAAATCATCATCTTCAAAAGCCATCAAAAGTCTATAATCATTACCATGTTCATCTTCATCACTATTTGAAAATCCATTGTTGTCTTCATGTGTATAATAGCCTTTCTTACTTACGTTCTGTTTTCTATTCCATTTAACCGGTTCCTTACCTTTATCAAGCTTATCTTTATGAGGACATTTGGTTGCATAGTGACCAACTCTTCCACAAGCAAAGCATTTGAAAGGTAGCTTACCTCTGAATCTTCCAGAACCCCGTTGAAGGTTCTTAACAAAGTTTGATTCTTCCTCTCCTTCTGACGTATGTCCTGACTCATTTTATTCTCCCTTTCCTGAAGCTTTGAATGCGGCTTCTCTCATGTCTGGTGGACCCCCTTTTCTCTTTTTGAAAGCAGTTAGGATTCCATGCAGCTGTGACATGGTAATACTCTGAAGATTCTGCTTTTCTTCTATGGAAAAAACTTTAGATTCAAACTTAAAAGACAAAGATCTTAGAACCTTTTCAACTAAAGTAACTTCTTTTATCTCTTCACCCAAGTTTTTCATGCAATTAACAATCTCATCTATACATAAGAAATAATTAGCCACACTTTCATCATTTTGCATTAAGAGTTTCATATTGAATTTTGAGAGATTGTAGTTTTGCACATTTTACCCAATCATCTCCTTAATAGCTTAGAACGATCTTGCCCCATATTTCTTTGGCAGTTTTTAGCTGCATAACCTTGACGAATTCTGATTGAGATAGACTCCCCAATAGAGTATTAACAGCCTTTGCATTTATTTCATACTGCTTTTTACCAGCCGTATCTGTAGGATTTGTTGATGGAAATGTGTATCCTCCTTCCACGATATCCCAAACTTTTGTACCAAGATATTGAAGATAGGTTGTGATTCTTACCTTCCAATAGATGAAGTCGCTCCCATTAAAGATTGGTGGCCTGATAGATGCCTCTTTTTCGTAGTTGCTCATGATGATAGATCTTCCTTCAAGTGATCAAGCTTCTTCCAAGGACCTACTCTAATACCCATTGTTGGAAATAATATTGAGATGGGGGGGGGGGGGGGGGGGGGGGGGGGGGGTGAATCAGTATCAACTATTTAAAAATTTTCCATTTCCATAAAAAAATTGATATATGCCACTTCTGTTAATTAAAACTGCGTATATACGCAACTGTTTTTAGAGAAACCCACGTATATCTTACAGACTTCTAATTTAGTTAGCTGATCTTGATCTGTGTATTAGAACCATAAAAACAGTAATCAAGTGAAGTAAACAGTACAGGCAATCACACACATGAACACAATATATAAGGTGGAAACCCAATGTGGGTGAAAACCACCTACTGCAATTCATCTCTATCTTCTTTTAATATGAAACTTCTTTTTACAATATTTTTGTATTGGTGTAGTCTTATACCAATACGCAGGCTTCTACTTGCATAAGGCTACAACCTTCTCTTGTTCTCCAGCTTCTCCTGGAAGGGAGCTACAACACCCTTAGCTCTTGTACTAGTTGATGCACTAGTACGTAGGTGCTGACCTACAGAAAGCTACAACCTTCTCTTTTCTTCCAAGGACCATGTTTCATAAGTTTTCAGACTGGATCCATCAATAACATCAATCAAACATCAAATATATCTGCATCAACCAATCTCCTTTGCACTAACCAGAAACTGAATCAAACAATCACTTCTCTAAACGCTATAACCGGAATATAGTAAATGTAACCAGAAACCAATCCTGAACCCAGAACACTGCAGCAATAAACAGAAGCAGCTAAAACATATTTTATGAGAGGTACACTACTTTAATCTGTAGAACCTATGTGCATATGCTGATATATTAAGGCAAACCTACATATACGTCGTTTTCAATTACCTAACCAGCGTGTATATGTGCCTTTGATATGTTGAACCTGCATACAGATCTATAAAAGATAATTTACCCATTTCAATCATTCAAACATCAGTTATACCCAGATCATAAGATTTATAGATCAAGTCATGCGCCAAATATAACAGATTAAAATCACACAAAGATACTTCTCTTCAAGCCTTAAGATCTTGACCCATCAATAGAACTCATCCTTCTCCTAGCGTTCAGATTCCTCCTTGATTCAGATCCAACTATGCACCATAACCCAATGACCAGTATTCTAGATCTTGTTCTTCATAAGATATCCAATACTTGAGTGCCTTTGCCTAATGATCTCCTTCCCATTTTAAAGTATTAGGCCTTACTTAATACCATGGTCCAAAACCACTTAGAACCAATACCTGGGTTCAACACTTCGTACGGGATACCATGGTCCAAAACCATAGGTTCGAATACCAAGGACCAAAAACCAAGCTTTCCAAACTGTACGTGATTTTCTGTGCATGAAAGTGCATGTATACACATACGCACCTTTTGATCTGTGAATTTGCATGTATACACAGCTTGGTCAATGAGAATCTGCGTATACCTCCTTTTCCTTTATTCTGAGAGCCTGTGATCCTAAACTGTCATCTGAGTGAGTTGTCATCAAGGACAACACCTGTATCATACCTCTGAGTGAGTTGCCATCAAGGAAAACACTTGTATCATACTTGTATCATAATGCCAACAATCTCCCCCTTTGGACTTGATGGCAACAACCACACCAAGTCACTCTCCCCCTTTGACATCAAGGGAAAAGGGCGGACCAAGATATTCCCTTCCTTGATATACATTCTGTTGTCCATACTCCCCCTGAGTACCTGCTGAAATCTCTGATTGAGCTCCCCCTTTGTATATGCCAAAATGTACCAATCCATCCATGCTCCCTCTGAGTACATGCTAAAATCTTCACTCTGCTAAAGTGTGTTTTTTCTGACTGTAAGCAAGGTCTGCAAAAAGATGTTCTACAAGAACATGACTCTATACATTATAAATGGCCTTCCTACCACCAAAGACTCATACATACATCCATCTCCCAACCAAGTGGGGATATACCAATATTGAATCATCCACCCAACCAAGTGAGGATACACCAAAAGCTTATACATGATAAAACAAGAACATTACATCATCCATCCCAAGCATAGTGGGGAAACAAGATAGGTCGTTACATGACCTTGATAATAAATACATGACATAGAGACTAAATATCTAAGACAAGACTATGATAGTCATCAGCAAGTATCATCAGCAGCATCTGTTAATCACCATCCAGACCAGCAACCAAGATCTCCCTCTGCACCTGTTCCTCCTGAATAAAAAAAACAACTGTGAAATTGTACCAAAATCTTCTAAGGTAATACCAACAATGATAATGCATTATATGCTCCCCCTGAACCTATGCCAGATGATCACTGATAGACCCATATCAGACTCTTTTTATCTTGAGTCTGGCCCACTGATATTCTTCAAACCATAATATACGCATATATATCCACAGAAACCGGCGTATGTACGCATATCCTCTTCATGAAACTCGCGTACAACCACTGTTCTCTGAAACAGATAAGTTCAACAGCAAAATGATGCATCAACTACTCCCAGCATCTGTCTGAGGTATTCAAATGTCTCTCTGGGCAGTGGTTTGGTGGATATATCAACAACCTGTTCCTTGGAGGGAACATACTCCAATTTGACTTTTTTTTCAAGCACTTGTTCCCGAAGAAAATGATATTTGATAGGCATGTGCTTGGTCTTGGAATGCATGACAGGATTCTTTGAAATACTGATTGCACTTGTATTATCACAAAAAATGGAGATAGGTGGAGTACAAGTGATTTGAATGTCTTCCAATGTTTGCATCAGCCAAAGGAGTTCTGTGCAGTAAGATGCAGTAGCCACATATTCTGCTTCAGCTGTAGATAATGCAATTGAACTTTGTTTCTTGCTGAACCAAGACACTAATCTAGAACCCATAAAGAATGCTCCACCACTAGTACTTTTTCTGTCATCCACACTTCCTGCCCTATCTGCATCTTTATATGCATGAAGTGTGAGATCTATATCTCTAGGATACCATAAGCCATAGTTTTGTGTTCCCTGAAGATATTTGAAAATCCTTTTAACTGCTTGAAGGTGTGCTTCTTTTAGATTTTCCTGGAATCTTCCAAATATTCCCATTGCATGCATGATGTGTGGTTGGTACCTTTCAAATAGAGCAGACTACCAATCATGGGTCTATAGGTTGGTTGATGTACTGATGTTGATTCATCATTTACGCTGAGGCTGCATCCTGTTACCATAGGGGTACATACTGGTTTCAAATCTTCCATGCCTTATTTCTTCAAGATCTGCTTGAGGTACTTGGTTTTTAATAGAAAGATACCGTCTTTGTTTTGTTGGACTTGTAAACCAAGAAAATATGTGAGCTCACCAAGCAGGGACATTTCAAATTATTTCTGCATCACCAGGGCAAATCTTTGACTCATGTCTTCTTCATTGCTACCAAAGATGATATCATCAACATACACAACAAGTATTAGCAATTTATCATTGTCAATTTTTATATATAGATTGCTATCTGCTGATCCTTTTGAAAAGCCTTGTTGATGGAAGTATTTGTCCAGGCGATAATACCAAGCCCTTGGAGCCTGTTTAAGGCCATAGAGAGCCTTTTTGAGTTGGCATACAAGTTTTGGATCATTTCCAAGGATGAATTCATCTGGTTGCTCAATATACACTTCTTCTTCTAAGTCTCCATTTAGAAAGGCATATTTCACATCCATTTGATATACTTTGAATTTCTGAAAACTAGAAAGAACAAGGAACATTCTTATGGCTTCAAGTCTGGGAACGGGTGCAAAAGTTTCTTCAAAGTCTATACCTTCTTGTTGAGCATACCCTTTACAAACAAGTCTGGCCTTGTTTCTAATAACATCTCCATTTTCATTCAGCTTGTTTTTGAATATCCATTTTGTCCCTATGACAGTCTTATCATTTGGTCTAGAAACCAACTCCCAAGTGTTATTCTTTTCAATCTGCTCAAGTTCTTCATTCATGGCCTTGACCCAGCATTCATCTTTGCATGCTTCACTTACATTTCGTGGTTCAATGGAGGAGAGCAATGCTAAATAGCTTGAAGTTTCTGTGATAATTCTTCTTGTTTGTACACCTGCCTCTTTCTGCCCCAAAATTTGAGTCTCTAGATGATTCTTCTGGACGTACCTGGATGGAGTCTTTTCTTCTACCCTTAACTATTCTTCTGGTGCCTCATAGGTTTCTTCTTCATCATTAGTCTGATTTGATGTTGAAGGATAGTCCTCATTATCTTCAAAATCTTTGGATTTTACCTGCTTTGTATTCTTGCCTGCTTCATCAACCACCACATCAATACTTTCAACAATTTTTCCAAGTCTTTTATTGTAACACTTATATCCTTTACTTTGGGAAGAGTAACCAAGGAAAATGCCTTCATCTGCTCTAGGTTCAAACTTGCCAAGCTTTTCATCAATCCTTTTGATGTAACATTTGCTTCCAAAGACTTTGAAGTATTTTACAGTAGGAGTCTTACCATACCAAAGTTCATGAGGAGTTTGAGTGCTGTTTACCTGGACGTTTGTTTTGTTGAGAATAGTAACAGCAGCAAATGCAGCTTCACCCCAGAAGGTTGCAGGAGTTCCAGACTCATCAAGCATAGCACGAGCCATTTGTTGAACCGTTATGTTCATCCTTTCCACCACTCCATTTTGCTGAGGATTCCTTGCAGTAGAGAATTCCCTTCTTATTCCATGTTCTTCACAAAAGTCGAAAAATTCATCCGAGGTAAATTCCCCTCCTCGATCAGACCTGAGGCATTTGATTCTGCGATCTGATTCATTTTCAACCAAGGCTTTGAAATATTTGAACTTTTTGAAAGCTTCGTCTTTATGCTTCAGAAGTCCTATCTAACACATCCTGGAAAGTTGTTAATGAACAATATAAAGTATTCTTCTCCACTAGGTGACTTTTTCCTTGATGGACCACATAAATCAGTATGGACAAGTTCAACTGGCTTACTAGTTGATCCTTCCTTCTCAGGGAAATGTGTTATGGTTTGCTTACCAAATTGACATGATTTGCATATTGTATTGTCTGGAATTCTCATGTCAGGAAGATCACGAACAGCCTGATACTTGCATGCTTTCCTTATCTGAGGGAAGCTTAGATGCCCCAATCTTCTGTGCTATAGCTATTGTTCATCATTTTTTCTTAGATAGCATTGTTGTTGTCCTCCCTTGAGTATGTATAAATTATTTGGAGTTCTTATGCCTTTGATCACTGTTTCTCCTGTATCAAGCTCACGAACAATACATCCATTTGATCTAAATACTACCTTTTTTCCTTGATCACACATTTCACTAACACTCAATAGATTATGCTTTAATCCATCAACATACATAACATTTCTAGCTTTGACCTTTTCTTTCAAAAGAACAGAGCCTTTACCTTTTATGAGTGCAGGAGTGTCATTTCCAAATGAGACCTTCCTTTCCTTTTCTAAGGCACTATATGACTGAAGTTTTTCTTTATCACCTGTCATATGTTTCGAGCATCCACTATCGATGTACCACTGATTTTCCTGTCCTTCCGCATATAAGGCTATACCACATCTTTCTGGTTGTGGTTCTTTCTTTCTCCATGTTTTGGGACCCAATGAAGCTTGCTCCTTCTGAGATGTTGTCAAGTAGTAAAAAGGGTATTTTTCACCTCTATTTACCCTACATTAATTGTCAATCCAGGAACGATTTTTTATCTCAAAGACTGTACTCAGTTTGAGGCGGTCATTTGTCAGAGTAATACTAGTAGTATAGTGTTCTAAATACAAGAGTAAACGGATGCTTGGAATAAAATCTACTTACAAAAAGAAACTTAAAACTCAAATCATGCATTCAGAAAGCTACAACAATTTATCAGTCAAGGGTACAGTAATGGTAACTCTTCCCTCTGTAAACTGATGCAATTAAAAAGCAATCAAGGAAAAGATCATCAATCTGGGAACTAGATAATAGATGTCACTGTTCACTATAGTCTCAGATCGTTCTGCACACCAAAGCAATGATAATTCAAATGACAGTAAATGGAACAACAACTAATCTTATTAACAGGATTGAAAAGCAAAACCTTAACCTACAAAAATGAATGCAGCAATAATTATATCCTACAATAATTAAGTAACAATCTTTACTTTAGAGATAATTTGAAAAACAAACTAACAAAAATGAAAGGAACAGTAATCTGAGCTTTGATACAACAAGTATGAATCACAGTTATAAAGAAACAGCAATTGTGATCACGATGGAACAGTAGTCCCAAACGAACAGCAATCACGTTTAAGAGTAAACCATAGATAAATATAGTAATACTGATTTATGAATATACAGCACTATTACTCTATAATCGAACAGCAATGGCAATCTGTAAGGAATAATAATGTTATATCAATTGTTAAAGGAACAGTGATGCGATATAAAGTTAGAATGGATAGCATAACATTCCTGTTACAGAGAATAACATTTCTTGGTCAAGTATAAATGAAATATAACAGAACCGATATGTAAAGTAGTAAGGAACATCATATTACTGAACATAGCGAATAGAAGAGATCAAACCACACACGAATCAGAAATAATGGTACAGGAGCAAGTGTTCCACCAGGGCCGGGCCCTTAGCCTCCAGGGACACACTGCTTAAGATTACTCCAGAATCAAAGATGGAACAGCAACAAGATTTATATATTAAAACATCAAAACAGAGTTACAGTGAATCGCTCTTCAAAGAGAGTCGATGATCAAAGTTTCAAGTACAAAGGAGAATTTCATAAAAACAACAATAGTCCATCCCCTGTGCTAGCAATGCTGCCCCCTTCTTATAGCAGCCGAGCGGAGATATCAACGATACAGAAAATCGTTAAGGTAGTGATCCCTCAGGATCAAAGGATCCTCAGGGATTCGCCAAACTGTTAGCTCTCAATTATCCTCTTGTTCTCTTGCGCCAAATTGGTATCTCCTATTCCTTTTCCTGGCTTGCATGCTCCAGTCTGGATCTTCTCATTTGGATGTGGTTCCCTGTCAAAGGGATAGCAGTGGATGGCGTCTTGTCATTTCCTCCAGATTGGTAATTTTCTGTTTTCCCCTTTTTTTGCATAGGAAAAGGGTAATTATTAGTTATTTCACGTTGCATACAAATCTTCTAGATTTTATCATAATCTCTTGTCATATACCTAGTTCATGATGTAAAGAGGTTATGAGTTTTAAAGAAAAGATGACAAAATAAATGATAATAACATACCTTCTCTAGTGCTCAACACACCCCCCTACTTACCCTTTTTCATGCCCTCATGAAAACATTGTAGTTGACATGCAAGGCAGTGAGGGAGTAGGCTGGAGACGGGATCTCATGAGGTGGTCTACAGCCATGATGCCTAGCTAGGTGCTCAAAAAGATGTCCTATCTGACCCTCAGGCATTTCATATAAGGCTTGGTATCCTGGTGCAGGATGCCAAATGACCAGACTTCGGAACCTACAGCCTAACCAAGATGGGCCTTCTCTCAAAATAAGGCTACCATAGAGACCCAAGCAGTCAGCAACTGGCTTAAAGTTCTCATAGTTAAACAATTCCCTGTGTTGGATATTCGGATTAGAAGTCTGATATCAGAATTTGGCAGCTGCAATGGCAAGGTCTTTGATGGTAAAGAAGTATTATATCCCTTGCCGATTGATTGATATATGAATAGGTCCCAATGCCTCAATCACGCCCGAAGTCCTCATTAGGTTCCTATGTTTATTCCATAACTGCAATGGATCTCTAGGTTCAGCTCTCACCCATAAGTCTAATCCATTCTCTTGTCTTTGAAAGGCATTATAGGCTTTAAGCCATTTTATTTGATTAACACCAAAAGAAATGAATGCCTACAGTTGGACATCACCCACGAAAGGGTTGGGATTCTGCTCTATTTCTCGATCTAACACAAGGTTGTGCAAATAGAATTCACATAATAATCTCTGAACCTTCACCCCATAGTGCTTACAATAGTTTATGAAGTCATCAATAGTGTTTATTTCTATAGGGGCTCCTGCTTTGACAACTTTAATTTTCAATTGCAAATATCTTTCCATTAAAAACAAAGCATAGTTCCTAGCAGGTGCTCTACACACTAGAACGTCAGTATACAAAGAGCATAAGGTATCCATTTGTTTGATGACTACATCTAGTCTATGAGTTACCTTTTTGACTCTTTCTTCTTCCTTTCACCATCCTTCGAAGGCCTGAATTTCGGATAAGTTAATGTCCCTCAACTACTGTTGTAATTTCTCATACTTTTCTCGAGAGACAGTCTGTTTTGTAAGTTTCTCTACTGCTTGTTGGGCTTGCACCAAATCCTTTCACAGAGTTACTGTCCTCGGGTCACTATCCCACATAGTAGTTGTAAGCAGGAGGTTTACTTGAATCTTCTTATTGCATCATCCCGTATTTATGGTTCAAATTTCCTCAGAGGACCATGCCTCTGTCTGAACTTCTTTGTCACAGGGTGATATGTTATCTGTTTGTACTTTGACATGGGCAATAGCCGAATGCTGTTCCTTTCGGTTTTGAATGGAAAGATGGACTTGAGTCCTCTTAATCTTTTTCTTAAGGGGTTTCGCCAGAGTGGTTGCATGATTTACCACCGAGGTCCTTTTTTCTTTCTTCCACGTTTTCAAAACCCTTATTTTTTGTCGAAGTCGTGCTATCACGTTAAGCAGTCTTTGTTGTTCCTTTCGTAATCTTTTGATTTCTTCTATTTTCTTGGAAGGAACAGCCATTCGTTTACTCGGGCCTGGACTTTCGCCTTGACCAATTTCCTGATTTTCTTCTTGGGGTGCTTCCTCATTGTTCTGTTGATCGGGTTGTTTAGGGGTAGAAACCCTAGCTTGTTCTGCTATCTCCTAGGTAACTTCTTCCACCCCTTCTTCTTCATGAAATTCTTCCGGTGTATTCTGACTAGGAATAGATTGTTCCTCTTCTTTATCTTCATCACTTTTCTCTCCAGATACACTTTCATCATGGGCAGAGTGATTCTCTTCTTCTTCTTCCTCGTCACACAGTTCTTCAGATGCACTCTTATCATGAACAGAGTTCTCCTTCGGTCCTTCTTCCTCATTGCACAGTTCCTCGGATGTATTTTTGTCATGAGCAGAATGCTCCTTCGGTCCTTCTTCGGTGTGGAGGTTTAGTGGGCTGAGAGGTTGAGCATATTCACCCATATTGGCTAGAATTTGGACCTATTCATCTTCTTGCAGCGGATTTTGCAATGGGCTTTCCTCACGTTGCTCTGTTTCTTCTTCCCCCTGACCAGATTGCTCGGTCTCTTCCTTTGTTTCTCCTTCATTGTTTTCCTCCAGTTCTTTTTCGTTCTCCTCTCCTTCCAATTATGGGGGTTTCTCATCCCCTGAATCATCTATTTCCACCAGTTGACTGGTGTTCCCTTGGGAATTTTCCAGCCTCCCTCTGATCCATGCTAATCTAACGGATTTCCTTCGTTTCAGTGGTCTATTCGATGCACTGGAAACATGTTTTCGTTTTGGGGCTGGCAAAGCCAGTCCCTCGTCTATTGTGAAAATCAGTTCTTCCCAACTGCTCTGTTGCTGAGTAAGATTGTAGCTAACTATCAGTCGTATCAACCCATGGTGACTTACTACCGATTCTATGTGGCGAGATTTCTTCATGCTTCGAGCAACATCGTGTAATAAAGAATTTAAAAACGCAGGCAAATTCACAGTGCATTTTTGTTTTAACACGGCTAAAAGTTTAAGGTGGCATGGTCTTACCACATCTTTCATGCCTTCACAGGTGATGTAACTCTGGATGATTCTTGCCAACTCTGCCCATGGTTCTCCCAAGGCTACTCGTAGAACTCCTTTTCCTCTTATAGTCAGCTTCTGCTCTTCATCTTGGAAGATTTTTATGGCGTCTCGCAATCTCACCTTTTTAAGATTCCACATAGGTCCAATGGTTGGTAGTCCCAAAACCTCTGCAATTATGTCATCAGTGACTGCTATCTATCTCCCTCTCACCATGGAGTGATATTCTTGCAGGTTCTACAAAAATTCAATTTCCACGGTCTTGTTGGATTGTTGTAGACGATTGAGATAAACTATTCATCCTGCCCTTGTTAGGATTTCTCGTGCAGCATCAGAGACCATCAACACTTGTGGTTCTCTACAAATTGATCTTCCTCCCATGCTTAGCACACTGTAAAAAAATGTAGGGACGGCAATGGAACAACAAGCTGTTCAAGCTATTAGCAAACACAGAGAAAATGACGAAATAGCAAGCTTGTTCAAATTTTGAATTACTGCTAATTGTTGCAAAGCATAACACAAAAATAGCTTTGGAACAGCAAGCCATGCAAATTGGAAAACAATATACTGTTAAGCCTTGCTATTCCCGAGTGAGAATTCTCCGAATGATAGGCTGACACGTATGCCAGCAAATTATGAGGTCACCTGCTCCCCCCCTACAATGTGATAGACCGTTCTCAGCCATCAAATGAAGAAGCGGCATGTTGTACTGCCATGGTACAGAGTCATAAAGGAACAGTGTATACCGAGATGCCATGTTTACAAGAATGAGCAGATTGCTGAAATCAAGGTGTATAATAGAATCGCTTAATAAATAAGAGAATGTCGTGATATGATGCGAGATTTGGAGGATAGGATAGCTGACGTGCACAAAAGGTCCGATGCAGTCATTATCAAATTTTTCTGTCATAATTGATTGTAATTGATTTTCATGTTTCAAAGGCTCAGAAGGGTTATATACATAATTTCATTTGAACGATTTATAAAGATATAAGAAGAAGGGTTGTATAATTGCTATTGGTGTATAAGAAATATGACTTCAATACCATTAACAAAGCTCTGTTGCCCACAGGTGTCCATAACCTTAAAAAAGTTGTTTATTTCACCCTTGGAACCGTGATCCTTTGTGTATGCCTAGGAAAGTGTTGTGCAATGTCAGAATGGAGGCCATTATGCTGGCTTGGTAACCAGATAAATCATAATTCCATTCACCAGGAAGGAGTGAAAGGTGGGCAAGCCGACTCATGGTGAGACCTCCTGTTCCAAGGACTCTTTATTTTTTCTAATGTGCATCTTAGATCATATCCCTGGTGTGGTGGCCATAGTGGGAATGCCACTTCACTTTATTCCTTATGAACATGGTAGGCTGGCTCTTGATGAGACCCCCTATCCTTCATTTGACAAACCATGTTAGCAAATCATATAAACATTTTTCTCTGTTTTTTTCTTTTATAAAGCACTTTTCCTAGTTATACACAAAGGGTGGTTCAGCAGTCCTTAAGAGTAGGAATGGTGGAAGAAATCTTAACATCTCAATAGAAAAATATACCCTTTGTTCTTATTCCTTAATAATGATCAAAGAGGATTATGGGAATTTAGAAAGAACCATCATGATAAAGATAACCAATCATATCGGTATTAGTAGAATAATGACAGCAAGGTGTTCAATAGTTGTGTCCTTTCCTCTTTTCTCTTATCAATTCAAAGCAATTTCTTGTAAAGATAACGATTTTTATGTAATTTGTTGATTTCAGTATCCTCTAGATTTTGTATTCATTGCATAGATGTATAGCTGTGCTTCAAAAATGATCTAAATGGTAAAACACACAAAGAAGAAAAATGTACTCTAAAAAGATAAAACAGGTACTGTGCACAAAATCACAAGCAAAAGGAAAAAATATACTTGAAACTATTGTGCATTGAGAGGAACAACAGATGTCCCTTAATTGGAACAGCAAAGAAAACAAGTGCAAGCAAAAAAAATTCAAAAATGTTGTCCTTTCGAAAAGGAACAGTAGAAAAATGAAGGTGTTGTTCCTTTGGAAAGGAACAACAGAAAACGAAAGTGTTATTCCTTCGGAAAGGAACAGCAGAAAATGCAAGTGTTGTTCCTTCGGAAATGAACAACAGGAAAATGCAAGTATTGTTCCTTCGAAAAAGGAACAATAGAAAATGCAAGTGTTGTTCCTTCAGAAAAGGAACAACAGAAAACGAAAGTGTTGTTCCTTCGGAAAAAGGAACAGCAGAAAATGCAAGTGTTGTTCCTTCAGAAAAGGAACAACAGAAAACGCAAGTGTTGTTCCTTTGGAAAAGGAACAGCAGAAAATGAAAGTGATGTTCCTTCAGAAAAAGAACAACAAAAAATGCAAGTGTTGTTCCTTCGGAAAAGGAATAGCAGAAAACGAAAGTGTTGTTCCTTTGGAAAAAGAACAGCAAAAAAAATGCAAGTGTTGTTCCTTCGGAAAAGGAACAGAATAAAATGCAAGTGTTGTTCCTTCTGAAAAGAAACAACAAAATGAAAGTGTTGTTCCTTCGGAAAAAGGAACAATAGAAAATGCAAAAGTGTTGTTCCTTCAAAAAGGAACAGCAAAATGGTGGAACTGTTGTTCCTTCGGAAAGGAACAACAAAATGCAGAAGTGTTGTTCCTTGAAAAAGGAACAGTAGAATGGTGAAAATTTTGTTCCTTCTGAAAGGAACAGCAAAGTGCAGAAGTGTTGTTCCTTCAAAAAGGAACAACAAAGTGGTGAAAATGTTGTTCCTTCCTAAAAGGAATAGCAAAATGCAAAAATATGTACAAAAAGTAATTTATACTAACAAAACAAAAGAATTATGTACAAAATGTAAGAGCAATCGAATCACTTAATGAACCAAAGGTGAGGAAGATTTCTCTTCCTCAACCAGAATCTGCATGTTGGAGTCTTTGCGGAGTTGTTGGTAGAAGGATTCCCGAGTAAGTGGTTTGCGGTATAATCGAACTCGGTGGCCGTTTGCCTTAAAGGTATGTCCAGATCCATCAATGGTGGTTAGAGTAATGGTGCCATTATCATGTACCTTCTGGATTTCATATGGTCCCAGCCAGTGAGTTTGAAGTTTCCCCGGAAAATCCTGAAACCTGGAATCGTATAGGAGCATCCAATCTCCTTCGTGGAAGACTTTCTTTTTAATGAGGGCGTCGTGCCATTTGGCTCGCTATTGTTGGATTAATGCGGTATGTTGAAGAGCAGAGAGCCTGATTTCATCTAGCTCATTGATCTATTGTAATCTATTAATCTGGGCCTCGTTTAAATCTAGACCAACTTCTTGTGTTGTTCGCAGTGTCTGTATTTCGAATTCTATTGGAAAGATGGGTTCCTTTCCAAATACTAGCTGATATGGTGAATAACCGGTAGTACTTCTCCATGTTGTTCTGTATGCCCACAAGGCTTCCGGCAATCTTGTAGCCCAATCGCGTCTGTGTGATGCAATGGTTTTTGTCAGTATTGCTTCTATTATTTTATTCATGATTTCTACTTGACCATTCGCTTGTGGGTGGTATGGAGTAGTAATTTTATGCTGAATATGATAATTTTTTAGTGTTGCAGAAATTTTATTACCAGCAAACTGTGGTCCTCCATCCGTAATTATATCTCTTGGGAGGCCATATCACACAAATATGTGGAACAGGAACTGTATGAAAAAATCCTCTGTAGCTCTCGGCAATGCCTCTGCTTCAACCCATTTGGTGACATATTCTGTTGCTACCAAAATATATGTTTTCTGGTTCAATGATGGGTTGATTGGACCAACAAAATCAAGCACCCATTTTTCAAATGGTTCAATAACTAGCTGTGGGTTTACAGGAATTTCGTCAGACTATCCAGGGCGTCCTGCTCTTTGGCAGATGTCACAAGCTTGAACAAACTTCTTTGCATCTTTGAAGATTGTGGGCCAATAATACCCTGTTTGCAGCACCTTGTGACCAGTTCTCCGATCTGTGAAATGTCTGCCACATGGTCCGTCGTGACAAGCTTTCAAGATGTCAAAAATTTCATCTTCACGGACACCTCTCCTGATGTGCATATCTGCCCCTGTATGAAACAGGTAGCCCCCAATCCAAGAAAATCGAGTACTACGCTGGACAATCTACTTTCGTTCATTGGGGGTTAGATGTTTTGGTAATTTGCCTACTGCTAAATAATTTGCAACATCCGCATACCAGGGTGTTTTGACAGTAACGACGAACAAATGTTCGTCCAGAAATTGATCTTCGACTGCTGCTGTGTCCACTGGATTTGGCATTCATGAGAGAAATTCAGCAACAGGATTTTCTTTTCTAGGTCAGTCCTTTATTGTGATATTGAATTCCTGCAATAAAATCAGCCATCTGGTTACTCTACCATTTTTTATTGATTTATTTGCTAAATATTTTATGGCAGAGTGATCTGTATATAAGACAACAGGATATCTAGTGATATAATGCCTAAATATATTGACAACATGTATTACAGCTAAAAATTCCTTTTCAGTAACAATATAGTTCAATTCAGCAGGAGATAAATTCTTGCTAATATAATAAATTGCATATGGTTTTTTATCTTCTTCTACCCAAGGACTGCTCCAATAGCTGTGTCTAAAGCATCTGATGAAATTTGAAATGGTAGGTCCCAATTCGGACCTCTAAGTACTGGGGATATTGATATGAGATTTTTCAAATCCTCAAAAGCACGATCACATTTTTCTGTCCAAACAAAGTCAACATTCCCTGTTAGTGCATATAAAGGTGCAGCAATATGAGAAAAATGTTCTATAAATATTCTATAATAACCAGAAAATCCAAGAAAACTACGTACCTCTGTCTGAGTGGTAGGAGTAGGTATTAACAAAATTATTTGAATTTTGGCTGGATCTACCTGTATTCGGGTCGTTGAGATATAATGGCCTAGAATAAGTCCTTCGGTCATCATCATATAGCATTTTTCATGGCTCAAATAGGGCCTGGTGGCAATGCATCACTGCAGCACTTTTTGTCGAAATCATCTCGGTATGATGTAAAATCATCCATGTATACCTCGAGCCCTTCATTTATTAAATCTGAAAAGATGTTGAGGATAGCCCTTTGAAATGTGGCAGGGGCATTGCATAGGCCAAAAGGTAAAACTCTGTAGGCAAACGTTCCCCAAGGACAGGTAAAAGTGGTTTTGTCTTGATCTTCAGGGGCAATCTGAATTTGATTATATCCACTAAAGCCACCCAAGAAATAAAATAATTTTCTTCCTGCTAATGTATCTAATACCTGGTCAATGAATGGAAGGGGAAAGTGGTCTTTTTGTGTTGCTTTATTTAGTTCTCTGTAATCTACACAAATCCTCCACTTTCCATTCTTCTTTGGCACCATTACAAGCAGAGAGACCCATTTTCTATCGGAGATAGGGTAAATGAAGTTCATATCTAAAAGTTTTTAAAGTTCAGCTTTTACAATGTCTTTTAGATGAGGGTTAAGTCTCCTTTGTGGTTGGCGAACAGGTCTTCCATCCTTTTTTGTGTAAATGTGGTGTGTACATAACTGGGGATTGATTCCTTTCATGTCAGGGTAATCCCATGCAAATTCTTCCTTATATTTCCTCAGTAGTTGGATCAGTTTCTCTTCTTCTTTGGGAGTCAGGTTGCCATTAATGTTTAAAGTTTTTCGTGGCTCAATTTCTACAGTTTTTCTATTTGACACAGAGGTAATAGGTATTGTTTGATCATGAGTGTCTTTGAGAGGATCTTTGTCTAATTCATTATCAAATGTTGCTTCTATCATGTGACATTGTATGCGGGATCTAGATTTAGCTTAGTTAATAAAGTTTTTATTGACATCATCCTCTGTTTGATCTTTGAAATCGAGGGCATCTTCTATGGTTAATGGGGATCTAATATTTTCGGTGAGGTATGATACAGGATGTTTGTTAGCTTTTATTATTGTGACACTTGGCTGGGCTGGAGGATATAACGCTAGATTTTTGATATTAGCCCCTCTAGTTATGGTCATACTGCCTTGTCGGCAGCCAATGTAAGCATCCGCGGTTGCAAGCCAAGGTCTACCTAAAATTAATGGGTGTCCATCAAGTCAGTTTTTGGGGTTTATTATCAGAAAGTCGGCAGGATATTCCCAAGAATCAACAGATACCATGACATCATGTAGTGTGCCTTCTGGCCTAACCACTGATCGGTTAGCCAATTCTAAAAAAGTGGAAGTTGGTTCTACTAACGTAATGACCAGTTTTTGACAAGTGGTGGTTGTTAGGATATTAATTGCAGCCCCTAAATCAGTTAAGGCATTTGAGAAGGTTTTTCCATTGATTTGTACTGTTACTATTGGATTTCATGGGTCTTCATATTTGACAAGTGTTTCTTTTCCTGATAATAGGTCGGATAAGGTGCCAACTTCTTGGACTATTGGGTTATTTGTTATTCTCCTCCTTGGTTTTTTTATACATAGCTCTTTGATGGTCTTTACACATATTGGGATTTCTTGGATGGCTTGGAGGAGTGGGATTTTTATGTACAGGTTCTTAAGTTCTCCCAAAATGTCAAAATCAGGATGTTGTATAGGTCGAGGTATAATTAATCATTCTGGGAATGGGAGAGAAGATGTGGTTGCTTGGTCATGAGTCTGTTTTGTAGCCACATCTTGTAATGGTTGTTCTATAGGTAACTGATTTTCAACTTGAACATTTTTATCTCCCTTTGTCTCTATAATGCGCCCAGATCTTAATTGAAGTTCATTGCACTCCCTTAGATCGGTTTCTATCTCCGGTGTTTCAATTATTTGAATAGATTGAATTGGTCTATTATTTGGATTAGGGTTGGGATGGGCTGGGAGTTGCGGTCTTAAGTTAGACTGGGTGTTTTGTTGCAATGATGGTAGTGTAGGTTGAGGGAGCGGAATGGTTACTACTAGCTGATTCATCGGTCTTTGCCAGTTTGTCTACCAGGCTTGACTCTGTGAAGTAGGAGGGGACCATTCTATTAGATATGCATTATTTTGCCAATATGGTGGAGCATAGGGAAAATTTGGCCAATTAGATTGGCTTGTTTGATTCGGCCATGGAGAGGATGAAGGAAATGGTTGTTGTGTCCAATTTGGGAAGGGAGATGGATTTTGCCACATTGTATTATATTGTTGAGCATGATATTGCCAAGGTTAAAAAGAAGAAGCTGGATCGGGGAACATACCTGATTGTCGCGGCTGCCATTGACGACGTTGATTAAGTAGGTACACCGGTTTTGGCTCTTCTTCCGCTTCCTTGTATACTACTTTCAAACCAGGAAGTGAGGGATAGCTCTCTGTAGAATGGTATTTTGTACAAATGGCACAAACTTGAACTACATCTAATGGACACTCTTTGTGGCTATGTTTCTTTCTACATCTTGGATAAAAGATTTCCAGATTCTGTTCTGCCTCTGCTTGTTTCTACTTGGCTTGCATAATATCAAGTTGCATTGTCAGAGTCCCCAAAATGTCAGTTTTGAAATTTTCTAATAAATTTCCAATTTCTGCGTGAGTTACTCCTTCTGCCAAGATCTTATTATCTCTTGTAAACCTGTCATGTTCTGCTGGTTTTAGTCTTGTGCTGCCTCTTGAACTCCTGATACATAAATCAATAATGTCAGCAAAATTTTCCTGATAAATATCTCCTTTTCCCATAATATTTAGTGTTCCAATCCATTGTTCCTTCATTCCTTTAATTAATGTTGTTTTTAATACATTATCAGGTAAGGTTAATGATGCATAAGGAGATCTTTATATACTGAAAATGTTCAACATACTCTTCTAATGTTTCATTAGGTCTAGATACCATCTGAAATATTTCATCTTTTGACTCTCTAGACCTACAATAATCCTGATATTTTTTCAGAAAAGCATCTTTCATTTGATCCCATTTATTTATAACACCACCACCCAACCCCATAAACCATATTAAAGCAGGCCCTTTCAATGTAGAGGGAAATAATTTCAGTTTTTGGGGATCGGTGGTATAGTCATATCCTCTACACAGCACTTCAAATTCAAAGAAGAATGCATCTGGATCTTCTGATGTAAGGCCATGAAATGTAGGGATATGCTGGAGAGGAATTGCTTTCATAGGTGCATTAGCTGCAGTATTCACAATGGGATATTGCAGTGTAGAGGTTTGGGTGTTTGGCTGGCTCTGGGCCGTTTGGTCAAATATGTGCCAATAATCTTCTGGGATGTCTAGGAGGGTATTCCTAGGCTGATGAGAAGGAGAAGGAGTGGCCTTAACAGCACTTCCTTGATCTGGGATAATGAGAGTTCCTTGTTGATTTAATATTTGGGAGGATTCTTTGTTTTGGATGGTCTTTATAGCACTTCCCTTATCTAGGCTGCTCAATGGCTGAATTATCCCAAGAGGAGATCTTGGTTCTTCAGTTTCCCCTTTTCCCCTCTTCCTTTGCAGAGGTTGCTAAGATTCCCTTCTTGCAATGATTTTGGGCTAGAATTCTCAATTTCTTGAAAATCTTGCTCTTCAGTTTGGTTATGCACCTTAGCCAAAGCTACAGATGGTGATCCTGTGGTCTGAAGGGAACTAGTATGTTGTCTAGAAGAAACTTTTCTAGGTCCTACTGAAGGCTGAGATTCTGCTTTCTTAAGGATTTCGTCTATAAAGGTCGATCAGCTAAGGGTCACCGGCCCCTTAGCTTTTTCAAGTTTGGGTAGTGGTTTAGGATTCTTTTCAGGCTTTTTCTGCTTAGTCATGCACACAAATCAAATGTTAATTTCTACCCAAAAACAGCAACAAATCTACAGGAAAGTGGGTAGGGGAGCAGGGCTATTATGTGCTCCGTACGCAAGTTCTTACCTTCTGTTTTTAAAACCCAATTCTCTCCTAGCAGGTTCTTACATTACTCTAGAAAAGAAACAAATGGCTACACTCTTCCCCGGCAACGACGCCAAAATGTCGAGTAGTAAAAAGGGTCTTTTTCACCTCAATTTCCCCTACATTAATTGTCAATCCAGGAATGATTTGTTATCTCAAAGACTGTACTCAGTTTGAGGCAGTCATTTGTTAGAGTAATGCTAGTAGTATAGTGCTCTAAATACAAGAGTAAACGGATGCTTGGAATAAAATCTACTTACAAAAAGAAACTTAAAACTCAAATCATGCATTCAGAAAGCTACAGCAATTTATCAGTCAAGGGTACAGTAATGGTAACTCTTCCCTCTGTAAACTGATGCAATTAAAAAGCAATCAAGGAAAAGATCATCAATCTGGGAACTAGACAACAGATGTCACTGTTCACTACAGTCTCAAATCGTTCTACACACCAAAGAAATGATAATTCAAATGACAGTAAATGGAACAGAAACTAATATTATTAACAGGATTGAACAACAAAACCTTAACCTACAGAAATGAATGAAACAATAATTATATCCTACAAGAATTAAATAACAATCCTTACTTTAGAGATAATTTGAACAGCAAATAGAAATAGAACAGCAAACTAACAGAAATGAAATATTGAACAGCAACTTAAATCAAATGTAAATGTACAACAAACTGTATCAAATATTACACACGGCACTCTAATATTGAAAGGAACAGTAATCTGAGATTTGATACAACAAGTATGAATCACAGTTATAAAGAAACAACAATTGTGATCACGATGGAACAGTAATCCCAAATGAACAGCAATCACATTTAAGAGTAAACCATAGATAAATACAGTAATACTGATTTATGAAGATACAACACTGTTAATCTGTAATCAAACAGCAATGGAAATCTGTAAGGAACAACAATGTTATATCAATTGTTAAAGGAACAACGATGCGATATAAAGTTAGAATGAATAGCATAACATTCCTGTTACAGAGAATAACATTGCTTGGTCAAGTATAAACAAAATATAACAGAACCGATATGTAAAGTAGTAAGGAACATCAGATTACCGAACAGAGCGAATAGAAGAGATCAAACCACACACGAATCAGAAATAATGGTACAAGAGCAAGTGTTCCACCAGGGCCAGGCCCTTAGCCTCCAGGGACACACTGCTTAAGATTACTCCAGAATCAAAGATGGAACGGCAACAAGATTTATATATTAAAACATCAAAACAGAGTTACAGTGAATCACTCTTCAAAGAGAGTCGATGATCAAAGTTTCAAGTACAAAGGAGAATTTCATAAAAACAACAATAGTCCGTCCCCCGGGCTAGCAATGTTGCCCCCTTCTTATAGCAGCCAAGTGGAGATATCAACGATACAGAAAATCGTTAAGGTAGTGATCCCTCAAGATCAAATGATCCCGAGGGATTCGCTAAAATGTTAGCTCTCAGTTATCCTCTTGTTCTCTTGCGCTGATTTGGTATCTCCTCTTCCTTTTCCTAGTTTTCATGCTCTAGTCTAGATCTTCTCGTTTGGATGTGATTCCCTGTCAAAGGGACAGCAGTGGATGGCATCTTGTCATTTCCTCTAGATTGGTAATTTTCCATTTTCCCCTTTTTCTACATAGGAAAAGGGTAATTATTAGTTATTTCACGTTGCATACAAATCTTCTAGATTTTATCATAATATCTTGTCATATACCTAGTTCATGATGTAAAGAGGTTATGAGTTTTAAAGAAAAGATGAAAAAATAAATGATAATAACATACCTTCTCTAGTGCTCAACAGATGTTTGCCGAAACTTACTCCTGCATTCAAAATCTTCATGACCGAAGTTGTTACAAATAGAGAATTTTATTTCATTTTCAAGAGTAGAAAAGTTATTGTAGGTCCTCTTCATGATCCCAGTCACACTCCTTTGATTTCGTGCTTCTCTAGTCATGATGGTCTTGTAGGCAACACATTGAGTAGCTTTGTGTCCAAAGTTATGACATGAGAAACATTGGCCATTAAAGAAATTCCTGCGATTATCAAATCTACTGACCAGGTGATTGTAGTTTCCATTGACATTCATTCTTGAGGAAAATTGAGAATGATTTACCTGCGGTTGGTTGTAGCTTCTGTTCATCCTTGAAGTAGATTGACCCCGATTTACCTGGTGATCCGCTTTATGCCTTTGTTGACGATTGTCAACTTGTTCACTTCTCCTTGCTACATCAAGATAACTTTTGGAGGTGGATGGCTTCTATGCTTGAGATGCTTCTTCAGTATATCCAAGACTTGTCTTGATTAGAGGAGAATGTTGCACTTTGATAATCTCATATAAAGTTTCAGATCCTTTAGCAAATCTAAGATTAAGAGCTTTTGTTTTCTCAATATCTTTTCTAAGTCCCACAATTTCACATTCTAACTTTTCATTGTGTTTTTCCCTTTCAGCAAGTTGGAATGTCAGAGTATCTATAATCATACTCTTTTCTTCTAAACAAATTTTAAGTTTAGAAATCTCTTCGTAGAGACCATCTTCATCTATAGCATCCAAGAAATCATCATCTTCAAAAGCCATCAAAAGTCTATAATCATTACCATGTTCATCTTCATCACTATTTGAAAATCCATCACTGCCTTCATGTGTATAATAGCTTTTCTTACTTAGATTCTGTTTTCTATTCCATTTAACCAATTCCTTACCTTTATCAAGATTATCTTTATGAGGACATTTGGTTTCATAGTGACCGACTCTTCCACAAGCAAAGAATTTGAAAGGTGGCTTACCTCTGAATCTTCCAGAACCCCGTTGAAGGTTCTTGAAAAAGTTTTATTCTTCCTCTCCTTCTGATGTATGTCCTGACTCATTGCATTCTCCTTTTCCTGAAGCTTTGAATGCAGCTCCTCTCATGTCTGATGGACCCCCTTTTCTCATTTCAAAAGTAGTTAGGATTCTGTGCAGCTGTGACATGGTAATACTCTGAAGATTCTGCTTTTCTTTTATGGCAGAAACTTTAGATTCAAACTTAGAAGACAAAGATCTTAGAACCTTTTCAACTAAAGTAACTTCTTTTATCTCTTCACCCAAGTTTTTCATGCGATTAACAATCTCATCTATACATAAGAAATAATTAGCCACACTTCCATCATTTTGCATTCTGAGAGTTTCATATTGAATTCTGAGAGATTGTAGTTTTTCATGTTTTCCCTGATCATCTCTTTCATAGCTTAGAACGATCTTGTCCCATATTTCTTTGGCAGTTTTGAGCTGCATAACCTTGACGAATTCTGATTGAGATAGACTCCCCAATAGAGTATTGACATCCTTTGCATTTGTTTCATACTGCTTTTTACTAGCCGTATGTGTAGGAGTTGCTGATGGAAATGTGTATCCTCCTTCCATGATATCCCAAACTTCTGTACTAAGAGATTGAAGATAGGTTGTGATTCTTACCTTCCAATAGACGAAGTTGCTCCCATCAAATATTGGTGGCCTAATAGATGCCTCTTTTTCGCAGTTGCTCATGATCATAGATCTTCCTTCAAGCGATCAAGCTTCTTCTGAAGGACCTGCTCTGATACCAATTGTTGGAAATAATACTGAGGGGGGGGGGGGTGAATCAGTATTAGCTATTTAACAATTTTCCATTTCCATAAAAAAATTGATATACGCTAATTCTGTTAATTAAACCTGCGTATATACACAACTGTGTTTAGAGAAACCCGTGTATATCTTGCAGACTTCTAATTTAGTTAGTTGACCTTGATCTGTGTATTAGAACCATAAAAATAGTAATCAAGTGCAGTAAACAGTATAGGAAATCACACACATGAACACAAGATATAAGGTGGAAACCCAATGTGGGTGAAAACCACCTACTGCAATTCGTCTCTATCTTCTTTTAATAAGAAACTTCTTAAAACAATATTTCTGTATTGGTGCAGTCTTACACCAATACGCAGGCTTCTACCTGCAAAAGGCTACAACATTCTCTCATTTTCCAGCTTCTCCTGGAAGGGAGCTACAACCCCCTTAGCTCTTGTGCAAGCTGATGCACTAGTACGTAGGTGCTGACCTATAGAAGGCTACAACCTTCTCTTTTCTTCCAGGGACCACGTTTCATAAATTTTCAGACTGGATCCATCAATAACATCAATCAAACATCAAATATATCTGCATCAACCAATCTCCTTTGCACCAACCAAAAACTGAATCAAACAATCACTTCTCTGAATGTTGTAACCAGAATACAGTAACAGTAACCAGAAACCAATCCTGAACCCAGAACACTGCAACAATAAACAAAAGTAGCTAAAACATATTTTATGAGACGTACGCTACTTTAATCTGTAGAACCTGCATGCATACGCTGATATATTAAGGCAAACTTGCGTATACGCCATTTTCAATTACCTAACCAGCGTGTATACACACCTTTGATATGTTGAACCTGCGTATAGATCTATAAAAGATAATTTACCCTTTTCAATTATTCAGACATCAGTTATACCCAGATCATCAGATTTATAGATCAAGTCATGCGCCAAATATAACAGATCAAAATCACACAAAGATACTTCTCTTCAAGCCTTAAGATCTTGACCCATCAATAGAACTCATCCTTCTCCTAGCGCTCAGGTTCCTCCTTGATTCAGATCCAGCTATGCACCATAACCCAATGACCAGTATTCTAGATCTTGTTCTTCATAAGATATCCAATACTTGAGTGCCTTTGCCTAATGATCTCCTTCCCCTTTTAAAGTCTTAGGCCTTACTCAATACCATGGTCCAAAACCACTTAGAACCAATACTTGGGTTCAACACTTCGGATGGGATACCATGGTCCAAAACCATAGGTCCAAATACCAACGACCAAAAACCAAGCTTTCCAAACTATACGCACTTTTGTGTGCATGAAAGTGCGCGTATACGCATACACACCTTTTGATCTATGAATCTGCTTGTATACGCGGCTTGTTCAACAGGAATCTGCGTATACCTCCTTTTCCTTTATTCTGAGAGCATGTGATCCTGAACTGTCATCTGAGTGAGTTATCATCAAGGAAAACACCTGTATCATACCTCTGAGTGAGTTTCCATCAAGGACAACACTTGTATCATACTTGTACCATAATGTCAACAGCCTTGCCATTTCCGGATAGCCATGGTGTGATGGAGTTCTCATGTTTGGTTGAGCCGGATTGCCGGATGGATTCGAAGCTTAGTGTGGTGGATCTCCAAAATGATATAACACATGGCCTAGTAACCCCTAAACCAAATTTTAGGTTGCAATAAAGTCATATTTTATGTTGCCTCAAATGGCCTAGGAATCCTTGTTGGTGAATGGAAGGATATACAGTAAATCCTAGAGGTGGTTTTCTCTCTGTTGGGCCTAGTAATCTCAGGTTTGGGATATTCGGTAAACCTGGAGAGTGGGTCTTAGTTTAGGGCCTAATGATATGGGTTTAGATTGTGGTAAAGCCTGAGAGACTAGGAGACAGGAAAATTCCTCACTATGTAGGTGGAGAAATCTGGTGGCATCCATGCTTGTGTGGCCTAATGATTGGGTGGAGATCACGATAAACCCTGTTATGATGTGTTCATTTTGTTGGCCTAGTGATCCGGGGTGGATTATGGTAAATCCTTGTTTCTATTGGTGAGGGTGAGGTGGTTTAGCCTCAGTATACCCTATTTGAGTTCTTTTGGTTTGAGTCCAACATTCATGCTTGGAATATGGCATGGAGGTGATTGGTTGAAGAGAGACTTGGCTCAGCCAATCTATGGTTGAGTGCAATGTGGTAGTCCCATCTCTGGTCTGTTCATTACATTGATTAATGAGAAATTCATTCTATTGATTTTCATGTGTAAATGTACTGGTGTATATATATGGATTTTGATGGTTGATATGTTTATTGTAATTTTGTCCCTATTATGTTGGTAATATGTTCATTTTATGGCCATAACGATGTTTGGCTCTCAGCATGTTTTTACTTGTATTTGAATGGATATTATATCTATGACCTAATAAGTGATAAGGCAGTAAATGACATGAGGAAACAATGAGTCATGGTGATTCTCAGATAAGTAATAAATCTCTACACTTAACTCTATTATTTACACCTATAGATTACATGTCAGTGATATGTTTTATGAAATGCATGTAATGGCTAGTAGGGTCTGGTTAAGGCCTTGATCAAATACTTACTTTTGCAATATTTTTTCCCTGTACTTCACTTAATTCTAAGCTTTCATTCCATTTTGGGCAGTGACCTGGGCTTTAGGCCTGAAAAAGTGGCTCAAATCCCAAAGTCGTTGGTACAAAACTGGCAAGTTTCGTCCAAATTCGTTGGCATGTAGGCCTATGAGAGTGAATTTAGGTCTCTGTTCACTCCCTTTCCCATAGCATGAGAATGAATGAGCCTTAAATTTTCCAGAACAACAGTGGGACCCACGGACAGGTTGTCTAAGTGGCTGACTTGTCTCCTGGGGGTTATGTTAATGATGTTGGATGGTTGTGTGTGATGTTATGTCGATTCCACTTCCTTAAGGTTACCTAGGAGGTCGAATCCGATCATAGTAGCCTCTCATCTCATGTTTACCCTAGTTGGCATGGTTACTTGGGTGGATGTGAGAGGAGGGTGTTACACCATTGGAGACTTATATGGAAGCATTTTATAAAGCACTTGGGTTGAGAATGTTAAGCACTCAAATCCTATTGCACAACAGATATATTGTCTTGATTTGTTGTTTAGTAGAGAACTAAAACAAAAAACATGGTCCCAGCGAGATTTTTATACGACAACACTTTTATGAAATCCTTCAGCCTTTGAACAATTCGGCAACTAAATATCGCAGTGCTTTGGAATAAAGCAGTATGGCAGTGTTTTTGGATGGATGAATCAGTTAGCAACTTGAACTTTAGTAGTTAGGCCAAACATAGCAACAATGAACTAAAAGCTCTAAAATTGGCATGAATATATTAATGGAAACGTATTTGGAAGCATGGACAAATTAAAGAGGCAACTTTAATAGAAACACTAAGTCTAGATATTCACCAAAAATAGAAAAGACCGACTGAATCCTATAACAAATTATAGAATAACAAAAATTGGTAGTTTAACTCAGAGATTGTGCCCAGAATAGCAAAGCTAAAGTGGATAACTTGAAGAACATATTCAGAAGACTAAGCTAAATAGGACAAAGGAAAAAATTAAAGATTCATGCAAGAATTCAAGTGAAGTTAACTAAAACGAAAAATGCCAAAAATATCACATCAAATTATTTATAAGCAGAATTGATTGAGGAATTCAAAGAAGACTTTATGCAAGAATTGTGTGTGAGAAATTGTGGTGTGAGAAAGTTGGATTGATGCTGGTGGAATTATTAGTAATCAAAGATTTCTAAAGGTGTTTTGGTGAGTGTCTGAGGAGAGAAATTTAATTTTTTTGTATGGATTTGGCATTCATAGTTCTAATTTGAAAATGGATGAAAAATGAATCATTGATGTCAAACAAGTTATTGCTTGTAGATCAAGGGTTGTAGCTCCTTCCAGTAGGTGCTAGTAAATATTTGGGGTTATAACTGATAAATCAAAGAGTTGTAGCTTCCTATTGGTTGTAGCTAGAGAAATTTGTAGATTTTCTTGTAAAGGAATTGAAGTAAAGTTAGAAGAATCTTTGTGTGTTATTTGTTTTGTTCATATTGGTTTATGCCATGCTCATATGAACTAATTGTTGAAGCTCTTTATGGTATCCTAATATTGTTACAAGTAAAAAAAATAAAAAATAAAAATCTACGATATTGGTTCCCTCCCCTTCCCCACGCCCCCCCTCTAAGTATTGTCCTGGTCTCTAACATGATTCCCCTGTAGATCAAAGTGAACAATGGCATACAAAAAAGTGGGGTGGAAATAGAAGTAGATTTTAAAAAGATAAGAATCAACCTACTCAAAATAGAAATGGAGCATCGACATCCAAAAACCCATTTGATGTATTGCAAAGTCAAGCAAGAAATGGCAAGGAGGATTCAAACCCTAATGAACACAAAGGAACCTCAAGCGAGGAAGCTCCAGTTGTGGATCAAGAAGACGGGGAAATAAATTAACTTGAGGAGGGCCTTTATATCGATGACATAATTGTGCCTCATCAATCAAAGTTAATCCCTGCAGAGTCTCATAATAACCCTCCTCTTGTTATTTAATCTCCTCCAAGATCTGAGAATGTTGAAGGTGGTCCTCTCAGTTCAGGGGTAATTACTTGAAACATGGCATAATCTCATGTTTGGGCAAATTAAGGGAGTAGCCATGAAATGAAAAGTAATAAGAAGAGGTAAGGAAGGCCACCTAAGAAGATAGCTCATGAAAGAGAAGCTGAGAAAAATAAGAAACTAGGCAATTAGCCAGTAATTTTAGAAGTTTTGAAATTAAAATCTCCTAAAGGAGTGGATATACTAGAAGAAGAAAGACGAAACTCTGAAAACCCTCCTCAGAAATGATGAAAGTTCCATCCTAGAATATAATGGGTTTGGGACGTCTCTTAAAATCCCCGACGGTTAAGGATTTGGTAAAACAAGAGAAGCCATGGATACTCCTCCTACATGACACCAAACTTTAGGAGAAAGAGTTCAATAAGGCAGCTAAGTCCTTTTAAAGAGACACTAATGGAATTAGAGGTTCTTCATGTAGTTAAGGTATGTATTGATCTAAATCACATTTCAAATTAATTGATAGTTTGAAAACTAAATTTTGGATAACAGGTCATTTGGAGTTACGGGATTCGAGAGAGAAAATCCTTGTCATTAATATATATTCCCCTATGCAATATAGTGAGAAAATGGAGTTTTGGGACACTTTAAATTTGATTAAAGAGAAGGGATTAGCATAGCAACTACATAATGCGAGGCGATTTTAATATAGTTCTAAGGTATACATATATGCATGTAGGATGTCCTGTTCAAGATCCCCTCCAAGAGCGCATGGAACATTTAATAATTCAATGGGATTTGGTTGAAATTCCATCCAAAGTTGGTAAATACACATGGTCAAATCACAAAAGCGAAGACAATCATATTGCAACTTGTTTAGATAGGTTTATTGTCCATAGAAGTTGGTTGTTAAGAGGATTAAAATGTATTTCCTCAATACAAGCTCATGGAGAATCAAATCATTTAAATACAATTATGTGTGGACAAAGGAAGAAGGTGTCATAGAGTTGATCAGGCAAGAATGGAGCAATAATGTGACAGGATCGCCTGCGTATGTTTGGAAGTCTTAACTTAAATTCATTAAGCAAGCTCTAACGAAATGGCTTAAGGAAATTTATCAACCCCTAGGTCAGAAGCATAAGGAGTTGATCAAATAATTAGAGCAACATCAAAGCATGGTCAAGGAAACCAATGTAGAGCCATGGAATTTCGAAAAGGAAAGGGAGTTAACAAAGAAATTTTTTGTAGTAAACGAACAAGAGGATGAATTATGGCATTTAAATTCCATAAGCTTGTGGCTACAAGTGGGAGACTAAAATACCTCCTATTTTCATAAGCAAGAAAAATCTCATGAAATAAGGAAAAAATTTAAATAAATAGATCCTAAAGGAAGGCCGAAGGTTACTACATTCGAGGACATTAAATTGGAAGCTTTCATCATTTTCAAGTGCTATATCATAAGGATAGAGAGGTTGACATGGCCCAAGATCAGAATTTTCTACATTGCATTCCTTTTGTCATTTCAGATTCAAAAAATCAATTCCTTATAAAAAAAATCGAGATAGAAGTTCTTGATGTAATATGGGATCTGGAACTAGATAAGGCATCGAGCCCAGAGGGTTTTTCCACAACTTTTTATAGGGCCTTATAGGTTATGACTAAGAAGGATTTGATGCAGATGTTGAAAAGTACAAGAAGAAAGTAAAAGATAGGAGGCAGTAACAGTTGGAAATATGTTGTCATTGATGTCAACATGTGTTAGCATGTAGCTCATATGTCTCAGAATAGAAGTTTCCAGGCACAAGAAAAAAGTCAAGGTGCAAAGAATAACAGAGATTTTGAAGCCATTTTTATGCAGTATATGAGCTCAAAGGCCACATCGGACCCACTTAAATGGAAAGTAATCTAAAAGATCCTTTCACTGGTATATGGAAGTCCCAAAATGGCCTCCTGGTTTGAAAGTTAGAACCAGTCAATGTTGGGGGCCCCAAGTCATAATTTGCAGAGCTAAAGTGGTTGGAGTCTTGGGTGCACAACTAAAGTTGGCATGAATGCGAAACTTGGTGCCAAGTCCGACGAAGCCTCTAAGCAAGAGATCCATGCAGGCGTGGCAGACAACATAGCAGCAAGAACCATTCGTATTGGCTAGAATAGGAGTTGGATGACGCCGTCCCGGCGGTGATATCCTGGTGGGAGCACCTAGGAGGAAAGGGCCAGGCCACGTGCCAAATTTCTGATGGCACTGGAGACAGTCCTTTTGATGGGACTTGTGATCACGAGAGGTGGTTTCCCACACAGTTGGTTGTGTAGATCAACGGCAGAGATATACCTCAAGGGACACCCCTCCCAAAAACCACAATCCGCTTAGGAGTGGTGTCGAAGACATTTTTCTAAACCGGGTGGTTTTTTTCAATTAACAAAGAAATTGATCACAAAACAAAGCTATAGAATATTTTTTTCTCTCCTCTAGGAGTATAGGTGGCAACATAGGATTGGATTGGCAGATAGTAGAGGATGACATCTGTTGAAAATAGCAACAAGAAATGATAAAAATCGAATCCAGAATATTCGAAATTTAATTTGTCCTTGAATTAAAATTCGAATTTAGTCTCACCAGCTGCTTGAAAATAATTAATTAATTCATTATGGATTAATTAGTTGAATAAATTCAAGTTAGAAGTCTTTCTGAATTCATGCAAGAGTTATCCCTTAAATTAAGTTTATTATCCCTTAATTAAGGAGATAAGATTGAGTTATATTTGAGTTGTAATTAGTTAAATTAGTTTACTGAGTTAAGTCCAATTAAATTAGTTCCAAACTGTTTGAGGAACTAATTGTGAGTTATCAGTCAGTTGATGTATGCATGCACTCAACCAGTGTACTCTAGATAACTGAAGATTCCCTCATTAGAAACTCATGCATGTCTATTCTGAGAAAGACCCAGTTGAGCTAAATGTCAAGGACAGTGTATTATCAGTTGCATGTGTTTTCCTATAAAGGAAACTCATGCATGCAGTCAAGGTAAGGTTCCTTGAGGATTGTGCAGTTCTGACAGTGTGTTAGAGCAGTGTGTGAGAGCAGTGTTCCACTGGGTGAAGGAGATCATCCCAGAGGAACTGCGCAAGGAAATAGGAGCTTGGAGGGTAGAGGAGAAGGCTTGTGAGAAGCCAAGTTTTCCTATGAGCATCCAGGAGGATTGTACTAAGAGTTGGGTAGCTGTGAGAGATAAGGCTTTGTATAATTTTGATGTATTTCCACCTTGTATCATAATACAGATAGTGGGGTTTTTAGCTGAGGCTTTCCCAAAATATTTTCATGTGTTTCATGTGATTGATTCTTTTTCTTCTAGTTATATTGTTCAGCTCTAATTCATCTCTATCTTTAAGCTTCCGCAAATTGATAGTAGAAGTAGATTATAGTATTTTTCTTTGGTATATTTCATTATCATGTTAATCTACAGTCAGATTTTTTATAGATATCTCAGAGGTAGATTTGTAGAGAATTTGCAGAATTTATACATGGTATCAGAGCTAGATGATCTATAGAGAAATTTCTACATGGTATCAGAGCCTAGTTTATCAGAGTTGTGAACAGTATACAAAGAAGAGAATTTGAAGTTTGAAGTTCGGGGTTGCAAGTGCAAATCGAATTCATATCATACTTCAAGGTTGGCCAATGGCATTCTATGGCTTGAGACTCGAGTATGCCTTGGAAGGTAGCTCGAATTACATAGCATGGAAAGATCTCATGGAGGTTGTATTAGAAGACAATGGCTTAAAGGATTTCATTAATCAAGAAATCCCAAAGCTAGTTTCAACTAATGCACAAGAGTTGGTTGAGTGGAAGAAGTGTGTGGCGAGGGCGATACAGATCATCCTTGAGGGAGTTCGAGACCATATTGTCTCGAGTCTCCATGGGAAGGATATTCCATATTCAATGTGGAAGACATTGAAGGACCTATACCAGAGCAGTAGCGACCAAAGGAAATTGGCGCTCAAGGATAAGCTTCGAAGAATCAAAATGGAGCAGGGCGATACTATTTCCACATAGTTGAACAAGCTCACCACCTATAGAGATGATCTTGGAAGTGTGGGAATAACTGCTGCCGATGATGATATGGTGAGCCTCGCTCTCCTTGGCCTTCCAAAGAGCTGGAATAGCTACCAGGACTCTATGACTGGAAGGGAGAAACTATCGGATTGGGAACGACTGTGGTTGGATCTCATGCAGGAGGAGATCAGGAGGAGCACTGAGATGGTTCTTCATCCAAGGATGATGATGAAGAAAATATGGCCTTAGCAAGTAAGGCAAGGAAAGGGAAGGGGAAGGATTCCCATTCCAAATCGAATTCTTCTCATGGAGGGAAGAAGGGTGACAAGTCTAAAGTGAGATGATTTAATTGTCATGACATGGGACATTATGCGACTAATTGCCCATCGAAGAAGTCCAAGAAGGGATCCTCGTAAGGATCGGAAGGTGAGGCATTAGCCTCTCAGTTCGAAATGGACTTTACCCTCATTGCATACATGGTGTCATCGATGATGGGTTGTGTTTGGTATCTTGACAGTGGAGCCTCATTCCACATGACCAGCGATAAAAGTTTATTTAGTACCTTGGAGGAGAAAGACCTCAAGATGCGCATAGAGATGGGTGATGACAAAAGGTATAGTGTTTCAGGAGTGGGCACGGCTTCTTTTCAAAGGGAGCATGGACCTCCTATCACCTTGACAGATGTGAAGTATGTGCCTGGACTGAAGAAGAACTTGGTATCGGTCGTGATGTTGGAGGACAAAGGCTATGATGTTGTCTTTAGTAAGGGAAAGATTTTCCTTAGACACATCACCACGAGACAAGTGAAACAGATCGGTTCACGAGTTAAGAACCTGTATGCTCTTGAGGTTCAAGATGCATGCAAAGCCTTGAGGAGAAAGGAAAATGTTAGAGACTTGGTGGTTGAGAGGGAGAGAAAATTACCTCTCAACATGCAGCCCTAGAAGAAGTCTCAAACAATTGTGGAGGAGTCACAATTGGAGAAGTGCGCAGAGGGATCGCATGTAGCCATACCTCCAGGTGTAAGGTGGGGCGATGTGAAGTGATAGTCTCAAGAAGGCTGAAATTAGTTAGGGTCCATTGAGAGGTTTTATCTCATGGATCGTACCTTGCTACAGGAGCCCAAAGTACATAGTAGAGGGAGGAATCAGTGGGATTGATGCAGTCAAAGTTTTCAGTTGACAGAGGCAATATCAGTCAGAGACTTTGATGACAGATGCATCATACTGATTCAGTTTGGATGTTTTTTTGTTTCTAGAGTTGCTGGAGCAACAACAATAGAGAGAAGTGTTGCATGCATAACATTCCAAAGGTTCATGATCGGGATCGAGTTGAATTCCTTTCTTGTTGAGAGGGAGTGTTGAAAATAGCAACAAGAAATGATAAAAATAGAATCCAGAATATTCCAATTTTAATTTGTCCTTGAATTAAAATCTGAATTTAGTCTCACCAGCTACTTGGAAATAATTAATTAATTCATTATGGATTAATTAGTTAGAGAAATTCAAGTTAGAAGTCTTTTTGAAGTCATGCAAGAGTTATCCCTTAAATTAGGAGATTATCCCTTAATTAAGGAGATAAGATTGAGTTATATTTGAGTTGTAATTAGTTAACTCAGTTTATTGAGTTAATTCCAATTAATTTAGTTCTAAACTATTTGAGGAACTAATTGTGAGTTATCAATCAGTTGATGCATGCATGCACTCAACCAGTGTACTCCAGATAACTGAAGATTCCCTCATCAGAAACACATGCATGTCTATTCTGAGAAAGACCCAGTTGAGCTAAATGTCAAGGACATTATACTATCAATTGCATGTGTTTTCCTATAAAAGAAACTCATGCATGCAGTCAAGGTAATGTTCCTTGAGGATTGTGTGGTTCTAACAGTGTGTTAGAGCAGTGTGTGAGAGCAGTGTTCCACTGGGTGAAGGAGATCATCCCAGAGGAACTGCGCAAGTAAATAGGAGCTTGGAGGGCAGAGGAGAAGGCTTGTGAGAAGCCAGGTCTACCTATGAGCATCCAAGAGGATTGTACTAAGAGCTGGCTAGCTGTGAGAGCTAAGACTTTGTATAATTATGATGTATTTCCACCTTGTATGATAATATAGATAGTGGGGTTTTAAGTTGAGGCTTTCCCCAAAGTATTTTCATGTGTTTCATGTGATTGATTCTTCTTCTTCTGGTTATATAGTTTAGCTTTGATTCAACTCTATCTTTAAGCTTCCGCAAATTGATAGTAGAAGTAGATTATAGTATTTTGCTTTGGCATATTGCATTATCAGGTTAATCTACAGTCAAATTTTCTACAGAGATCTCAGAGGTAGATTTGTAGAGAATTTGCAAAATTTCTACATGGTATCAGAGCTAGCTGATCTATAGAGAATTTTCTACAATGTCAACATCATCCAGTAAGAGGAGGAAATGTGGTAGGTAGATTCAAAATTTTTGGGCACCCAAAGGGCCCATTTCTGGGTGACACGTGTCACCAATCAAGAGGTGCGAGGTGTCCCTAGTGACATCATTATTACATCATCCTGAATCCCAAATCCTGGAAGATTCAGTGGTGAGCATTTAGCAGCAGAGACGGGTTGCAGGGTGTCACTAGACGATGGGAGTGGATAGAGTGACAGCCAATGAAAAGAGGGTCGGATGGACCCTATCGGCCAGCTCATCCCGCCGGATGGAGCCCGGAATTTCAATAAGGGAGCACACAATAGAATGTGGGGCCATCCCTGGATCTCAGATCCTGGAATCTCGTAGATTTTAAAGCATTCAATTAAATAGAAGAGTCGAGATCGGGAGGACTAGCCAGTGGGCTGACCTTTGGTCACCTCACATAGAGGAGCAACCAATAACGCAGAGCCTATAACAAAGGAAAGAGGCCCCCGACAAAGTTTAAAAGGGCTAAGCGTCTAGGGCCTAGGCCAAAGTTCGTGGAGACCAGTCCTATGGAAAAAAACAGGTAAAGGTAGCCAAGCAAAAAGGTGTTAAAGGCCAAAAGTAGAAGAATTATCAGTTTGGTAGTGGATTAGGCAGTTAATCCAAAGTTAACTGTAGAAAAAATAGAAAACCACAGCTGAAACCTATTAAAAAGGAAGATTGACTGAAACAAGAAGAAAAAACTTAGTTTAACTTGTAGAGAATGGTTGTTGAGGTTATATAACTTGGAAAACCTGCCCATAAGATTGAGTTGGACAAGACAAAGGCAAAAATAAGGAAGCATGCACAAATTCAAAAAATAAACAAAGCCAAAGTTGGAAAAAAGGAAAATCCATCAAAGCATGCCTAATCAAGCAGAATTGATATAGTTATTTTTTTAGACAGAGCTTCTACTACAACGAGGTGTTGTTATGGTGTTTCAGTGATCATGGATTGTTGAAGGTGCTAGTGGTTGAGAGATTCAATTGTTTTGCAAGCAAAGAAGGCATTCATGTTTCTTAGTTTGAAAATGGATGAAAGATTGAAACAGTGAGTGTCTAGCAAGTTGTAGCTTGTTGATTAGGGGTTTGTGCTCCTTACAGTGAGTGTTGAATAATAGGTGGGGTTGTAGCTCCAATCAGTTGCAGTTGATAAACTAGGAATTTGTAGCTTCTGACTGGTTGTAGCTAGAACATTGTATTTTCAAGTTGTAGCTTTCCCTATTAATGAAATGGAGAAGTAGTTTGTGCATGTCATCCTTGCGCAGGGGCCATGCTAATCTTCTCTATATCGTTCCAATTTTATCGGATGTCTCCGAAAGTTATTTGTTCCTTGAATATTCCATTGATTGCTTAAGTAGAGTTGCTTGTCATATATTTGTTGAAAGTGATTTTTACTATCTTATTGTGAAAATAAATTTTAAGTTGGTTAAATTGGTAAAAGTATTATAATATTGATTCACCCCCCCCCTCCCCTCTCAGTATTATCCTAGTTTCCAACAATTGATATCATAGCCAAGTTACTTCTCGTCAGTCTTATAGCTAGAAGATAGATCAAGGACCATTGCAAACTATGAAGGAGGTTTAATCAATAAGGCACCTATGTTCAATGGAACAAACTATGTGTTTGGAAAGTAAGGATGAATACCTACATTCAATCACTTGGAGCTGATGTGTGGGATGTTGTGGAAGAATAATATCAAAGACCTCCAGCATTGATTACCAAAGATCAGAAATTGGAGTTCACATGCAATGCTAAAATGCATGCCCTGCTTACTGGCCTACCTGAATCAGAACTTGTCAAGGTGATGGATTGCAAATCTTCCAAAGAAATTTGGGACAAGATGAGAAGCTGCTATGAAGGAGACAACAAGGTAAATAAAGCTAAACTCCAAGGTTTTAGGATCAAATTTGAATCATTGAGCATGCATGATGATGAAGATATTGCAAAGTATTTTTAAAGAGTTGATGAAGTTTTGAACACCATTAGAGGGCTTGACGAGAAGCTAGATGAAGATGTGGTAGTTCAAAAAGTGTTGAGATCTCTTCCTGAGAGGTTTAATCCCAAGGTGTCAGCCATTGAAGAAATGGAAAATCTAAGCACTCTCACTCTAGATCAACTCCTTGGAATACTCATTTCCTATGAGATGAGGAGTTCTAAAGGAAATTTTGTAGCCAAAGAATCAACCTTCAAAGTAGAAAAGAAGTGCAAGGATGAGCATGTTGACACATGTTGTGAATCAGATGAAGAAGAAGCTAACTTTGTGAGGAGGCTCAAGCGAGGATCAGGCAAGTATAAAGGTAAGTTTCCCTTTAAATGTTTTAATTGTGGAAAAGTTGGTCATTATGCATCAAAGTGTCCTTATTAACACTAAAAAATTGTACACATGTTTGGTCAATCCAGAAGACACTAAAAGGTGTCCAGTAGAATGCATAGGTGAAGATTTTCCTGCTAAATACAGCATGAAATTTAAAAAAATAAATCTCTCCTAAGGTTCTAAGTTTATAAATGTAAAAAAATGATGTCGCACAGTTATTTCTTCGATAAACGTGCATGCAAAATATCCTTCAAAAGCCACGCGGTTGCAGAAATGGATGACTTAGCGATTCGAGACCACTCCACAAACTTGGGGTTGATTCTATGACATGAGTTCAATCTAGTACAACCGAATTTGAGTCACCTTAAAGATATGCAGCCCTAAATGGAATCATCTTTTCCTACTCATGTGTCATTATCATGCATGAACCAAGAGGGGGAATATGGATTCAAAAATTCTATATAAACAAGCCATGGGAGAGCCAAAATATGAGACATTGTTATGTTGGCCAAATTGCTATCAGAGCAAACCACCATTCCATTGTTGAATCCAAAGAAGGGAAGAGCACTAGCATGTTGGCCATATTGCTTCTAAGAAATCCATCATCCTAGTGAGAAAAGAGGAATCCACCATTGGAGAGTCTTCATACTTCTTTGAGAGAGAGGAGAAACTTGCAAAGAGATTGAGGAAAAGAAATCCCCTTGATAAGGATTTTTTAGCACCATAGCTCAAAGAATTATCTTCAAGTGTCTAAGATTCATCTATTGTATTCAACCTCTACTACTAGCAGTCAATAAAGGGAGCTTTTTCCCTTATTTTTTTTACTTGTTTGCTCCATTGAGCATTATTTGTATATTTACCTCTTTGTTTAGTTTATGTTTATGTGTGCATTGTTTCCACTATTTACAATTTTGTGTTTACTTAAGTCTATCCATTAACAACACCAATTATGTTTGTGATCCTTTGCATGGAAAAATTAACTGCTAAGGAGGTGTCTTTTGGTACACCATTGCCACAAAAACACTACCACAGGAATGGCAACCATACTCTTGTCTTTTCATTAATCTAAATATTATTTTTTCATGACCTTATCTCTACACAACCATCCTACAAGGCATTCAACACCTCTCTAGAATTTTTACAGACCTTAAGGACCTATTTTGAGCCCACATAAGCGAAATTTTATTTTTCTTTTCCCTCCCACGCAGATTTTTCTCTGACATATGTGCACGCGCGTCTGTGTTTGGATAAGCTCGTACAATCACCAAAAAGCAAAAAAGGAGCCTTGTATTTTCTCTTTTCTCAGGTGATTGGTAGCCTTTAGTGAATTGCCTTCACCTCTGCATTCTGTATTTTTTATTTAGTATCCCTAGTTTCTTTACCAACCTCAATTGGTGGAGCAATTAGAGTATTTTTCATTTTGTATTTACAATACACACATAGCTTAATTAGGGAGAAAAGTAAGTGGCCAAATTCCATATATGTTTTTCAAAACTATTTTGCTAACATTTTCTGCAAATCACATAGCTTAATTAGTAAAGAAGTAAGTGGCCCATCATCCAAAAATCTTATTACTAACCAAAGCATTTAGTTCTTCATTTTTTGGGACTAAGATAAAATGTTATTATAGAAAGTAAGTAATCTTTGCTTCCCTTGGTCTCTTAGACAAACCTGGGCTTGCATATGAAAACTTTCTTAAAAGCATTTGAATTTCCATCTCCCTTATTAAAATCCACATAGTGTAATAGGAAAAGAGTAAGTGGCCCATAATCCACAGCATATTTCCTTTTCAAATCAAGGAACAATCAACACTAGTGTAATTAGAGGGATATTGTAAAGGGTCATCACATATCTACGTCTTATCACACTTTGTATTCTCACTTGCGTCACACACTAAGCTTCCATTCACTTTGTACTCAAGGGCATCCAGTTTCCAGGAGCTTTGAGTACTTAAGTCTATTTTGGCTTACAAACTCATTCCATAAGTGAATTAAGACTCCTTAAAAACAACCATAACTTGAACCAATTAAGTTTCCCTATAGAAGCCACCAAAAAATTTATAGTTCAGGTTAGGACCATCGGGGGTAGGCATCCCATAAGTCGCCATGGTCATGTTACACCTTTGAAACATATTTGTTGACTTTATAGGGAGATTAAAATTCTTGAGTCATCCCACGGAAAAGAATTCCCGAGCATGGGAGAGACCTGATTCAGAGGGGGTTCAGCTTAGGTCTATGTGTGATACCCTTTGGGGCTACTTGACCCATCTAGTGCTCGATACTAGTAACTGACTACCAAGAAGCTAAAGACTGGAATTCTCACATGGGAGTAAGGTACTTTAGTGGCCAAAATCTAGGGCATCCTTTCCCTATAGGTGATGGTGTAGGTAGCACTTGAGCCTCATTACCATTAACTTGGTTGATTCTTCGGCTATTGGAAGGCATCGCCAGTTATTTCGAGATGTTTCCCCAGGACCCATCAGAAGATATATTCTCAAGGCCGAGTTAATTTGAGAGTGTTAAGGAAAATTAGGTCTACATAGGATCTTTTATCATATGCAACAAACAAAAAACCTCTTTTCTTGGTTGCTTGATCACATAGCTTAATTGTAAAAGGAAAATAACCATTTATATTTTCACTTTATTTTATGTATGTGATCTTATTTCATTGATACTTATCTCCTTCCCTCACCATACACAAAGTAGCACACACTCTAATCAACACCATAAGGGACCCACGTTTCCCCATCGATCTAGACGTTTTTTAAACCTCCCCCCATTATCGGGAGGTGTGTCAGGACTCCCGCCATTTAGGTGTAGAGGACGTCATGTAACCACCATTATTGGATCTTCCTTTATTGGTGCATCTTTTCTCGGGACCCCTCCCCATCAAAGTACACCCTTCACCACCCCAGAAGGGTCCCCATATGCTACCCCTTTGGGGATCCCACACACCACTCCTCTGGATAGTTCACGAGACACCCATTGAGGTAGTTCTCCTGAAACTTCCCCACAAAGGACCCCTTTGCATATAGCTATCCAAAATCGTTTCACGATGGCAGGTAACTCGCAGATCCCATTTTTAGCTTCATTAAACCTACTGGATTTAAGAAATCTAACCAATGACCTAATCGCCCATGGCCAAAATTGGCCAGCTATGCCCACCAAGCTCCCTTCAGACATTCCAAAGTTCGAAGGGAAATAGGGCAAAGACCCAGGAAACCATGTCATGAATTTTCACCTGTGGTGTTCGTCTAATAGTATCACCGATGATACTATTAGATTACGACTATTTCAACGCACCCTGACTGGGCCTACAATGAAATGGTACGTTGACTAGCCTTCTGCGTCACACAGAAACTTTAGCTCACTAGCTACAACTTTCCTCACCTTCTTCCAGCTCTTGGTCCACCATGATTCAGGTCTGGAACTCCTCACCCACTTCAAACAAACACCTACTACCCACATATCGGATCACATACCTAAATGGCGAAAATGTTGTGGCATATGAAAAACCCAGTTTGAAGATAAAGTCCTCTTGGACTTGTTCTTGAGATCCCTCACATCGTAAATCTCCAAAGACATGGAAAATTCATCCCCGCAGACTGAGGAAGAATCCATTAGTAAATCTCAATAGTTGGAGCTTATCTACACCCAGTCCGAGTACATTTATCATGTGCTTCTAGATGCCCCACGCCTGCAAACTTATAAAGAGATACCAGGCACATCCAATGTTTTTGATGGATTGATTGGGTCCATAACCCAAAATAAACTTAGTAATAACTACCAATACCCTGGATATTGGTTCAATAGCCAAGAATTTGATGCTACGCAAAATTCACCACCATTGCAACTTACAGGATACTACCCCGGTCAACCCACACCTATGCAGAACATGGTCAGCAAGGTTAACCAACATCAGCCCCATCAAGGGGGCTCATATCCTCCCCCACATGGAAACCAATACTCCTATAGGAATATGGACATAATGTCCTCTTCCCATAGTCCATACATTAATCAAGGACAAGGAAACCAATATTCTCCTTTCCCCGCACAACAACAGAATAACCCACCAATGCAAAAAAATGCAAAGGTGAATCTAGTGCAACCTTCTCTTGCTTCACAGCAATAGTTGGAGGAGAAACTGAATCCATCTAACCCCCCAATGTTGCTAAGAAAAAACCTAAAAATAAGCCAAAGGGAAAACCCAAATAAAGGGACAGCAACTAACAATAACCCCCATGGGCACTAGGAAGGGGCAACCCTAACTGGAATAAAAACCAGGGATTGACCAACAATAACCCACAGAAACAAGGCAAGAACACAAGTCTATGGACTAATCATTCATGTGCTATATGTGGGGAATATATTCATTATACCCACCACTATCCTCAACTCCCTGACTTAAAGAGGATACAAGGCAGTAGGGGGAAAGGAGGTCAACAAACTACAATAATGCAAGACCCATTCCCCCATCAGGGAATAGTTAACACTCAACAACAAGCACCCCACTCTCATCCATCTACAAGGAACCCCCATAAAAATTCTATCATGACATTTTCATGACAGGAGAAGATATCCTCTTGCAAACATGAAATCAAAGTTATGAAGCACCCTTAAAGACCAATCCATCCACCTTGACCATGGAAATACCTATAGGGTCATTGACAATTCCTCAACCTTATGTAGAATCTATGCCTAAAATGGTCAAAGGAACTTTACGGTGCGCATGACATAACTCAAAAGTTTCTCATAGCTACAGCATTTTCAACGACTTAGCATAATCACTGTAAATTATGGCAACATTGGAGGTCCTGGAAAGATGCCCAATCCAACGGAAAGCCTTACTTTCTGCTCTAAGCGTGATCAACCCATATGATTCTCACCTAATGGTCTTTGACTTGGATAAAGATACTCCATGGCTACCATCAGTTGTTTCTTTCCAAATTCCAGTCTTAGTCCAAAACATTAACATTCATCATTGCATTGTCGATGAAGGGGCCTCCACATGTATCATGTTCAAATATGTTTGGAAGAAACTGGGATCCCCCGAACTCAAGCCTTCTAACATTATGCTTAGAGCGTACGACGGGCACCCTTCTACTCCCGTTGGCATATACCCTAGCATGCAAGTTAAGTTGGATGGAAAAATTGTGTTAATAGATATCGAAATACTAGACGCCCAGTTGGATTACAACATCCTACTAGGTTGAAGCTACATGTACAAGATGCTAGCAGTCGCCTCATTAGTGTTTAGAATAATGATGTTCCCCCACGATGAAAAAATTATTACTATCAATCAACTCACATACTATGAGAATGAAACCTTATCCACACCTGACGATGTGTTACCCTTAGTCTCATCTTCTCATGAATTGATCACTACTTACATTGAGCTCAGCCCTAGCCAATTTAAGCCATCAACACTCCTAGGGACATTCCCATGAGACCCCCCAGTGAAATAAGAAATTCCCCAAACACCGGAGCACCAGTGTGCATGATGACCTCATCAAGCACCACCCAAACTCAAGAACTAGTTTTGGATGCTAACAATGACATTGTTACCAATCCATCCTTTTTACCAAATTCCATCACTCATTCGCCCTTCTTATATCCCCCACCTAGTTTTGTCTCACACCAAGTCATCGCAATACTCTCATTGCCCCATACGGCTCTTGTGATACTGGTCTAGTATTTGGCCCCACAGGCCATGTCAACAAGCATAGGTATCACTACAACAAGCATCAGTCCTATTCCTCCTCAAACTAATACCATGCCCCAAACAGTGCCTACAACGACACCAGCTAGTGAAAAAGCAAGGGATAAGAAAAAAGGTGAGCGTCAAGCACTCTCTCCTCTAGGGTCCCTCAACCTTGCGCTTTGTGTGAAATAGTAGGGAACCCCACCAACAGGTGCCCCAAGTTAAAAGAGATCAAATCTCTTCTACATGCCCCAAAAGAGCCAGCAAACCCTCCTGCCCCTGTTGGAGAAAAGAGAAGACCCACACATCTTAAGGTATTACGTACCAACCATGTGTGCACCATTAGCACAGAGTATGGGCAGTATACTCATCATTGCCTTGAAATCCCTTGAAATTGGGATGCGTTAGGTGCACTCATCTAATCGAATATCCCATTACTCTCCGCAGAGAATGGATCCAAAAAAAAAATGTGTCGTAAGGGAAGAAGCTTCTTGCTCCTATCTCTCATCTATTCCATCAACCTCCCACCATGATCAGAGGCAACCTGAACAAATGACCACCTTACCATCACCCACTTGCACATTGTGTGACATACCAGATCATTTGATCAACCAATGCCCCGAATTAAGGGAATTTAACCAATTATATCTGATACCCCACGTCGCTCAAAGCACAAGACCCAGGCACAGGCATCACACTTGTCAGATTTGTGCAGGAAATCATCATGTGCGACATTATCCCCATCTTTCTCAATTTCGTTCTTTGTTAGGATTCATGCGGCGATTTATCACTGAGAATTATGATTTAGTCGAATCAGATACCAAACCATCAAATCATTCACCACCATCAGGGAATGAAGCATCTAGGTCTGTTATATGTGTGTTTGAGGAGAAACAGCAACCAACAGCAAGGCAAGGCCCCCGTCATTTCATTTCTTCTCACCACCATCAATCTAGATTCGACAAAATATGATTTAAAGCCACCTGGCAAAGAAGATCACCCATCACATGTTCCATATGTGATGAACCCAAACATTTGGTGAATGAATGTTTCGAACTGAGTAAGTTCAATGACATATTGTTGCATTTGCTCTCAATTCCACCACACAAGGAATTGTAAGTATCTTCCACATTTCCTTACAGCAAGAGCAGTGCTAAGGCCAACCCACACCAAAAATCCACGTCGTGCCAATAACAAGGCACAAAGATGGATACCACCATAGGATATTACATATTGTGACGTTAACGTGGCATCAACATCCCATACTATGAATGCTCGAAAGGATTATAATCCTAAAGAAAAGTTTAAGAAATTTTAGAAGGATAGAAAGCAGGATAAGAATCGAGGCTTTTATGCTCAAGCAGAGCTCTTAAAAAAATTAAACTAGTCAATCCTCATATGAGGATAGAGATAGCCCTAAGGAATTCATGCTAATGGCCATTGAAAATTTGCAAGTCGAGGTTATTAACTATGATAATGAAGAAGGAGAAGTTGACCTTGAAGGACAACTGGTAAGTTATCTTGAAGAAATAGAAAGGTTGAGGAAGAAAAACAAAACCCAAAAGGAGTCCTTATTAAAGGATAAGGTTGAGTTTGTTGAGCCATTACTTCTGCAGTTAGAAAAAGGTAACAAAATCCAAGAACCGTTGAACCAGAAGTTGATTGAAAAGGATCGAATATGTCAGAAGTTGGAAGGTGAAATTTTGTTGTTAAGGAATGAGCTTGAAAAGGATCAAAAGTAGCTCAGCTTCAATCAGAAATTCAACAAAGGGACGGAAAATTTAAATGAATTTTTTGAGGCTCAACACATCTCCAATAACCAAACTAGTATAGGCTTTAAATCTAAGTCCAGAACAGTAGCAGAACTCAAATGAAAAATAGCAATAACCTTTTTTCCCCCGACAAAAGAAGGGCCCAAGCAACAAAAAGAGACAATTACTCAGCAAAAGAGAAATCAAAAGCAACAAAGGGAGTATGTTTTCCATGCAAATCGATTTGCTCAAAATTCTACTCAGTGCAGAAGGCGGCCATCTAGGTACAACAATGAATTCCATAGATATTGTTTTACGTGCACAAATTATGTCCACAAAGCAGCAAACTGCAGAGTCAATCCAAGAAAAGAATTCAAAAGAGAAAGAAGCATACCCGAGTATAATAATTCCTTAGCTCCCCTGAATTATCAAGTGTAGTGTTTTAAATGCCAAAATTTTGGGCATATAGTTGTCAATTGTAGGCTAAAATACAGGAAGACATATCCAGTTATTGAACAAATTGGATAGAATCAAAGTATGGAAAAAAAAAAAAAAAAATAATAAAAAATAAAAAAAAAATCATAGCAATGTGATATTTCACTATATGCACATAATGGTGGGAGCCATTGGTATGTGGACAATGGTTGTTCCAAGCACATGACAGGAGAAAAAATCAAGTTTCTCACTTGGAAGCCAGTTGACAAAGGTAATGTTACTTTTGGTAACAATGCTCCAGGAAAAATAATTACAAAAGGAGTGGTTAGTCTCTCAAATGGAAAAGGTAAAGCTAAGAACGTTTTATATGTTGATGGGCTCAAACATAATCTGCTAAGTGTGTCTCAAATGTGTGATCAAGGATATGATGTGGTTTTTAGAGCTAAAAATTGTCAAATTAAGTCCACAGGTACAGGTGAAATAATTGTTGAGGCTGTAAGAACATACAACAATGTCTATGTGCTGAATGAGAAGACAAAAAATTGTTGTTTGACCAAGATAAATGAGATTTGGTTATGGCACAAAAGGCTTGGACACCAAAACTTTGACCAGATTGTCAAGCAAAGCAAGAAAAAGGCAGTCAAGGACTTGCCCAAGATCTCAAAACTAGAGAATGTTATTTGTAAATCATGCCAATTTGGGAAGCAAGCTTGAGTTTCTTTCAAGGCAAAGGAAAACACTATAGCAAAACCATTAAAACTGGTACACATGGACTTTTTTGGGTCATCCAGAACGTAGTCATCTACTGGTAAGCTATATTCATGCTAATAATTGATCATTTCAATAGGATGATATGGGTTCCATTCCTCATAGAGAAATCTAAAGCTTTTAATAAGTTCAAATAGTTCAAAGCCATGGTTGAGAACAAAACAGACTGAAAAATCAAAAGCATAAGATCTGACAATGGAGGTGAGTTCACTTCAAGGGAATTTGATGAATTCTTCAAATCAAAATGGTATTAAAAGGTATTTTACCATAGCAAAGACTCCCTAGAAAAATGGTGTTGTAGAGAGAACAAACAGGTCAGTACGGAAATTAGCCAAAGCAATGATGACAGGAAAGCATGTTCAACAAATGTTTTAGGCAGAGGTTATTCACACAATAGTTGACATCCTCAACAAAGCTCATTTTCAAACCAGCAGTGACAAAACTCCTTATGATTTGTGGTGTGGCATACCTACAGCAGTCAAACACTTCAGAATTTTCGGCAACAGATGCTACATCAAAAGAAATGATGAGGAACTTGAGAAATTCAATACCAGATCAGATGAAGGCATTTTTCTCGGTTATTCACATAAGAACAATGGTTACAAATGTAATAATAAATTCATCAAGAGAATAATTGGCTTCATCGATGTAAAGGCGGATGAGAACGATGATTAAGAAGTGAAACAACTCGAAAAATCCAGCGTTGATGACTTAGTAAGCATTGGTGATGAGAATGATGAGGCAGTTGTAGAAGAAAGTGAGGAAGAACCCCCTACTCCTCAAAATAGAGATCCCCCAAAGTATGTGCAAAAACATCACCCAGTTGATCAAATAGTTTGTGAATTAAATACTGGAGTGAAAACAAGGAAGTTGCTCAATGCCCCTAAGAAAGCACATGTTGCCATGTTTTTCATGTAAGAACCAAAGGATATTTTTTAAGCCAGTAAAGATCAACATTGGCTAAAGGCTATGAATGAAGAATTGGACCAAATATAGAAAAATCATACTTGGGAACTTGTTCCAAGACCTGCAAACAAGAATGTCATTGACACAAAGTGGGTATTCATAAATAAATTAAATGAATGTGGAGAAGTGGTAAGAAACAAGGCCAAGTTGGTGTGAAAAGGCTATGCTCAAGTAGAGGGATTAGAAAATGATTAAACTTTTGCACTTGTTGCTAGATTAGAAGCAATCAAAATGTTTTTTCCATTTGTTTGTTTTAAAAAATTTAAAATTTATCATATGGATGTCAAATTTTCCTTTCTAAATGGAGATATTTCCTAATTTCTTAGATTGAAAATTGCAAAAACCCCTAAAGGCATATTTATATCTCAAAGAAATCATCTCAAGGAAGAGCTAAAGAAATTTTGCATGGAAGAATGCTCTTTAGTGAGCACTCCAATGGTGACAGGATGCAACCTTTTTAAGATGGATGAATCTCCAAAAGTGGACTAGACCTTATATAGATCCATCATTGCAGCCTTTTGCATTTGACAACTTCAAGGCCATACATCGTAAGTTTTTGCAATAATTGGAAGATTTCAAGCAGCTCCTAGACAAAGTCATATCCTTGCAGCCAAAAGAATTCTCATATATCTCAAAGAAACAATGGACTATAGACTGTGTTACCCAAGAGGTAAAGATTTTTCATTTACTGTTTTTACTGATGTTGATTATCTACTGCTGAAGCGGAATATATTGTAGCGGCATCTTGTTGCATTCAACTTCTATGGATGAAGTGAAATTTGCAAGATGTACAAGTGTTTTATGATCAGCTGATCCCCATTATTTATGACAACACAAGTGCAATTAGCATGTCAAAGAATCTAATCTTTTACTCTGAGACTAAGCATATCCCCAACAAGTATAATTTTTTGAGGGAGAAAGTTGCAACCCATATTGTGAAGCTCAATTATGTTCCCACAAAATAACAAGTTGATATCTTTGAAAATCCACTCCCTAGAGAATTGTTCGAGTACTAGAGGAAAATATTGGGGGTCATTCTTTTTACCTCCCTTCACTAGCTATTCTTCCAAGAGCAAGTAAGGAAGCTATTATATTTTTCAGCATGTATTGGTGAAGTTGCTAATTCCACATGGATCAACATGACCAGAGAAGCATGATGACAGGGGGATCATTTTGGTATATTTACCATTGATGTCAAAGGGGGAGAGGTGAAATCAAACAAAATTAAAAACTGGGGGAGAGATCTATCAAAAGAGAAATAGTGGTGATAAATCACAACAACATATCTATCAAAAGAGAAATAGTGGTGATCAAGCACAACAATAATACATAGTAGCATAAGTTTATCTCAAGGGGAGTAGCACTCATGTTTTGCGAAGGGTGTTCCTGGAAGAGAAAAAGGTGTTTTATTTGATTTTGGTGTTTCCATCAATGCCAAAGGGGGAGAATGCTAGAAATATGTTGTCATTGATGTTAACAGGTGTCATCATGTAGCTTAGGTGTCTCATAAGAGAAGGTTCTAGGAACAATAAGAAAGGTCTAGGCAAAAATAATATCAGAGAGTTTGAATCCATTTTTTATGCAGTATTTGAGCTCAAAGGGAACATCATACCCACTTAACTAGAAATTAATATGAAAGAGATTTCTGGTGCTATATGGAAGTCCCAAAATGGCCTCGGGTGTGAAATTTAGAGCCATTCAAAGTTGGGGACCCCAAGTTAGAAATTGTAGAGTTACAAGTGGTTGGAGTCTTTGGCGCACAACTAAAGTTGGCAAAAGTGCCAAACTTGGTGCCAAGACTAGCAAAGCCTCTAAGTGAGAGCTCCAGGTAGACGTGGCAGACAGTACAGCAATGGGAACCATTCTCATTGGCTAGAAGAGGAGCAAAATGACGCCATCCCAGCAGGAGAACCCTAGAGGAAAGGGCCAGGCCACATCCCAAATTTTTTATGGCACTAGAGATAGTCCGTTTGATGGGCTTTTTTATCATGGGAGGAGGTTTCCTTCACATTTGAGTTCATAGATCAATGAAAAAGATCTACCCCGGGGGCACCCCTCCCAAAACCACAATCCGCTCAAGAGTGGTGTCGGAGACAGTTTTTTGAACCCGGTGGTTTTTTCGATTAACAAAGAAATTGCTCACAAAACAAAGCCTTGGAGGATTTTTTCTCTCTCCTGTAGGAGGATAAGTGGCAGCACAGATTGGCTCAGCAAACAAAAAAGGATGACATCACTATCATAAAATAAGAGGATCACACCTAGCAGGGGGATTCAACATTTTTGGGCACCCAAAGGGCCCAATTCCAAGAGACACGTGTCACTAATTAGGAGGTGCCAGGTGTCCCTAGTGATGTCGTTATGACATCATCTCGAATCTTGGAAGATTTAGTGGTGATCATTTAGCAGTGGTGCCGAGCTATAGGGTGCTAGTACATAATGGTAGTGGATAGAGTAGCATCTAAAGAAAAGAGGATCAAGAAGACCTTACCAACCAGCCCATCCTGACAGATGGAGCTCTGAAGTACAATAAGGGTGCACACAATAGAATGTGGGGCCATCCTCAGATCCCAAAAATCTAAGAATCTTGTAACTATTAAAGAATTGAATTAAACAAAAGAGTCAGGATCGTGAGCGTTAGCCTATGGGCCAACCTTTGGTCACCTCACTAGAGGAGTGACCAATGACACAGAGCTGTTAATAAAGGAAAAAGGCCCCTGACAAATTTTAAAAGGGCTAAGCGCCCAAGGCCTAAGCCAAAGGTCACGGAGGCCGGTCCTAATGCCAAAAATAGGTAAAGGGAGCCTAGCGAAAAGGTGATACAACCCAAAAGTAGTGAAACTATCAGTCTGGTAGTTGATTAGGCAATTAAGCCAAAGTTAATTGCAGATAAAATAGCAAACCATAGTTAAAACCCGTTAAAAAGGAAGATTGACTGAAGCAAGCAGAAAAACTCAGTTTAACTTATAGAGAATGGATGTTGAGGTCAGATAACTTGGGAAACATATCCAGAAGACTAAGATGAACAGGACAAATGAAAAAATAATTAAGCATGAAAAAATTCAAAAAATAAACAAAGCCAAAGTTGGAAAGAAAGAAAAATCTATAAAAGCAGGACTAAACAAGTAGAATTGATACAATTATTTTTTTGAGACAGAGCTTTTGTTGCAACAAGATGTTGGTATGGTCTTTTTAGTGATCAGTGATTGTTGAAGGTGTTGGTGGTTGAGAGGTCCAATTTTTTCCAAGCAAAGAAATCATTCATGTTTCTTAATTTGAAAATGGATGAAATATTGAAACAGTGAGTGTCTAGCAAGTTTTAGTTTGTTGATTAAGGGTTGGTGCTCCTTCCAGTGGGTGCTGGAGAATAGGTGGGGGTGTAGCTCCAATCAGTTGCAGCTGATAAACTAGGAAGTTGTAGCTTCCTGCTGGTTGTAATCAGAACATTGTATTTGCAAGTTGTAGCTTGCCCTATTAATAAAATGGAGAAGCAGTTTGTGAAGTTATTTGTTCCTTGATTATTCCATTGATTTCTTAAGTAATTGCTAGTCATATATATGTTGAAAGTGATTTTTACTGTTTAATTGTGAAAGGAAATTTTAAGTTGGTTAAATTGGTAAAAGTGTTACAATATTGATTCACCCCCCTCTCAGTATTGTCCTGGTTTCCAACAGTACCAAATCCTCCTTTCTCACTCTCATTCCCAAAGAGTCGAATCTAGTGAATTTCTCTTGATTCCGCCCAATATCCCTATAAAATTCATCCTACAAAGTATTAATGAAGGTCACTACATCTAGACTAAAATATATGCTCCCATAGCTCATTTCAAAGAACCAGGGTGGTTTTATGCAACATAGATAAATCTTAGACAATAATATTCTTGTTCATGAAGCAATCCATTCAAGTAAGGAAGCTAGCTAGTCTGGATTGGTGATTAAATTGGATATGACCAACACTTTTGATCGGGTAAGGCACTCTTTTCTTTACTTAATGCTTTAGATATTGGGATTCTATAAGGATTTTATAAAATGGATCAAATAATGTATTGGGTCTCCTTGGATAGTGCCATTCGTTAATAGTTGTCCCTCCCTTTTATTTGTTGCTTCCAGAGGTTTACGACAGGGTTTTCCCTCTCTCCTCTCCTTTATATTATAATGGTTGAAAGTTGAGTAGGAATTTGGAGAATCTTAGACATGAAGGTAAGTTGGTAGGGCTATGTATAGATCGAAACATCAAGGGGGTTAACCACTATCAATTTGTAGATTATGCTCTCATCTTTGGGGGAGTTTCCAAATAATTATGGCTCACTTCAAGAATATTTTGAACATTTTAGCTAAATTTATCGAGGGGAATGGTTAACAAAAAGAAATGCCAAGTATACATGTGGAATTGTATTGAATCTACTTTGAGTTAGATATCTTGGATCCTTGAATTTCCTATAGTTGTTGAATGGAAATCATTTAAATACCTAGGAATTCCTATTTCTCTGGGAGCATCCAACGCATACGATTGGGAGGAAGTTCTACAAAAATTAAGGAAAATAATCCAGTCTTAGGGTGCACAATGGTTGAACGTAGCAGGCAAAGAAGTCTTAATAAAATCATTGTTGTCCTCTCTCCCAATGTATATGGTGTTACAGATCCATTTGGGCACATCAATCCCAACATTCATATCAATAGTTTTAGGGCTCATCAAACCCTAATTCAGTTGCTACATGCCCTAGACAAGTCATCACTTTGAATGCCTCCTTCCCTGAGAGTTTCCTGGCCTGAAGCCCACTAGAAATGCCTCCTTGAGGGACCAGTGCAGCCTTGGTCATGGGTAAATGTGCTTCAGTGTACGTAGGCCCATGTAAGGGTGAATTTTAGTGCACTTAGGCCCACTTTGACCTGCGTTGGGCGAGATTGAGTGAATTCTTCGTAGGTTTCTGGGAATATTCTTAACTTCTGGAGGATTCTATAAGATTCCCACATTTATCATCTCCTATGAGCTCGAAATTGGATAGGGAATGAGTTAAGTAACCTCCTATCCTCTCATCCCTTCCTCCATGGAAACTAACTCTAAGTTTGGAAGTCCATTCAATACCCTCATTTATGACCAAACCACCTCCATTTTCCTGTAAATTGAGCACTCATATAAGTGATCAAGGGTTGGAATTTGAGAATTTGTAAGGAGATATTGTTGGTGTGAGGTTTGAGATTGTAAGCAAGTATTGTTATGCTTCCGGAGTGTTGTGCTATTGATGTGATGTTGGTTGGAACCCAAGCTGGAGGAATGACATTGGATCGGACTTCATGGTTGTAACTCTTCCTTCTACTTAATAAAGTTGTTTACACCTTTTCCCATATTCTTGTCTTTATGTATGATGATTATATGTGTAAATGCTTTCGATTCCACTTGCTTATAATAGATATATCTCTTGTTTTGATTGGTTTTTGTCCTTTGTTTATGATTGTAGGTACTTGTCGAGAAGATTAAGTTCGAGAAGGATCGACGAGAGCCATACAAAGGAGACAAAGGGAAAGTGAAAGATGAAAAGTAGGGCCCTTGTCTTAATTATCTTCTATAGAAAAAGGTTAAGTGCTTTAATTCTGTTGTTATATGTGTAGCTACCCACCTAGGGAAATTGTGTTTATCTGTAGATGCAAAATTCCACATAACAAATTGGCGACTCCGCTGGGGAATGATCATCATTCTAGGTATTTTACCTTCATCCTAGTACACCCTAGTAGACTTTACTTACTTCCATTGATCTTGTTTCATCATTTTTGAAGTTTTTTTTGGTAAAAAATGTGCTTGAAAGCCCCTAGAATGGCCTCTCTAGCACCAGTGCAGTCATGGTCAGGACACAGAGCATTGTAGAGAACCCTTGGCTTGAGAACAGTTCTTTGAAGTGAATTTTCTCCCATTCAGGGCTATGCTAATCCTCCTTAGGTAAAAAATCCCACCTTTGGCTTGGTTTTTTCCAAATTTCCTTCTGTTTTTTCTTGTTGAAAGATCAATGATTATTGTGTCTCTGAAATCAATTTGTATTTCTCTTCCTAGCCCTACTTTGGCCTTGATTTTTTAGTGTTTCTTAAATGATTTCTTTATCATTATCAATTCATTATTAAAGTCAGCTTATAGTCGATTAATATTTGCTAAAAAGAAAGTGTCTTAAAAGTCTTCATTCCTTTCGAAAAGGAACTGTCATAAAGTCTTCGTTCTTGCAAAAAGATTGATTGATTATATGTGCATTAGTTTCCTTTTGTTCATTTCAACATTAAGGGAATTGAAAAGAAAAACTTGCATCGTGCATTGAAAAATTTTGTGTGTTCTTATAGGAATAGTTTAGGGAAATTGCATTAGATGTGCTCTTTGTTCTTTGATTAAAATAATCCGATTGCTCTATCCCTACTAGTTAAGGTTTTCATTGTTCAAATTGAATGAAAAGAATGCTTATCATATTAGTTTCATTCTAGGAATTCCAAAGACATCACGTGGTGAACCTTGAAATGAAAAATATCAACTTAAAAGTTATCTCAATTACCCTAATGGAGCATTGTAACTTAACACATAGCATTTAGAGGTATAGGCTAGAGACGTGTTTCAACATCGTTAAACATAGCAACTGTCGCTAAGTTGTCTACGATACATTCCAAGTGTGATACCTCATTCCACGTGCGTGAGTATATCGTAGCTCGTTCACGTACCTTCGGGTATATAGGGGGGTGTTACAATATGTAAAGTATAAAGGAATTCTCTCACTATGCGGTTTCGCATTAGACAACACTAACACAAATTGGGGCTCCACATACTTTTGGGTATATATGGGAGTACTACATTAGGTGGCTATCCATCCTTAGGTAACCAAGTCGGCCGCCTTGTACACTTTGATACATCGAACACAACATTCAGGGAGATTTCCTGCACGTATGTTAAGTCCTTGGTTTACTGAGGCAGTATATTGCAGTTCACAGTTGCTTGGTAATCCTTTTGCCTAGATTATCCCTCTTTTGTTTTGTTATGTTATTTTGATTAAAATAAAATTAATTGATCACGGATAACATCCTCCACACTCACTCCTTAGTTTATCTTAGGTTGAGACATATGGCAACAACTCTGGAGTCCACCAATCAAGGAATTCCTTTTGATGGGAATCCTAGTCCTTTTCCTCCTTTCAGAAATATTGGTGCTCCTTATATGGCTACATTGTCCCTTCCAGGATTTACCATTAGCTTGCCAGTATGGTTGTTTTCAACCTCCTTGGTTCAAAATGTTGTGATTTCTCTGTAATCGAGTACTCCTCCAACTGGACAAAATCAACCTCCAGTTGATCCTAAAGTTGACCCTTTTCCTTCTTCATCGGTTATTTCTTCCTCCCCTTCTTCCTCTTCGCTTGGTGAAAGTATTGGCACTAGTAACCAGGTGGCTAAGAAGAAGAAGAAAGGGAAGAAGAAGAAGAAAATTCAGCAGGGGGCCAACCAAGCAACCATTGCTTCGAATGCAACTTCTGATGAGAAATCGTCCGATAAGCCTCGCAAACATTGATATCCTTTCAAAATTTGTACGGGAAACCATCTTCTTCGAAATTGTCCTGATATTCCTCAGATCTTATAAGAATGGTCTTCTCATTCACATCGTCCTGTGTCATCAAATTCTTGGATAATGTTGGTGACACACCATCAACTAGTGGTAGTAAAGTTCATGAAAAGAAGGTAAATTTAAGTTTCTCTGTAGGTTCTGTGAAGGGAATCACCCCATTCACCTTTGTCCCTATCTAGATGAAGCCAAAAAAGTGTTGGATAACTGGCATACTTCTCCGCAGCGACTTCCATCTGGTTACAGGAGACTCTCCCTTAATCCTTCGCTAATTGATAAAGTGACTGACCCAAATCAACCATCGGTCAAACCCACTCTCTATGAATGTGAATCCCATGAGTCTATACCTGACCAATCACAGGTCAAGGAAACAGTTGACCCAATTTCACCTTCAATTAATCATACCTTTCCCGAAGAGATTGAATATGATACCACTTAGGTTCTTTTTGTTTCTTCAAATTCCAATGAGCTTGGGGGAAATCCTCATGTTCCATCAAGACAAGAGGAAAATCCTCCCGCTCTTGTAACTCAAGGGTTAATTCTCCTGTTTCTACGGTACCCCCTCCAAGTAGTCTGGTCACTTCCTTCGATTGGAATCGACTAACAGGATGTCGTCTTCCTTCTTATGTGCCTTTCCAGATCATAGTACAGGTTTGTAATATGATTGTACCTGGAACTATTATAGATGAAGGTGCATCTGTGAGTATCCTTTCCTCCACTACTTGGCAAGCACTCGGTTCGCCGCCACTTATGCCTGTTACCCATAATCTGTTGGCTTTTAACAGAGGAACCAATCAACCATTAGGGATCCTTCCTCAGTTGCCTATTACTTTGGGAGGAAAAATTGTTTATCTCAATGTGATAGTAGTCCCAGGCCCTTTAGATTACAATTTACTTCTTGGACACGACTATGTTTATGACATGGGAGCTATTGTTTCAACACTCTTCCAAGTGATATGTTTCCCACATGAAGGCAGAATTGTCACCATTGACCAACTTTCATTTCTTGGTCCAAATATGGCTTCCAGTCAACCATCTTCCCTAAATGGTTCATTTGTCCCAATGTTATCTTCCCCACCACGGGTCAATTATGTGGCAACCTGTTCCATGCCTACATCAACTGACGATCAATTATGTGATGTTGTGCATTATGTACTAGGGGCATTAGATCCAGATCTCTCTAATGGATTCCTTGCTACATATCCCTTCCAGAGCATTGTTCTTGTTGAAAATAACAACAAGAAATGATAAAAATAGAATCTAGAATATTCCAATTTTAATTTGTCCTTGAATTAAAATTGTGAATTAAATTCGAATTTAGTCTCACCAGCTGCTTGAAAATAATTAATTAATTCATTATGGATTAATTAGTTGGAGAAATTCAAGTTAGAAGTCTTTCTGAAGTCATGCAATAGTTATCCCTTAAATTAAGGAGATTATCCCTTAATTAAGGAGATAAGATTGAGTTATATTTCAGTTGTAATTAGTTAGCTCAGTTTACTGAGTTAAGTCCAATTAAAATAGTTCCAAACTATTTGAGGAACTAATTGTGAGTTATTAGTCAGTTGATGCATGCATGCACTCAACTAGTGTACTCTAGATAACTGAAGATTCCCTCATCAGAAACTCATGCATGTCTATTCTGAGAAAGACCCAGTTGAGCTAAATGTCAAGGACAGTGTACTATTAGTTGCATGTTTTCTCCTATAAAGGAAACTCATGCATGCAGAAGGAATAAGGTTCCTTGAGGATTGCGCAGTTCTAACACGGTGTAGGATCAGTGTGAGTGATCAGTCTTCCACTTGCTAACAGGAGGATCACCCAGAGAAATTGCGCAAGGAAATAGGAGCTTGGAGGGCAGAGGAGAAGGCTTGTGAGAAGCTTTGATTGCCTGTGAGCATCTAGGAGGATTGTACTAAGAGATGGTTAGCTGTGAGAGCTAAGGATTTGTATAATTCGGATGTATTTCCACCTTGTATGATAATACAGATAGTGGGGTTTTTAGTTGAGGCTTTCCCCTGAGTACTTTTTGTGTCTCATGTGCATTGATTCTTCTTCTTATGGTTATATGTGTTCAGCTTGACCTTGCTCAATATTTAAGCTTCCACAAGTTTGATAGTAGAGGTAAATTATAGTATTTTGCTTTGGTATATTGCATTATTGAGTTAATCTACAGTTAGATTTTCTACATAGATCTCATAGGTAGATTTGTAGAGAATTTGCAGGAAATTCTACATGGTATCGGAGCCAAGTTTATTGGAGCAAAGTTTATCGGAGCTGTGAATAGTATACGGAGAAGAGAATTCGAAGTTTGAAGTTCGGGATTGTAGGTGAAAATCAAATTTTTATCATACCTCAAGGTTGGCCAATGGCGTTCTATGGCTTGAGACTCGAGTATGCCTTGGAAGGCAGCTCGAATTACATAGCATGGAAAGATCGCATGGAGGCTGTATTAGAAGACAATGGCTTGAAGGATTTCATTAATCAAGAAATTCCAAAGCCTAGTTCAACTAATGCACAAGAGTTGGCTGAGTGGAAGAAGTGTGTGGCGAGGGCGAGATGGGTCATCCTTGAGGGAGTTCGAGACCATATTTTCTTGAGTCTCCATGGGAAGGATACTCCATATTCAATATGGAAGACATTGAAGGACCTCTACCAGAATAGTAGCGACCGGAGGAAATTTGCGCTCAAGGATAAGCTTCGAAGAATCAAGATGGAGAACGGCGATACTATTTCCACATATCTGAACAAGCTCACCACCTATAGAGATGAGCTTGGAAGTGTGGGAATAACTACTGCCGATGATGATATGGTGAGCCTCGCTCTCCTTAGCCTTCCAAAGAGCTGGAATAGCTACCAGGACTCTATGAATGGAAGGGAAAAACTGTCGGATTCGGAACGACTGTGGTCGAATCTCATGCAGGAGGAGATCAGGAGGAGCACAAGAGATGGTTCTTCATCCAAGGATGATGATGAAGAAAATATGGCCTTAGCGAGTAAGGCAAGGAAAGGGAAGGGGAAGGCGTCCCATTTCGAATCGAATTCTTCTCATGGAGGGAAGAAGATTGACAAGTCTAAAGTGAGATGCTTTAATTGTCATGAGATGGGTCATTATGCGACCAATTTCCAATCGAAGAAGTCCAAGAAGGGATGCTCAGAAGAATCGGAAGGTGAGGCATTAGCCTCTCAATTCGAAATGGACTTTACTCTCATCACATGCATGGTGTCATCGATGATAGGTTGTGGTTGGTATCTTGACAGTGGAGCCTCATTCCACATGACCGGCAATAAAATTTTATTCAATACCTTGGAGGAGAAAGACCCCAAGATGCGCATTGAGATGGGTGGCAATGTAAGGTATAGTATTTCAGGAGTGGGCACGGTTGCTTTTCAAAGGGAGCATGGATCTCCTATCACCTTGAAAGATGTGAAGTATGTGCCTGGATTGAAGAAGAACTTGGTATCGGTCGCGATGTTGGAGGACAAAGGCTACGATGTTGTCTTCAGTGAAGGAAAGGCATTCCTTAGACACATCACCACAAGATAAGTGAAATAGATCAGTTCACGAGTTCAAAACCTATATGCTCTTGAGGTTTAAGATGCATGCACAACCTTGAGGAGCAAGGAAAATGTTAGAGACTTGGTGGTTGAGAGGGAGAGTAAATTACCTCTCAACATGCAGCCTCAGAAGAAGTCTCAGATAATTGTGGAGGAGCCACAATTAGAGTCGGCAGAGGGATCACATGCAGCCATACCTCCAGTTGTGAAGTGGGGCGATGTGAAGTGATAGTCCCAAGAAGGCTGAAATAGGGGTAGGATCCTTGAGGCACCCAACATCTTTGATTAGACCTTGCTACGGAAGCCCCGACGAGGAGTAGCAGGATTGGCTGAGTGGGTAGAGACAGGTGTGGATGGAGTGGCAGAGGGAGCTTCAACATTAGAGGGTGTTTTTGCTGAAAATGGCAAGAAGAAATGCTAAAAATAGAAGTGATAAAAATAGCACTGCTAAAAAGAGCAGTTTGGGTCCCAGTGCTGGATTGAGCAACAGGGAATGAAAAATGGAAGTGCTAAAAATAGCATTCTATTTTTAGTAGTTCAGGATGGATTCCTATTTTAGTTGGTCCTTGGACTAAAAATAGGAAGTAAAATTCGAATTTGAACTTAACAACTATTTGAAAATAAATTAATTAATTCTCCATGAGTTAATTAGTTGTGAAAAATCAAACATGAAGTCTATGTGAGGACATGCAATAGTTTCTCTATTAATTGAGGAATTTATCCATCAGTTAAAGAGATAAGGATTAGTTCTAATTTGAGTTGTAATTAGTTGGCTTAGTTAGCAGAGTCAAGTCCAGTTAGATTGATTTAAACAGTTTGTTTAAATTAATGTGAGTTCAGTTAGTTAATGCATGCTAGCATATAACTGTTGTAATTCAGATAACTGAATATTCTCTCATGAATAACTCATGCATGTCAGTTCAAACAGAGATCCAATTGAGATCAAAGAAGGGACAGTGTACTATCAGTTGGATGAATATTTTTCCTATAAAGGAAGCTCATCCATGATGAGGATTAATCTCCTTCAGGACTGCGTAGTTGGATCAGAGGTTAATGAGTGTGTGAAGAGGCCAATTCACACAAGTGGTTGCACTGGACCCCAATCAAAATTGCGCAAAGAAATAGGAGGCTTGGAGGGCAGACCAGAGGTTAGATAGAGGCCTTTGACTGTCTATGAGTAGCAGAGGTATTGCAGAGAGAGCAGGATAGCTTTTGAGCTGATTCTTTTTGTAATATTGGCTATATTTCCACCTGTATGATAATACAGAGTTGGGGTTTTAGGCTGAGGGTTTCCCCTAGTTATATCTTTTGTGTTATGTGTGATTGATTCCTTCTTATCAGTTATATGTGTTCTTATTGATGTTGCTCATGTTCGATTAAGCTTCCGCAAAGTTTGATTGTAGAAGTAGATCTAGTATTTTGCTTTAGTATATTGCATTATCAGGTGATCTACAGTGGGAATTTCTACATGGTATCGGAGCTGAGTTTATCGGAGCAGTGAACAATATCCTAGAGGATATTTCAAAGTTTTGAGTTTTGGGCTGCGAGTTTTTAGAGCAGATTTGAACATTTCTGTACAAAATTTTCAGAAACAAATAGTGGATCTGGATTCCTTGTGGAAAAATACCCAAATTCAAAAAATAAATCGGCTGAATTGGAGCTCAGATGAGGGAGATATCATTGGTTTAAAATCAGCTCTTTTTCCATAAAATTTCGTGACGACAGAAATGATGAAACAGATTGGTGTGCTATCCAAGAACCTGTATGCTCTTGAGGTTCAAGATGCATGCAAAGCCTTGAGGAGCAAGGTAAAGGTTAGATACTTGGTGGTTGAAAGGGAGAGTAAATAAACTCTCAACATGCAGTGCCAGAAGAAGTCTCATACAATTGTGGAGGAGCCACAATTGTGAAGCAGCTTCAGGAGGTTGTGGAGCAGCCACAACTGGAGAAGCCGAGAGGAGACCGATTGGAGGCATCCACTCATGCAGAGACCTCTAGTAGGGGGAAATTTCGAGCCGAGTGGGCAGAGGGATCACATGCAGCCATACCTCCAGGTAGGAGGTGGGGCGATGTGGAGTGATCGTCCCAAGGACGAGGGGCGGGATCCTTGAGGTACCTAACCTATTTGATTCGACTTTGTTATAGGAGCCCTGATGAGGAGTAGCAAGACTGACTGATTGGGTAGAGACAGATGCAGATGGAGCAGCAGAGAGAGCTACAGATCAGGAGTCCCAGGACTGTGTAGAGCTAGCAGGTTGCAGCAATGCGAGAGGCACAGGAGTGTTGCACCAGTGCAGGATAGCACAGAGAGGTGTGCAACGGTGCGAGATGCATGGAGTGTTGTAGTAGCTCAGAGGTTAGAGAGGGAGCACTTGTTAGCAACAGGTAGATCTTCAGCATCAGAGTATGTTTCTAGCCCAACAGAGAGGTCAGCTGGGAATTTTTTTTGTTCCGAGAGTTGCTGGAGCAACCACACTTGGTAGGAGTGTTGCATGTTGAACATTCCAAAGGTACAGGATCGGGTTCGAGTTGAAGCCTTTCTTGTTGAGAGGGAGTGCTGAAAATGGCAACAAGAAATGCTAAAAATAGTAGTTTGGGTACTAGTGTTGGATTGAGCAACAAGGAATGAAAAATGGAAGTGCTAAAAATAGCATTCTATTTTTAGCGGTTCAGGATGGATTCTTTTTTTAGTCAGTCCTTAGACTAAAAATAGGAAGTAAAATTCGAATTTGAACTTAACATCTGTTTGAAAATAAATTAATTAATTCTCCATGAGTTAATTAGTTGTGAAAAATCAAACATGAAGTCTATGTGAGGACATGCAACAATTTCTCTATTAATTGAGGAATTTATCCATCAGTTAAAGAAATAAGGATGAGTTCTAATTTGAGTTGTAATTAGTTGGCTTAGTTAACAGAGTCAAGTCTAGTTAGATTGATTTAAACAGTTTGTTTAAATTAATGTGAGTTCAGTTAGTTAATGCATGCTAGCATATAATTGTTGTACTTCAAATAACTAAAGATTCTCTCATGAATAACTCATGCATGTCAGTTTAGACAGAGACCTAGTTGAGATCAGAGAAGGGACAGTGTACTATCAGTTGGATGAATATTTTTCGTATAAAGGAAGCCCATCCATGATGAGGATTAATCTCCTTCAGGACTGCGTAGTTGGATCAGAGGTTAGTGAGTGTGTGAAGAGGCCAATTCACACAAGTGGCTACACTGGACCCCAATCAAAATTGTGCAAAGAAATAGGAGGCTTGAAGGGCAGACCAGAGGTTAGATAGAGGCATTTTACTATCTATGAGCAGCAGAGGTATTGCAGAGAGAGCAGGATAGCTTTTGAGCTGATTCTTTTTGTAATACTGGATATATTTCCACTTGTATGATAATACAGAGTTGGGGTTTTAGGCTGAGGGTTTCCCCTGGTTATATGTTTTGTGTTATGTGTGATTGATTCCTTCTTATCAGTTATATGTGTTCTTATTGATGTTTCTCATGTTCGATTAAGATTCCGCAAATTTTGATTGTAGAAGTAGATCTAGTATTTTGCTTTAGTAGATTGCATTATCAGGTGATCTACAGTGGGAATTTCTACAGTTTATAGCCCAACAGGGAGGTAAATTGGGAGATCAGTTACTTACTTCTCAGTAACTGAGTTGCAGTGCAGCAATGGGCAGCACGATGCAACATGATGAGAGGAGGTGCAGTGCGGATGCAGTGCTGGGTGAAAGGACCAGCAGAAGGGATGCAGCCGGAGGAATCAGTGGGATTGATGTAGTCAAAGATGAAAGTGGTAGAGGCTAGAGCAGTCAGATACTGAAGAGCACAAAGAAGGATTTAAAACATTGCAGAAAGGTTGAGTCAGCAAAAGCACAGAGTTTTCAGTTGACAGAGGCAATAGCAGTCAAAGACTTTGATGACAGATGCATCATACTGATTCAAGTTGGATGTTTTTTTTTGTTTCTGGAGTTGCTGGAGCAACAACACTAGAGAGAAGTGTTGCATGTAGAACATTCCAAAGGTTCAAGATCAAGATCGAGTTAAATTCCTTTCTTGTTGAGAGGGAGTGTTGAAAATAGCAACAAGAAGTGATAAAAATAGAATCCAGAATATTCCAATTTTAATTTGTCCTTGAATTAAAATTGTGAATTAAATTCGAATTTAGTCTCACCAACTGCTTGAAAATTAATTAATTAATTCATTATGGATTAATTAGTTGGAGAAATTCAAGTTAGAAGTCTTTCTGAAGTCATGCAATAGTTATCCCTTAAATTAAGGAGATTATCCCTTAATTAAGGAGATAAGATTGAGTTATATTTGAGTTGTAATTAGTTAGCTCAGTTTACTGAGTTAAGTCCAGTTAAATTAGTTCCAAACTATTTGAGGAACTAATTGTGAGTTATCATTTAGTTGATGTATGCATGCACTCAACTAGTGTACTCCAAATAAATGAAGATTCCCTCATTAGAAACTCATGCATGTCTATTCTGAGAAAGACCCAGTTGAGCTAAATGTCAAGGACAGTGTACTATCAGTTGCATTTTTTCTCCTATAAAGGAAACTCATGCATGCATAAGGAATAAGGTTCCTTGAGGATTGCGCAGTTCTGACAGGGGTAGGATCAGTGTGAGTGATCAGTTTTCCACTTGGTAACAGGAGGATCACCCAGAGAAACTGCGCAAGGAAATAGGAGCTTGGAGGGCAAAGGAGAAGGCTTGTGAGAAGCTTTGATTGCCTATGAGCATCCAAAAGGATTGTACTGAGAGTTGGCTAGCTGTGAGAGCTAAGGCTTTGTATAATTCTGATGTATTTCCACCTTGTATGATAATACAGATAGTGGGGTTTTTAGCTCAGGCTTTGTCTTGAGTATTTTCTGTGTTTCATGTGCATTGATTCTTCTTCTTATGGTTATATGTGTTCAGCTCGATCTTGCTCAATCTTTAAGCTTCCACGAGTTTGATAGTAGAAGTAGATTATAGTATTTTGCTTTGGTATATTGCATTATTGAGTTAATCTACAGTCATATTTTCTACATAGATCTCAGAGGTAGATTTGTAGAGAATTTGAAGGAAATTCTATAGTTCTCCCATCTGATGAGAACCTCTTGGAAGTCATGACCTCTTATGGGTCGTGATCAAGGAATCACGAGGATAGTTCCTGGTCTTGTGACAACCTCATTAATAAATGAAACAAGGAATATGAGGATAGTTCTTTTACTATGTCAACCTCATTAAAAAATGAAACAGATCCCAGAGCATAGTTCCTTGTCTTTTTTCAAGATCATTAAAAAATGAAACAAGGTCCCCTGGAGCAAAGTTCCAATGCAATTCTTTGAGTAGATCTCATAAAATCCCAGATGAGTCTTTCACTTGATCTCGTAAATGAACCTTCATTCCATCCACCTGATAGCCACGAGTAGTCTACTTAAGTGAATGTAATGAAGCTTAGGGGGCATGCACCTAGAATCAAGTCATCATGCTAGGGGCATGTCAACCAATCTCAAGCATAGTTTTTTCTTGTTTCAAGCTTGTGTAAACATGAAACTGAATCCAAGCATAGTTTTTCATTTCAAGCTTGTGTAAACATGAAACCAATCCAATCATAGTTTTTCATTTCAAGCTTGTGTAAACATGAAACTAAAGCCAAGCATAGTTCCCTATGGTTCAAGCTTGTGTAAAAATGAACCCATCTACATTTTAACCCTCGTGATTGCCATTCTATCAGCCTCTTCCATCAGATGAACCTTGGTTTTTCTCCTTTCATCGTCACTATCTACTTGGCCGATCATACACTTTCACTTGGTTGTTTTACCCTTTTTTAGGAACAATTGCAATGAGTGGTTTTATTAGCGAGCCTCTTCACATAAATCAACATGTTTTGAGAAGTTCCAACATCACCGGAACCAGTTATTGTCCTAGACACCACTCGTTCCTCTAAGTTGAGTCCTCTTTAATCTCTTTTCAGACTCTTGAAATATGAAAAGATTATCGAGTGCTTGTCCTTTTCAGCTCATTAACGGATTGGAAACAACATCTACTCAGTATAAGTTTAACCCTTTTCCGGACTGAGATAGATTATTTACAAAAAAGGAATACATTGATCGAACATGGTCAATAGGTTCTCTCTCGTATTATTTTACACTTTTTTGGACTTGAGAGTCAAATCTACAAAAAAGAAGTTGTGGAGTTTTCTTTTTATCCCTTTTCAAACTCTCTAAACATGAAAAGGACCGAGTTATCATTGTCGTTAAACTCGTTAAAACATCAAATAGCAACAAAACTTGTCCATCATGACAAGACCAAGTTTCACCTTCACTAGACTTGTTAAAACATCACATCATGATGGATTCACCCAAAGGGTGGAATTATACAACAAGCATATGTTATCCTCCTCAAGCTTGATAAAAAATAAAGAGGTACTGGTCAGCAATGATTGGGGAAAATGGGAAAAGGAGTAAACCACTTTATGGTAGCAAGTCGCTCTTGAACATGACACTTTCACTTCATCACTATGACTACATGGGTTGGGTTATCTATTTGAAGGTCATCATACCTTGGTCTATCATACCATCCATTACTTTGGTTTTGGGTCAATGCTTCCAATTCATTCAATGTCGTTGACATGTTCAAGAGAAGTCACTCAGTTAAATTCATCCTTTGCAATAATCATAAACCTTCACTTTCATGATTTTCATTCCTAAACCTTGTGTCGTCTGTTACATTCTGTCTCCAAAAAACATTACACTCGTTTCATGTCGTTGATGTGGGATACATCAAGGCCCTCCCGCGACGAGTCGCTTCTTGTCGACATCAGCACATTATTCAATAAGTTGACTTAGAAACACCCTTTCAGTACCTTGGGGCTTGCATACATCAATGGCAAGTTTTTCACTTTCGGCGATAGGTTGACATCACTAGCCTTCAACCAAAAGACTTTGTATGGTGTTCGACATCAAAACATCCATTCACACCATACAGAATATACTGCAGTACCTTGAGGATCATTATCATTATCGGTGATTTCTCTCGCATATGTTAACAGCTTACATCATTGGCTAGTAATCAGATGGTGTCTTCCCATATTCGACCTCAGATCACATATTCGCATGGGTAGACTCGTACTTGAACGAGATAGAAGACCCTGGATCTAGTTTCATCCATCCGATCTGCGATTTCAGGAAAGTACCAAATCATCTATATAATGGCTTTACATTGATGGTCATCCGATCATGGGTATATATTTGTAGATGACTATCTATGTACATGTAATGAAATTTTATATGTTGAGCATGGGTATGACTTCCCTCAATGATTCATGAAAAAATTCAAAATATCATGATATTATGTATTGTAATTGATGCAAGCCACCATCCGCTTCGGAACCACTTCATCACATCATAAAGCATATCACTCGACATTATCAATTTTTGACTTCATGCTTTAGGGGGAAGTTGTTTAAGATCCATTTGAGCACATCACCCCCAACATTCAGATCAGTAATTTTAGGGATCATCAAACCCTAATTCAGTTGCTACATTCCCTAGACAAGTCATCACTTTGAATGCCTCCTTCCCTGAGAGTTTCCTGGCTTGAAGCCCTCCAAAAATGCCTCCTTGAGAGACCAGGGCAGCCTTGGTCAGGGGTAAATGCACTTCATTGTAGTTAGGCCCATGTAAGGGTTCATTTTAGTGCACTTAGGCCCACTTTGACCTACGCTAGGTGAGATTGAGCGAATTTTTCACAGGGTTCTAGGAATATTCTTATCTTCTGGAGAATTCTAGAAGATTCCCACACTTATCATCTCCTAGGAGCTTGACATTAGATAGGGAATGAGTTAAGTAACCTCCTATCCTCTCATTCCTTCCTCCATGGAAACTAACTCTAAGTTTGGAAGGCCATTCAATACCCTCATTTATGACCAAACCACCTCCATTTTCCTATAAATTGAGCACTCATCTAAGTGATCAAGGGTTGGACTTTGAGAATTTGTAAGGAGATACTATTGGTGTGAGGTTTGAGATTGTAAGAAAGTATTGTTATGTTGCCAGAGTGTTGTGCTATTGATGTGATGTTGGTTGGAACCCAAGCTGGAGGAGTGACATAGGATCAGACTTCATGGTTGTAACTCTTCCTTCTACTTAATAAAGTTGTTTACACATTTTCCCATATTCTTGTTTTTTTGTATGATGATTATATGTGTAAATGCTTTCGATTCCATTTGCTTATGGTAGATAGATCTCTTGCTTTGATTGGTTTTTGTCCTCTGTTTATGATTGTAGGTACTTGTCAAGCGGATTAAGTTCGAGAACGAGCAACGGGAGCCATACAAAGGAGACAAAGGGAAAGCGAAAGATAACAAGTAGGTCCGTTGTCTTATTTATCTTCTATAGAAAAAGGTTAAGCGCTTTAATTATGTTGTTCTAGGTGTAGCTACCCACCTAAGGAAATTGTGTTTCTCCGTAGATGAAAAATTCCACATAACATATGGGTTCAAGTTTTTTAATGCCTAAGGGACTAATCCACCAAATAGGAGGTATGCTGAGGAAGTTTCTTTCGCAAGGATTTCAGAATAATGAAAATATATTACCTCTTGTAAATCGAAATATTGTTCGTTTGCCTAAAATTTTTGGGGGTCTAGCTATCAAGTACCTTGAGCTAATGAATTTAGCTTTGGGAGCCAAAATAGTATGGTGTCTTCCATCAAATTCTAAAGAACCCAAAAGAGAAGTATGGTCAGAGAAGGGATCCAAGACATGGAAATTATGTAAAGTAGTCGTTGATGAGGCTCATCAATAATTATATTATATGGGTCACAATGCCATCCTCCAATTTATTAAATTATATTTTTCTCACATTTATCTACAAATGTTGTTATATTATGATTAGTGTGAGGAGTAAAGATGTGTTACTATATCATGTGGCCTAATGTGTGTTAAATGCAGTAATTGGAGCAATTTTGAGTTGATTTGAGTGCAGGAACTCGGAGTAGACAAGAAAGAGAGATCTAGGAGGTGCTCCACCTCCTTAACTCCTCCAATCAGTCGAAGATCCCCCATTCTATCTCATAAACTCGGTGTCATTGCCAGCCAAGCAAGCCAAGTTCATTGGCAGTCGAGCCAGTGCAAGTCAAGGAAGAGTTAGATTCACCTATTCTCAAGTTACGGAGTCAAATATCCCTATTTTCTAGGGAGTTGTTGGTAGCTCCACTTTTGTATTAAAAAACAAGCTAAGGGACCCATTAATATTCGAAGTTTTATTGTATCCAAGAGGCCATTAAGCTGAAGCACATTTTACTGTTATTTTTATGATGTATTTGACACTTTTTTAATGATAATGAGAAGTTTTGTTTTGATCTAGCACTAAGTTGACTCAGAGGGCTGAAGCTCTTGGGTTAGGGCCTAACCCTAGCAGCTGAAGTTCTTCTCTTGTATCTATATTCTTAGTCTAGAATGTTGATTAATTTCTAAATTTTATTCATGTTTCTTTTAGCTTAGCAGATTGATTAAGTTGTTGCTTATTTATGTTTCCATTAGCTTAGAGGGTAGATTAGTTGTTGCAGTTTAGTATATTAAAATCCATCAAAAATCCTATAACAATGACCCCTATCTCATCTCCCTCATGGGATCATGATTAGAGGACCCCACTCTCACAGCCCAAAAACAGAGTTTGATTTCATGTTCATTGCATAGATCAAATTTTAGCACTAGTTAGATAGTCATTTATGATTTATTGAAAAGATTTACATTTTTTATTTGCTTCTCACGATTGTTGTAGTGTAGAAGGTTGTCCATCTCATAGATCAAGTTCTTAGCAGTAGTTAGATAAGCTTTTCCAAATTCAATTCATCTTTTCCACATTGACATGTAATAATTTACAAATTAAAAGAGAAACAGGTGCAATTTTTATTGCAAGGTTTTTGATCTACAAGAAAGGACCCCTTTCACCAACTCCATTTAGGTATTCTCCACCTTATGTTTATGCATGCCAACCCATGTTTTAAACCTTTGTTTTTCGGTCACTATGAGCAAGCCATCTTAGCCCAAATCTGGCCTTCTTGAAGTATTGGGCTTGGCTAAGGGTGATGATCACCTTCCCCACACTTTCCAAAACTTTCATACACCCTTCCAACACTTCATCTCACCCTTCTTACCCTCCAAACCCTCTCATCCAACTTCTTGTAGCATTTCAAGACATCTTGTAGTAGTACAGGAATCCTGTAGCTCACCTGTAGCAGCTTGTTTTGATCCTGTTTTGATCTGCAATTATAGCCTAGCCTAATTTAGGAGTAGTTTAACCCCTCAGTTTGGACTCCATGACCATAAGTGCCACCTAGACCAGTCCTTTCACTCCTTTTTCCTTCCTACAAGATCAGATAGCATTAGTTCTTTCATTTTCGAATTTAGCAATTAGAACTTTATTTACTCTGTAAGTGTGAATTAGATAGTCAATGCATGCATTCTTGAATTATGAACAAGTAGAATAATCTTCCATTTTCAAGCAACCTTGATATCTAGATGATTGAGTTCAAGATAGAATAGTTTCCTTTGTGAAAATTAGCATAATATTTGTGTCATTTCATAGCATTTACAAGTTGGTAGCTTTCATTTCCTGAGTTAAAAATCATTTACTTTCTCTGCACTAGGACTAGCCTTTGCATTCTGCTTTTAGTAGTTAGACTCCTTTTAGTTCAATAGAGGAAATGGTATGGAACCCTAATGATCAAGTGACCCATTTTCATCTACTGTGTATATAGAACTATCACCTCTAAGTTTGTACGAAACCCTGGGTTGATAAAGTAAAGTTGAAGAGCCTCTAGAAGTTGCAGCACTCTTGGTGAAATACCAGGGCTCACCATATTTTTGGCGTTGTTGCTGGGGAGGTGTCTAGGTACATGTAATTTCTTCTTTTCTTTGTGTTTTGCAGTTCATTTTGAAAAAACACATAAAAAAGAGAAAAAAAACTTCCATGCCTCGTAGGAGTAGAGATGATTTAGGGGGATTCTTTCCAAATACCCCCACACCATCAAACAATCAACCTTCACTCTTCTTAGGTGATTGTAAACTTCCCTCTATGACTAAAGGGGAGTTAGAGGACACCTTAGGTGATCAACCTGAGATATTTGAAGAGCCTATTGGGGAAGAAGAAGAAGAAACCATTCCACATACCTACATCATCACTGAAAACAGAAACGGGGGAGATTTTCCCATCATATAGACTAATGGAGATGCTAGGATGAAAAATATAAGCCCTTCTACCCTTCCTCACTTCCATGGCTTAACCTCAAAGGACCCTGATACTTTTTTGTTTGAGTTTGATGTTGTCTGTAGAACTTATGATTATACCTCTGATGACTAGAAGTTGAAGTTGTTCCCATCCACCTTTAAGGATGCATCCTTTGTTGGTTCATGGGTTTACTTAGGGATAGCATCATTACCTGGGCTCAAATGCAGAAATCCTTTAACAACAATTACAAGGACTATTGTAGGTCCAAAGACACCAAAGATGAAATCTTTAGAATGACTCTTGGACCGGATGAATCCCTGGAAGACTATGAGGAAAGGTTCCAGCTTAGTTGTAAAAGGGTTAGATGCACTCTTAATCCTAAATCACTCAAGTTATTCATTCTTATAGGAATGAAGGAGGACATACTAGAACCCTAAACATGTTTTCTGGAGGATATATTTATTAACTACCCTATGACAACATTAAGACAATATTCAAAAACCATTCTAGGGTTGGTAGGAACAAGGGTAGGTCTATTCAAGCTTTGGCCATTTCCTCTTCCTCCACCACATCTATCAAGAATGAAATTGGAAACATGTTGGAGGACTTTAAAAGTGAAACGGTGCACACCTGTGACTCTACAAATGGACACCATGCAGATCAAGAGGAAACAAGAGGAAGCAGAGAGAGGCTTAGCTATCTTTTTCCCTAAATGCACTAAAAGGCGCCCCATAAATGAATGTCCATTAAATGTTATAGAGGTATGCTCGGTTTGTGAAGAAAACCATTGCATAGATAAATGTCCTTTTCCTGGATTAAAAGTTGTATATCAAGGGGCATAAGGTGGGGCTGAACAACTATGTTACATCAATCAAAGGAGGCCTTAAGGACCTCAGCAGGGCATGCAATGTGCATCCTATTCCTATTACCATCCCAATTAGAATGCACCCCTGCCCCCTTGGTATTATCTTACTCATCCTTCATGGTCCACACCTTCTCCCTAGTCTTACGCACCTCAGTATCCTCCCAACCTGCCAATCAACCATTTCATCCATATGCTTCTACACATCCTTTGTGGAATACCCTATAACAAGGTTGGAGGCCTCAATTCAACCAACCACCTGCTTTACTACCTCCACCTCCATCACAACAACAGGTCATTCATCCTGCTCCATGTAAGCAACCTTAGATGCCTTCTCAACCAAATCCAAACCCGAACAAGAAGAAAGCACAATAGGTCTATAGTGGAGAGACACCTTACCCTACCTATGCTGTGGAGATTCAAGAAATCAACCTCAGGTCTAGAAGAGTGCTCCCAGATAACCAACCTCCATCTCCACCTAAGGATCTTAAAGAGGAAACGGAAGAGAGTGTCCCTAAATTAAATCCACCTCCTTTTCCTAGAATATTGATTCATCCTAATCAGCACACCCCATGAGAGACTGAACTTCTAGGGAATTGAAAAACTTGTGTTAAAATTCCACTCCTCCAAGCTATCAAGGATGTTCCCATCTACAATAATCTTATAAAAGAGAAAACCTTCAAACATCTTGGGAGGAGAAATAAAGACACCCCCACCATCAATGTCATTGGGCAATTGTCTGATATAATGTTGGGGAGAATGATTTTCCCAATAACTAGACCCTAGAATTCATGTGGTAGATGTGCGCATTGATGGCATCATTGTCCCTCACACCTTGAGTGCTCTTGGGGCTGCCATCAATCTGATGACTAAGAAAACCATGCTCAAACTAAAACTCCAAGGGTATTTGAGAAAGACCACAACAGCGTTGCAACTTGCAGATAGGTCCACAGTGGCTCTTGAAGGAGTTTTCAAGGATGTAATGGTCTCTATTGATTCTGGGAGTATCCTACTGAATTCCTAGTTCTCCAGCCCAAGACCAAATTCAATGGCTATCCTCTCATCTTTGGAAGACCATGGCTAGACACTGTTGATGCTGGGAACATGACCATTAAGAATGGGAATTTATCCAAACAGTTGGTGTTGTACCCTCCTTCTCAACCATCCCTAGAGCGTGACTTACCCCTATGGTTGGAAGAGGAGGAGGAAGATGAAGTGTACCATACCGCATCCCATCAAATATGTACCCTATATGCTATTATAGGAGGGGGGCAATCTGATGAAGATGACCTCATTGACCAAATCCTCTAAAACCAGCCCCCCAACACCATGCCTCTTGATGAGCTTGTGAAGGAATCTGAGGGTAATCCTTGGACTGAGTTATGCCTAGTGGACCCAAGTCCTGCACATGTCAAAATGGTAGAATTTGGTCCATCTAAAACCTTGAATGTAAACTCCTCTCTCTCAGCCAACCAAGAAGAGAAGTTGTGCAACATGCTGGGAGAACACTTAGATTCCTTTGCTTAGAGCTATAAAGAAATTAAGGGAGTGAATCCTTTGGTGTGTACTCATCACATCTTTATCGAGGAAGGATGAAAACCAGTGTGCCAACCTCAGAGGAGAATGAACCCAGCCCTAAAAGACATAGCAAAGGAAGAGTTGCAGAAGTTATTGGATGAAGGATTAATTTACCCCATCCCAAATAATGAGTGGGTGTCCCCTCTTGTTTTGGTCCCAAAGAAGAATGGAAAGTGGAGGATCTATTTGGATTATAGAGAGTTGAACAAAGCCACTAAAAAATACCATTTCCCTTTACCTTTAATTGATCAAGTATTGGATGGTCTTGCAAGGAAGAAGTTTTTATCTTTCCTAGATGGATTCAGTGGTTATAATAAGATCTAGATCAACCCATAGGACCAAGATAAAACTACATTCTCTTGTCCTTTGGGTACCTTTTCTTATAGGATCCTTCCTTTCGGATTATGTAATGCCCCTACCACTTTTCAAATGGCAGTTCTGAGCATCTTTGTTGAGCTAGACCATGACTCTGTAGAGATCTACATGGATGATTTCACTCCCTACGGGTGTGACTTCCAGGAGGCTCTCTCTAACTTGGGGGAAGTCCTAAAGAAGTTCATTGAAATTAACCTCTTTCTTAGTCTTGAGAAGTGTGAATATAGGTACTGTCCTGGGCCATTCAATATCTCACGATGGAATACCAGTGGACCGAAACAAAATTGCCATCATAAAAAGGGTCCCTACTCCTCAAAAGCAGAGGGATGTTAGAAGCTTCTTGGGCTTAGCTATATATTATGGGAGGTTTATAAAAGACTTCAGCAAAGTAGCCTCACCATTGTTTGGATTTTTGGCCAAGGACTCTGAATTTTGCTAGTCAGATAGTTGCCAAGAGGCCCTAGAGATCTTGAAAGACAAATTAACTACTGCACCCATACTTAGAGGCCCAAATTGGGCTCTTCCTTTCCACATCAATGTTGATGCATATGAAAAATTTGTAGGAGCATCTCTAAGCCAGATAGATGACAACTTTCCTTGTGCCATTTACTTCATTAGCAAAAATTTGTCTAAGGCTGAATTGAATTACACTATAACTGAGAAAGAACTCTTAGTTGTTGTCCACCCCTTTAACAAGTTCAGACACTACATCACTGGATATCAAAATTTTATGCATACTGACCATGCAGATATCAAGTACTTAATGAAAAAGCCTAATGTGAATGCTATAATTATTATATGGTTGCTTCTATTAAAGAAATTTAATTTAACTATCACTGTTAAGCCAAGTAAAGAAAATGTAGTTGCGGATTTTTTGTCTAGACTTGCTTTGCTTGTAGGTGAGGAATTTATGGTTGATGATCAGCTTCCAGATGAGCACTTATTTTCTATTTCAGTTCTCTCTCCATGGTTTTTTGACATAGCCAACTACCTAGTTGCTACAGATTTCCCTCCAAATCTGTCATCCAGAGAGAAGAGCAGAATTGTAAGGAAGAGTGCCCCTTTAACTTGGATTCGGGAAATCTCTTCAAGCTGGGACCAGATCAAATCTTGAGGATATGTTTCAACGAAGAGGAAGTTTTTGACATCCTCTCAGCCTATCATGATGGGCCTTGTGGAGGTCACTTTGTTGCCAAGAGGAAAGCTTTCAAGGTTTTACAAGTTGGCTACTACTGGCCCAATATCCGCCAAGATGCAAGAAGATACACCAGTCAATGTGATCAGTGCCGGAGGATGGGGAAAACTACTCTCAAGGATGAAATTCCCTTACAACCTCAAGCGGATTTAGAGCCATTTGACAAGTGGAGCATGGATTTCATTGGGCCAATTGATCCACCATCAGGGCAAAAAAAGTACATAATTGTATGCATGATTATTTGATAAAGTGGGCAGAGAAAAAGGTTGTCAAGGTAGAAAAAGAAGAGAAAGTGATTGATTTCTTAAGTGAGAATGTGTTTTACAAATTTGGGTACCCCAGAGAGTTAGTCACGGATCAGGGAGCTCAATTTACATCACATTTGATCGAGAATTTGTTAAGGCAACATCATATCAAGCACAGAAAATCTACTACCTATCATCCTCAGGCCAATGGAAAAGTAGAGGTCACCAATAGGGCACTAGAAGGCATCCTCACCAAGGTTGTGAGTAGCAACAGAAAGGATTGGGCAGACAGATTAGTGGAGGCCACTTGGGCCTATAATACAACTTGGAAGACAACTATTGGTTTCACCCCTTATGACTTGGTCTATGGAAAGAAGGCTCTGCTCTCCATTGAGTTTGAGTACAATACTTTGAGAATGGCAGCACAATTGGATTTAGATGTTACAAAGGTACAGAAGGATAGGTTGCTCCATTTAAATGGCTTGGATGAATTCAAAATGTAGGCCCTCCTACACACTGAAGTTATCCAATTACAGAGGAAGGTCTGGCATGATAGGAACATCAAGGACAAGGTTTTTCAAGAAGGGGATTGGGCTCTGTTATCTGACTCTAGGTTCAAGGACTTCAAAGGAAAATTGATGAAAAGGTGGTTAGGTCCATACCTGATAGAGGAATGCCATGGAAATGGAGTTGCTCAAGTCGGGACCATAAACGAGGAAGGGATTCCATTTCTTGTCAATGGCTATATATTGAATGTTTACAGAAATCCTCTATCTAGGGAATAGTTCATCAGCAACATCAGCAAAGAGGTGAATGTGATTGGAAGTGTCCTAGCTTCCAAGTCATATCATTCCTAGATATTGTTTTTGTTTGTGAAAGAAAAAAAGGAAAAAACAATAAGAGCCCTAGATGAAAACCTCCATGAGGCATCTGAGGCCAACTCATGGGTTTAAAACCTCCTTGAGGCAACCTAGGAGTGATAAAAAAAAGGGATAAAAAAAGGTCCCTGGGTGAAAACCTCTCTTGAGGAACCTAGGGTAGACAGGCAAGTTGAAAACCTCTCTTGAGGCACCCTGTGTATCCCTAAAATATATATATATATATATATATATATATATATATATATATATATATATATATATATATATATATATATATATATATATATATATATATATATATATATATATCTATATATATATATATATATGCCATGACAGGGGTCTACAATCTATCCATTAAAATTTTTTGTCATTTTGCAGGTTTTGAGGACAGTGGCAAATTGCAGAGCTCCAGGGATAGCATGCTCAAGTTCCATTCAAGTTTTCCCTTCATCCACTCCATACCATCCATGAAAACCATGTCCTCACCACTCTCACCCATCCTTGGGGCTCAAAAACCCATTTTCAGGCCCTCTCTAGATTGCTACAGGATGTCCTATAACTACTACAAGAAGATCATGTAGCACTACAGGATGTCTAAAATTCTACAGGAAAATGATATTATGGGGAAAATCATCATGCATGACCTATCCAAGGCTAATTAGAGTCCTCACACCTTGATCCAACCACTCACCCATCCTCCATGCATCCTTGATTCACAAAAAATCACCATCTCTCAAAACCAACCGTGAGCTTTGTCTCATTCAAAAGAAAAAAACATAGAGGACATTTCCTCCATTTTCGTAGTCCTTCACTACTCCACCAAGGCTGTAACATCAACCTCCAACCCCTACACTCTTTATCATCACTCCCCTAAAGTGAAAATCGTTGAAAAAGAAGAAAAAAAGGGTTGCTACAGGATTTCCTGTAGCAACCTGTGCCACTATTGCAATAAGCCTGAAACCTAGTTTTTCTTCCCATCAAGTTGAGGGGATGATACCATCATTTTGAAGCACCTTTCCATTCCAAGCAGGACTCTACAGCAGCAGCAAAAACACCTAGGATATCAACAAAGCACCTGCACACATGAACAACACCAACAGTCAAATACACAGAGCAAAGAAAGTATACATAGGAGCAAAAATACAACAAGATAACTCCCTAAGCAGCAGCACAGAGGTCCAACACTCCAGCATGCATCGATCGAGCACAAGGTAGGCACAAGTATGGTAACCTCTAAGCTCCTCCCTAGGTGTAAAATAATGAAAAATGTATGAATGTTGAGGTAAGGTCTTTTTATAAGTTGGAGGTGGCCAGTTAACTTGGCCACCCTCAGCTAGTGAACGAAAAGTGATCTATCAGTCATCATGCAACATAGGAGTGTCACATCAATCAAAATCAGTTAAGAGGGAGTGGGTGTTGATTACGAGGAACAAGGGAATGATCACTCCAGGTGGGCCAATGATGCAAATGAGGAAAACTCATACCACTTCCAGTCATCACAGTGCTCCAAGCCCTAGCCACAAATAGCATATAATGTACCAAAGCTCAAAATTTCTTGCATCCTCTCATTTCAAAGTCAGCTAAGGTAGGAACATGCTTGGGAAGCCATCGAGAGAGTCAAACCCTACTCTATCATTCCTACAGGAGGCAGCTACAGGAAGCTACAGAAAGCTACAGGGAGCTATAGGAAGAACAAAAATTGCTATATGAAGCCTCCAAGGGGTAAGAACGATGCCTAGGGTCAATTTGGTCTTCAATTATCATTATACCAGGCCTTATGGTGAAAATTAAGTGGCCCCTCTCTTTATTTTGTCCATGATTTACATGTTGGTGCACCTTGAACTCTCTTAGTAATTACAGTCATCTTGTGGATTAAAAGAGTTTTTTGGCTATAAAATACAAGGGATATACATAATTTTCATCAACTAGAGGTTCCACCCCTATATTCCCTTTGAATTCATATTGGAGCTATCACAGGAAGAAACCCTCCTACACCTAATTGAAAACAGAGAAGAAGATGGGAGGGGGATTCAATATGAGAGAGCCTACAGATACTAAGAGAATTCACCTTCATCCCCCTATAGTAGACATTTTCAGGAGGCATTAGTGGTTAGGTTTATTTGAGCTTCTAAAAGGATATGATGATGATATCACTTATGAGTTTTCCATGGCCCTAAACCCTTAGGCAAGAGCTAATGCTACCACTGTGGTGAGGGGATTATCCATTACCATCAATCCTGAGCTGATTAGCAGGGTGACAACACTTCCCCTAGGGGTCCAGTGGAGAAAAGAAGACAAGTCCAACAATGCCCTTGCTAAGAAGAATTTCTTCACTGATGATGAGAAACCAATTGAAGATAAAAATGGAGTCAGAAGGGAGAACCTCCCCTATCCCTAGGATGAGGTGGCCTACCATATCCTTAAGTTCATCTCTTGTGAAGGAAGACTGAGTGTAGTCTATGGCTACCAGTTCAGATTGCTCCATGAACTGAGATGTCGAGCCAGATTTCCCATAGCCCAAAGACTCGGTGTGGCTTATTTCCTCCTACATTCCATCATGGACATGAGCCAGAAGGTGAAAGAGGGCAAGCAACAACACTTAGGACACCATGGCCTCATCAAACTAATAGTGGAAGATGCTTTGAATAAATTAAGGGTTATTTTCCTTTGGTCCACATTCAGAGATATGGACAGAGAATCCTTCCTTGACACTCAAGTCCTTGCACTTGGTGAGACCCCAGCCTCTAGTGTTGAAGGAGAAGAAGCAGAGGCAGAAGAGGAAGGAGAGGAAGAGGCAGAAGAAGAAGAAGAGGTAGAAGAAGAAGAGGAAGAGGTAGAAGAAGAAGAGGAAGAAGAGGCAAAGGCAAAGAAAACAGAGGAAGAACCAAATAAAAATGAAGAGGTGGAGGAAGAATAAAAGGAACAAGAAGAGGAGGAGGAGCAGGGAGAACCGAGCCCTGAGAAAACCACTGCACCTAGAGAAGAGGAGGTATCCCCAAAGAAGAAAATTTTGTCTCTTGAACACCTTGAAAAGGAGGTAGCTATTGTCCTAGTTTCCTTGGGCACACCAATCAAACCTAAGAAGAAAAGGAAAAGGCAAACTCCCCTCTACTTCAAAAAAGGAAAAGCACTAGAATTAAATAGGGGAAGCCTCAAACTCCCACAAAGACCCTTATTATAATTGAAGAATCACCAAGTAAAAGAGAGGAGTTGGAACCCATTGAAATGAAAGTTGAGAAAGTCGCATCTCCTGGAGCCATTTCAAAGACTCCCATAACCTATGTAAGAAATCATGTCACCAAGTCAACCTCCTCTAAGCAGTTGAAGGCACCTATCATACTCCAACAAAAAGGAAAAGGAATGTTGCAAGAAACATAGAGCCTGCTAAGGGAAATACAGATAGTGCTATAGGAAGAGTAGAAAATGCTACAAGAAGGGCAGAAAATGCTACAGGAAGAGAAAAAGGGGCAGAAAGAAGGAAAAGAGGCAACACAACAGTTACAAGAGGGGGAAGCTTCTCCAAGAACATTCAGAGATATTTTTCAGAGGTACAAGAGCTTAGTCCATGGCCCAATTTGAGCTCCTATTACAAGTTCATTGAAGGAGGCAGAGTGATACCACAAAAATGTGTAGTCCCTCTCTTCTTTGAACTTGAGGCAAAAAGAGGAAGGACACATAGATGTATGCAGATTGCCAAATCCAAGAAAGTGGAAGATGTGGGCCTTATGGAAGAAAAGCTCCTAGAAATGTACAAGGAGTTGACTGAGTTAAGGGATAGAGAATACACAATGAGAACATGGCTACAAGAAGAAAGCACATGGTTGAGGAATAAATTGCAAGATAAGGAGACCCAATTGGCTACAATGGAAAGCCTCTCCATGGAGGAACTTCAATGCAGACTTCCATCCAAATATTATGCACTTTTCCTCAAGGACCAATGGATGTAGTTCCAGATTAAGACATTATCACAACGTCGATTCATTCCATTCCAGGACTATAGGCAGTTTATTGAGTTGTGTGACAAGAGTATCGTTGAAGATAAAGCCAAATTAGTTGAATTTTACCTACATAAACTCACCTTAACTGACATGAATGTTTAGGATCCCAACGCAAAGTTGGGAGACTTGTAGTTTATGGCCCTTGCATCTTGGATGAGTCATGAGGAGGCCAAGGTTGAGGAGGTGAAGAGGGTATTGGTAAAAGAATAAAAAGAACCCCTCTACGTCAGAGCAGATCAGATAAGTTCCATGGTTGTAATTAGTAATCACAACATCATTTCCAATGATGCTAAGTTTGCACCTAGATACCTTAACACCCAAGAGCAGGCCATCTCCCACTTTGAGGACACTCTTAGGTTGTTGGGGAGAGAGAGCCAACAAGCACATCAAAGAAGATGTAATACCCTGCCACATAGTCTCTAGATCAGGGAGTATCACTCTCCTGAGAGATTGAGGAATGCATTGGATAGAAAAAAATTGTACAAGAAGGTCATGCAAAGATTGAAGGTCAACTAGATTGGACTTAAGCTCAGTCCACCTTTGTTGTTGGGTTTACAGGAAGGAAGGAAGGAAGAAGAGGAAAGGAAGCAATGGGAAGACATAGATAAAAATGCAGGCTTCTATCCTCAGGAAGACACACCATCTATAGAAGCTTGGGATGTCAGAGAGGCCACCAGGGCCATGAAGGACATGGACATAAATGACTAGGTTGCTCAGAGGATGAGCAATAGTTTCAGTAGGGGGTGATGATGAGGCTCATCAATAGGTATATTATATGGGTCACAATTCCATCCTCCATCTTATTAAATTATATTTTTCTCACATTTATCTACAAATTTTGTTATATTATGCTTAATGTGAGGAGTAAAAATGTGTTAGTATATCATGTGGCCTAATGTGTGTTAAATGCAGGAATTGGAGAAATTTTTAATTGATTTGAGTGCAGGAACTCAGAGTAGACAAGAAAGAGATATTCTAGGAGGTGGTACACCTCCTTAACTCCTCCAATCAGTCAAATATCCCCCACTCTATCTCATCAACTCGGTGTCATTGGCAGCCAAGCAGGTCGAGTTCATTGACAGTCGAGCCAGTGCAAGTCAAGGAAGAGTTAGATTCACCTATTCTCGAGTTAGGGAGTCAAATATACCTATTTTCTAGGGAGTTGTTGGTAGCTCCACTTTTGTATAAAAACAAGCTAAGGGACTCATTAGGATTTGAAGTTTTATTGCAGCCAAGAGGCCATTAAGTTGAAGCACATTGATTGTTATTTTGATGATGTATTTAACACTTTTTGAATGATAATGAGAAGTTCTATTTTGATCCAATATTGAGTTGACTCAGAGGGTTGAATATCTTGGGTTAGGGCCCAACCCTAGCAACAGAAGTTCCTCTCTTGTATCTATATTATTAATCTAGAATGTTGATTAATTGCTTAATTTTATTCATGTTTCTTTTAGCTTAGAAGATTGATTAAGTTGTTGCTTATTTATGTTTCCATATCTTAGACAGTAGATTAGTTGTTACAGTTCAGTAGAGTAAAATCCATTAAAAATCATGTGATAGTGACCCCTATTTCAGCTCCCTCATGGGATCATGATAAAAGGACCTCACTCTCATAGCCCAAAAACAAAGTTTGATTTCATGTTCATTGCATAGATCAAGTTTTAGCATTAGTTAGATAGTTGTTTATGATTTCTTGGAAAGATTTACATTTGTTATTTTGCTTCTCATGATTGATGTAGCTTAGAAGGTAGTCCATCTCATATATCAAGTTCTTAACAGCAGTTAGATAAGATTTTCCAAATTCAATTCATCTTTTCCACATTAACATGTAATAATTTGCAAATGAAAAGAGAAACAGGTGCAAGTGTTATTGTATGGTTGTTGATCTGCAGGAAAGGACCCCTTTCACCAACTCCATTTAGGTCTTCTCTACCTTCTGTTGATGCATGCCAACCCATGTTCTAAACCTCTTTTTTTTCGGTCACCGTGAGAAAGCCATCTTAGCCCAAATCTGGCCTTCTTGAAGTACTGGGCTTGGCTAAGGGTGATGATCACCTTCCCCACACTTTCCACAACTTTCATACACCCTTCCAACACTTCATCTCACCATTCTTACCCTCCAAACCCTCTCATCCAACTTCTTGTAGCATTTCAGGATACAATGTAGCTTACCTGTAGCAACCTGTTTTGACCTTGTTTTGACCTGCAATGATAGCCTAGCCTACTTTACGAGTATTTTAACCCCTCATCTTGGACTCTGTGACCAAAAGTGACACCTAGAATAGTCCTTTCACTCCTTTTTCCTTCCTGCAAGATCAGATAGCATTAGTTCTTTCATTTTCGAATCTAGCCATTAGAACTTTATTTACTCTGCAAGTGTGAATTATATAGGTAATGCATGCATTCTTGAATTATGGACTGATAGAATAATCTTTTGTTTTCAAGCAACCCTGATATATAGTTGATTCAATGCAAGATAGCATAGTTTTTTTTTCTGCAAATTAGCATAAGATTTTTGTCATTTCATAGCATTTACAAGTTGGCAGATTTCATTTCCTAAGTTAAAAGGCATTTACTTTCTCTACGCTAATAGTAACCTTTACATTCTGCTTTCAGTAGTTAGACTCCTTTCAGTTCAGTAGAGGAATGGTCTAGAATCATAATGGTCAAGTGACCCAGTTGAGGGTGGCATGAGTAGGATTATGCATATACTATGTATATAGCATTGTCACCTCTGAGTTTGTACATAACCCCAAGTTGATAAAGTAAAGTTGAAGAGCCTCTGAAAGTTACAACACTCTTGATGCAATGCCAGGGCTCACCAGTAGCCCCATCCATTATTGACAAGTTGGAACAGAAAACAAGAAATTGAGCATGTATTCATCTTTGGATAGATCAATTCCCATACACAGATATTGCAAAAGAAAATGATGGAGTCATGGAGTTGGCATCATGGATGGTAGAAAAGGATTTACAAAGTTCAATGATATTTCGTAGTGGGACCATAATGGACAATGGATTGGATGGAGTTGTCCTAATTTCCCCTCACATTTTATATAACCACATTGGATTTCTTTGCTTAAAGCTTTAAAGGGTTTTTCCCCAATTGTCACCTCCAAGTTGGATCAACGAATTTGGATGGGCTGAGTAAGAAAAATCATATACACAATTTGAGCGGGTTATGAACTATTGATTCAAAACTTCCCTCATTCTCCTCCGTGTAATAGCCCCAGGTTAAGTAACCATGTAAATAAAAATAAGACCAAGGTCATGGGACACGTATTTCAAGTTGAATGCAAGGAAAAAAATTAAAGTGGGCATCACTTGTGGTTAATTAATGGTTATGGAAATTGGCACTGCCATTGGCAAAGGCAAAAGGAAATAAATGGAATTAGTTAAGGAAATAAAGGAAAATTGGAGAAAAGGAATATGAAGAAACAAGAATATGCATGCAAGGGAAATTAAAGAGAAAATAAAGGAAAATTAAAGAAAAGAGGAAAAGGAAAGGAAGAGAGACCATGCATCAATGATAAAAAGGCACCTGAGAAACAATTGACAGCTTATGATTAATTTTTAGCTTTTGATCAGGTTTAGATTATTTTCATAAATCAAACTCCAAGAGGAGAGAGAGAGCACTTGGACACACAGAAGCAAGCAATAAAAGGACAAGCAAAGGAAACCAAGGGAACGCAAGGAGAAGATTGGAAGAGTAGCTAAAGCAGGAATATTTTCCAACAGGTTGCATGCGTGATTTCCTTATTGGGATTTGAATGTATGGTGCATGCATTTGGTTTATATCATTACTTTGTTGTCATAGGCATGGGATTTTCCTGGATTGATAGTGGTTATACCCTTACCTTGCCATTTCCTGGATAGCCATGGTGTGATGGGATTCATTCTTGCTTAAGTTTTGGATTGTCGAAAGATTTTGGCTCCTGGTGAGGTGGCATCAGGAAAATCCCAAGGGTTGGGAGTGGAGATGGTTCTATTTGGGAAGCCCTCGATAGGCAGGTGGAGACAGGAAAATTCCTCTCTATATGGTGAGGAAAGTGTGAGGCATCCAGGATTGTTTTGGTGACTAGTGATTTATGGACTGGTTTAGGTGAAATCACTTTGGTTAAGGGTTGAGGTTGTTTAGCCTCCGGAAGCCTTGGTTGGTTCTATTTTGGTTTATCCCATGTGATCCCACATTCATGCTTGGAATATGGAACTACGGTGATTGGGCTTAAATAAAGTTTTGGTTCAACCCAATCTATGGTCGAGTGGTACATGGAAGTCCCTGACTTGGTTAGCATTTGCATATGGTAATATGTGTTATTATTTAATGAGATCAATGAGCACAATTTTTGGTTTGGTATCTGATTATATGACAGGCTTGTCATGGTTTCTTTATGGTTAAATACGATTTATAAGCATGGTATATTTATCATTATGTGATCTAATCTTGTTATGGTGTATTCCCTGGTTTGACAAGATCTTAGTAATATATTTGAATGCATGAGCTAATATGTGTTGTTGCAACTAGAAAGAGAGTGAAGTAAGCCTTATTGATGATTCTCTAATGAAATTAATGACGTAGTGAACAATTATGCATTCATGACTTATATGTGTAATGTTTACCAAGTGTTTACATAAATAATTATCATGTATTTGCCAAGCTTGAGCAGGAACAAAGCCAAGAATAGTGCATCAAGACTTGCACAGGTTAATGACAAATTTCTGGAAGGATATGGGCAGTTGGATGATTTTTGGCTTAAGTTTCTAGAACCAAACTTTGAAACTAGGAATCCTTTTCCCCAACCACATTGAAGTTGTATCATCTAAATGGTTGTAGCGGTTGGGAGAATGGGTCATCCATGAGGTTGGAAGCCTTTAGCCATATTGACTTCCTTTTGTGCATTTGGTTGGGTTGTTAGATAGGTCAAGGAGTGGCCAAGACTCAAGAAAAAAGTCACCAATGGAATGAAGTTGTTGATGGTGTGCTCAGGTGTCTATGAGTGTTGCAGGAAGTGTTGGACAAGTTGGTAAGTTATACACCATTTCCATAACTAAATCTTGGAGGCCGAGTCATGTATAGTAACTCTCAGCTCATGTTTACCCTATTGAGCTTGTAAAGGTGGGTAAAAGTGGGGGCGGGGGGGTGTTAAACTCCGAACCAGTTATGGAGGAGAATTTGGAACAGAGATGGACTACCCAAAATTAATCTTGTTTGTTAGGAGTTGGTTCATGTGAAAATTTTGACTGTGCAAAATATTAGACAATGAAACATCCATGGGCCCTCCTAGTGTGCTTCATGTGAGAAGGTTGAAGCAAATATTTCTCATGTCCTTCATTAGTGTTCATTCACAGTGGAGGTATGGAAGCTAGTGCTAGAAAAGGTGATAAATAACCCTTCCATCACTAAGAGTTGGCAAGAAATGTTTGAGCAATGGAGTCAAAAAATTCCTTGACAGTGTTAATAAAATTCAGTTGCTATGAGGTGATGGATGGCACTTCCAAAGTATTTGTGCTGGGTGATTTTTCTAGCTCACAACCAAGTAATTTTCAACATTTCACATCCCAATCCAATTAAATCAACCCTCAAAGCAACCCAAATTCTCTTTGAGACAATTTCAGCTCGAGGCTATGATCCAAAGGAGTTAAATGTGTTTTCATTGAGTGAAAGGGATTGTTTAAATTTGGGTTAGCCCTATAATCATGCTGGTAGCTTCAATATTAAGCCCTTTGTTGATAAATATTCCTTAATCATAATGGATCATGATGAATTTAAGAATTGGAGGAGAAATAAGGAGAGGTGTTCCCTTTTCTTTGACGAATCTTCAAAGGGAAACCCTGAGGAGGCTAGAGTGAGAGGGGTTATTTTTTTCCTCAACGAAGAAAGAGAGATTCAGTATGCTTGGGGTTTATGAACTTCAACCAACAACCGAGCTAAATATCTAGCATTATGGAAATTATTAGACTTGGAATTTCAAGGAAAATCCATCATCTATCCATCTTTGGTGACTCAATGATTGTAATCCATCAAGTGGTCAAGATAAAGGAGAACTCAAACCAAACTCAAATTCCCATTCTGCATAGGATAATTCTCCAAATTTCTAAAATTGACAGTGTGTAATTTTATCATATTAAAAGAAACCTCAATCTAGTCGTAGATTCTTTAGCAAGCAAGGGTGCCACCTTGGAACAAGGAGTGATGGTCTTGGATAATGGAAGTCAAATCCATAAGCCCTTTCCAAGACAAGTATGATTTCGAAGCTAGCACTTGGAGTCATAAATCAAATTAAGGGATGGGATGTATGTTGTCCCACTGTTAGAGCATAAATAGGAGTAATGCTATAATCCCTCTCATTCTTATTGTTTTGGTAGCCATTTTTCCATGTTGAGGTTTGGATCTGTGTTCTCATCCAAAGCATCCATGTACTTCAAGAACTGTGAGTGGACAAATTTATGAAGAACCTTAATGTTAATAAATTCTAATGGAGGCTTATAATTAACAACATCACATTTTACTACCAAGAAATATTCTTGAGCATGCAGACATTAATGGATCAGGGCATAATTTGTAGAATGAGAATTATGGTTTTGGATTCCTATGTCTGGCATTTGCGTGGAAAACATTGCATCATTGAAGGCGAAGGGAGGATAGTTGATTCAACGAAGGCATAATTGTATGGTTAGAAGAGGAGGTATGATATTTCTCTCGTAGGTTTTTCCATCTGATTATCATTCCATGTGGGAGAATCAAAAGACTGTGATGTGAACCTCTAATGGAGGATATCAATTTCTATTTATCCCAACTGTTGGATTCCATGGAGTTCATTATAATCTTAAGTTCCAGGCAGAGAGAAATGATTTTGATTGAATTGTGAGCCCATTTTGACTTGCTAAACCAGTGTAGGTTTTAACCTCGTACAGAAATTACCTGCATACGAATTCTAAAACACAGAAAATAAACAATGCAAGATCATAACACATAAAACACATATACATAGAGAATTTCCCTTGGATCCCAAAACTGGGACTACCAACTTGATTTTTCATTATATTCCTTTCAATGTTACAATATGTATTTATACATGTCGAAGCATCCAATACCATGGACCGAAAACCATCGCGTCCAAAACCATGTGCAAAAATCATCCACAAAACCATAGGTAGGTCCGCCCCAGACCCCATAGAGTGGGGTTACCTACACCCCTCAAACCACCTATGACTCCCCCCGCTGCGCAATCGGTGCAATGAAGGGGGGGCTCCACCCCCCTTCTAACCCCCCGGTTAACTACGTGGGCTAGTTGTGGAAAGAATATAACACAACCCAACATTCTCCCACTTGTTGTTTTCTTTCCACAGGGGGTCACAAGAGAGCGTAGTCATTTATCCAGCCCTGCAACACCCATTGTTTCTCTACACCAAGAGAACTTCTCAAAGCTCACAGATTTTGTCAATGCATCTGCAGTATTCTTCAAAGTGTCCACCTTTACCAGCAACACCTTTTTGTCTTCTATCATACCCCTCACAAAGTGATACTAAACATCAATGTGCTTTGTCTTTGAATGATATGTAGGGTTCTTTGCCAAGAAAATTGCACTTTGGTTATCACAGTCTATCCTTATAGATCCCTATACTAACCCCATATTTGAACACGATCTCTGCAACCAAACGACTTCCTTGCTTGCATGAGTGGCTGCCATGTATTCTACCTCTGTAGTTGATAGTGCCACTACAGATTGTTTCTTACTCATCCAACTGACTACACCTCCAAATAGGTTAAACACATACCCACTTGTAGATCTTCTCTGATCCAGATCTCCAGCCCAGCCTGCATCAACAAAGCCACGAATATCCAAAACTCTGTCCAATCCTGGTCTTCCTTGGTAGCACAAACCATAATCACTAGTGCCACACAAATACCTAAAAACCCGCTTCACTACTGTACAATGCTCCTTCCCTGTTTTGACATAAACCTACTCAATACTCCCACTGCATGTGTAATGTCTGGTCTAGTACAGACCATCACATACATCAGGCTATTGATTGCACTTGCATATGGAACATGGGACATATCCTCTTCCTCTTCTTGTGTCTTAGGACATTGTTCAGCAGATAACTTTACACCTATAGGAATAGGAACCTTCACTGGTTTATTATCCTGCATATTAAACCTTTGCAATATTGTCTCGACATACTTCCTTTGTTTTAGCCATAGCTTCCTCTTTGCTCGATCTCTTTTAATTTCCATGCCCAAAATATAGTTTACAGCACCAAGATCTTTCATGTCGAATTTGGAGGACAATTGGGTCTTCAAATCCTGGATAATTTCTTTGTCATTTCCAACGAGCAACATATCATCCACATACAAGACCAGATAAATAACACGGTCACCAATTAATTTAAAATACACACAATGGTCTGCTTTGCTTCTGGTGAAGCCAAGTCCCCATATAAATGTATCAAATTGTTGATACCACATCCTTGGTGACTGTTTTAACCCATATAGAGACTTCTTTAACTTGCATACCAGTTCTTTCTTACCCTTCACCGCAAAGCCTTCAGGTTGCTTCATGTAGATCTCCTCTTCCAGATCCCCGTGAATAAATGTTGTCTTCACATCCATCTTTTCTAACTAAAAATCAAAAGCAGCAGCAACAGATAAAAGTAATCTAATAGAAGCTACCTTGGCAACAGGAGAAAAAATATTACCAAAATCAATTCCCGGCACTTGGGAATAACCTTTTGCTACCAACCGAGCTTTGTATTTCTCCACCTTTCCTTCTGCATTTGTCTTATTCTTAAACACCCATTTGCTACCAATGGGTTTCCTTCTAGTCGGAAACTCCACCAGATCCCAACCCTCATTTTTGTGCAAAGATGCCATCTCATCAACCATAGCCTCTTTCTAGAGTTTTCCATCCTCTGAATATACTGCTTCCTTCACAGTTCTAGGATCATCATCAGTAATAGATAAAGCAAAATTTAAACAGAAAGCAGATGGACTATACCTTTCTGGCTGCCTTCTTTCTCGAACTGATCTTCTCACACCCAGAGTTTGTGGCTCTTCATCTTCTGATTCCTCCTCTGCTGTAGAGTTTGATTCTTCCTTTTTTATATCAAACTCTATCTTCTCAGGTTCTTTTGTTTGGACTTTATGTTTAATAACATCTTTCACCTCTCTGAACACCACATCTCAGCTATACACAACCTTCCTTGTTACGGGGTTCCAAAGCTATTAACCCTTTAAACCATCCTTATAGCCAATAAAGATGCACTTTTTAGATTTACTACCCAACTTGGTTCGTTTCTCCTTTGGAACATGTAAATATGCATCACATCCAAATACCCTCAGATGTGAAAGAGATGGTTTCTTACCAATCCATACCTCTTGTGGAGTCTTATCCTCCAACGTTGATGAAGGTGATCTGTTGACCAGGTAACATGCCGTCTCCACCGCCTCTGCCCAGAATTCCTGTCCTAACCCGGCAGCGCTGAGCATGCTTCTTGCCCTTTCCATCAATGTCTTGTTCATTCTTTCTGCAACTCCATTTTGTTGAGGTGTATATGGAGCAGTCTTCTGTCATGCTATACCACACTTCTTACAGAATTCTTCAAATTCCTTACTGCAAAACTCTCCACCGTTATCTGTCCTAAGCACCTTTATCTTCTTCTCTGTCTGGTTTTCCACCAGAGCCTTAAATTCTTTAAACCTATCAAAGACTTCAGATTTCTTCTTAAGGAAATATATCCATGTATTCTTTGAGAAGTCATCTATAAATGATACATAGTACACAGACTTACCCAGTGATGGAACCTTCACAGGTCCAAACACATCAATGTCCACAAGATCTAATATATGTTTCGCCCTCTTGCCACCAGAGGGGAAACTCACCCGATTTTGCTTCCCATATACACAATTTTCACAGAAATCAAAATCCAGAGAGCTATTATTCATACCTTCTACCATACCTTTACCATGAAGTATTTGATGGCCCTTCTCTCCAATATGTCCAAGCCTTCAATGCCACAGAATGGTCTTCTCTCCAGAGATGACTAGATTTTCTGCTCCATTTTCAGGAACCACAGAACTGTTGGACCCATCAACAACAGTGCTACCTTGAAGCTTGTACAGAGTTCCAATTCGAACTCCACGCATCAATATCAGTGCCCCCCGAACCATCTTGTAGGTATCCTTCTTGAAAATTGTTTTTACACTTGCATCATCCAGCTTGCTTATAGAAATCAGATTTCTGGCTAATGCAGGAATATGTAGAACACCCGGAAGTGTTCTAACCCTTCCACTTTTGCAACTTCAACTTTACTTTTCCACAACCAACGATTATAACCTTCCTGTCATCCCCCAAGAAGACATCACCACCATCATATTTCCCATACTCGCCGAACCACTCTCTATGGGGAGTGAAGTGAAAGGATGCACCTAAGTCAATCAACCATGCCTCATGATCTACATGTGTACTTGAAGAAGCCAAGTACACATCCCCACCTTCATCTGAGGTGGTTTTCGCCTCTGCAGAAGGAGCATCATCAGATCCCTTTCCTTTATCAGGAGCTTTAGATTTACAGTCCCTTTTGTAGTGCCCTTCCTTTCCGCATTTCCAGCACACCACCTTTACAGGTTTTCCTAGAGATTTAGATCTCCCTCTAGATTTAGATATCCCACTCGATGAATTATTTTTGTTTCTGTTCTGGGACCATCCTTGTACAAACAAAGCATCACCATTCTAGCTCTCCATATTTTTCCTTCTCATTTCCTCCATCAGCAAGGATGAGACTATTTCATCAAACTGTAAGGCAGTTGCATTGCTACCTATTGCAATAACCAGACTATCCCACGAATCTGGTAGAGAACACAACAAACTAATGCACTTATCTTCATCTGAAATTTTGATATCAATAGATGGTAGCTGACTTACCACAGTATTAAACGCATTCATATGCTCTGTCACTGAGTCTCCATCTTTCATCCTCAGGTTATACAGCTTTTTCCGTAGGAACAGTTTATTCACCAGAGACTTAGATTGGTACAAAGTCCCTAACTTGTCCCAGAAAGCCTTGGCCGTAGCTTCCCCTGATACATTTAGCAATATTGAATCTGATACACATAATCGTATTGTGCTCTTTGCCTTCCGATCTAACTTCTTCCATTCTTCATCGGACACTCCTGTTGGTTTAGTACCCGGATCTACCACGATCCACTGATCTTTATCCACCAACAGATCCTCCATCTTGAGTTTCCACAACTCAAAACTCTGACCATTAAATTTCTCAATCTTTATCTTTCCACTGCTCGCCATCCTCTTTCACCACCCAAATCGATCCCACAGATCTCCCACTGAACAGGGTCTACCACAGGCCCGAGCGAAACCCCTCAGCAACAAAGGCATCCCCTTGGAGCCAAAACAACTCTGATACCAAATGTAGGTTTTAACCCCTTACAGAAATTACCAACATACGAATTCTAAAACACAGAAAATAAATAATGCGAGATCATAATACATAAAACACATATACACAGAGAATCTCCCCTGGATCCCAAAACTGGGACTACTAGCTTGATTTTTCGTTATATTCCTTTCAATGTTACAATACATATTTATACATGCCGAAGCATCCAATACCATGGACCGAAAACCATCGCGTCCAAAACCATGTGCGAAAATCATGCACAAAACCATAGGTAGGTCCGCCCAACCTAACATAGGGGCTAAAACCAAAATTTTCCTGGGCACTGCCCCGAACCCCATAGAGTGGGGTTACCTACACCCCTCAAACCCCCTGTGACTCCCCCCGCTACGCAATCGGCGCAACGAAGGGGGGCTCCACCCCCCTTCTAACCCCTCGGTTAACTACGTGGGCTAGTCATGGAAAGAATATAACACAACCCAACAACCAGAAGTTGAATATGTTGGAGGCTAAATTGGCAAGTTTGTAGGTGGAGACCGACTTATTGACCATCAAGATGGGTAATTTGACCCTCCTACCTAAATCAGAATTAGTTGGGGGGGGGGGGGGGCAGTGAAGAAGTTGAAGTCTTTGGGGTGCAACAAGAATCAAATTCAGAATTGAACATGTTGGTATCCAAGGAAGAGTCCTCTCCCTCACTGCCAATATTTGTAAATAATGGAATTGAAGACACCCCTAATCTAGGGGTGAACCCTGATGAGTAATTTTGTTTGTTGTTATAATCTATGTACTGTAAATTCATAATAGTTTTTGGAGTGTTTTGGAGATCATATAAGGATAGTTTGTTTCAAACAGTTGCATGTAGACAGAGGAGCATGAAAATCAACCTTTTTTGGATTATTTTGAGTGTAGAAGAAGAAGATAATGTTCCCTATGTAAAAGGTTTTGGCCTTTAAACCAGGCTACATTAACATAAAACCCATAATCATTTCTTAATATATATATATATATATATATATATATATATATATATTGACATCTCACTTTTAATATTTTATCAATGAACTTGTATGAGATTCTTAAAGGCCATAAATTACTGTAAATATCTTTGCATCTTCTCCAAAACTATTTTTAGGTTTTGGGGTTTTAAAAATATTTAGGAATATTTGGTAAAGTGATGATTAATTAGAACTCATGCGAGTCCATGTTCTTAGAATTGAGAAAATCCTTGAATATACTAGATTACTATTCATGCATGCATTGTGAACCCTCTTGGCTCTTCACCCATACTACGCAGCGCATAAGCTACAATATTTATACCTAATTTCTTATTAGTCTAGGTTTGATTCTTCATTTTATTTTATTTCATCCCAATAATGTTTTTAATAAAATTCATAGAATCTCAAAGTTCCATTAGAAATGGAACTTGGTTTTGATACCATATAATGGCACGATATTAAAACATATAAAATTACTTACAGAAATTCAAGACCATTAATGAACAACATGAAAAAGTATTCATTAATAATTACATAATCTACATGATACATGAGTGGGAGGAATCATACCTAGGAAATGAAGAGCCCGACTTATTTATACTTGTGAACACTAGGTTATTATGATTGTGTTGACTACAACAAATGTGTTGGGGATGACTCTCCCCCAACCATAGGCTCAACTACATTATTTCTTTCAACAATTGGCCAACCTTGAGTCCTTAATTTACTACCTTTCCCAGTGAATCATTCATATTCTAGAATTATTATAGGAAAGGAATGCCTCACATCCTCCTTCTCATTTATTAAATAAAACAATTTGTTTCACAAATACAAGGAAATTCTTCATGTACATAATCCATGTTTTCTCTTTTATAAGTAAAATTTTATTATATTACTAAGAATTTACATAAAGTACAGACATATCAATTATTTAACAAGAAGTGTCTGAATTGAGCATATGCAAACAATGCTTATCTAGCTTGGGACTAGCATTGTGCATGTCTTAGGGATGGCCATCTACCCATAGATGGGAAACCATATGGTTTCCCTTAATGTGATGAAACTAGTTATAACTGCAAAAAACAAAACTAATATGCAAATGAGAAATCAAGACTGAAAAGGCCTTTCCTGATTCCTGGTAGTAGTCAAAACCATGCCTAGAGTTGATTGAAGGGATCATTCTAACCTTTCTTTAGCCATGGTGGTATTTCCCACTCGATAAGTGTTCTGCCAAAGCTAGTGTCAGCATCTTTCTATAGTTCCTCTTTTCTTTGCTTGTCTTGTGTTATTTCCCTACTACTGGTGGTTTGTTCCTTCACATTTTTGCTTAATGACCCTTCTTTTTCAAAGGTATTCTCCATCTTGAACATTGGCCTCGGCTTCTCAAGGATGGGTGGTTTTTCACTTTGAGAAACTGAGTCTTCAGGACTCGAAGAAGAAGAGTTTGAGCCAAACGAGGAGTTGGAGGGTATTGGAGGTGGGCGTGGTGGAGGAGACTGAATTCCCATGGCACTAGCTAGAATACACAGAGTCGCTCTAGCCTAGATGAGATGAAATTCTAGGTCAATGATTTGGTCTTCCACCACATTCACTCTTCCTAGTCCCGCAAGTGTCAGTCGAGCAAGTTCCTCAGCACCCATTGGTCATCCCCATTATTTCCTATCTCCACAATCATTCTTTTAATGCACTACAAAATATCCTCATCAAATTGTTCTGCTCTCAGAGCATGCATGGAGGAGGAGGTCGGTGACCTCTGCCCCTCCTTCCTCTCCTAGGATGACCACGCTCATGGACCATGGTTGTCGATTTGTGTCATCACGAGATTCCCCTTTCAACATTGTCAACCTCCACTTCATTCTTAGCAATGTCAATGGTAACTTGAACAAGCACCTACATATAGAGACAACATTAAATGATAATACTTTGTCGTCCAACCAACACATATCATTTGGTGAATGAGACCTGTGGTGATAGTAGGCAGGGTGTGTCGTGATCCTTTAACCATTAATGCACTCAATCTAATTGTCATGAAGGCCCTCAATACTTTTGATCACCACTTGTACACCCAGAGCCAAAGGTACATAATCCATGTGTTGTCATGTAATTTTTTTTTTTAACTTAGTTATTTTCCCATAATTTACTCACTCTTATTTTTTTATTTTTCTTTTTTCCATAAATTTATTCTTACTATTTTTTACTCTTTTACTTTCTCTTTTTACTTTCTTTGTAATTTATTGTTTTATTAATTATTATTTTCACTAGCATTATTTATTATTTTATTGTTTCTTTGTAATTTATTATTTTATTAATTATTATTTTCACTATTATTTATTATTTTATTTATTTTGTTATTGTTATTATTATTATTAATTTAATAATATAAAGCATTATATATTATTCCACCACTTCAAAACTACATTTATTATATAAAAATGATCTAAACTCACAAATAAATATCAAAACATTATATCTTTTAAATTTTAAATGAATAAAATAATAATTTTATTCACCTTCATACACATTAGTTTAATGGTAGAAAATACCACACTACGTAGAAAATAAACATAAAACTTAACGCAACCTTTTAAAATGTTACAACACTTAAATAGCAAATAAACATAAGATATTTAAACATAAGACTTGAAACATTTCTTGCAGTTAAAAGGTTATGTTTCAAGTCTTATGACCCACATCTGGTAGAAATAAAATTCTGATATTAGATGACCCTTTGATCATACATTTGTACCACAGGAAAAAGAGGAGTTTGCAATGCCTTTGTATAAAGGGATCCAACGAACCCAGCAGTTCCTATGAGTGTTATCCACGGTCCATTCCTAACCTTTTGAGACAACTATCTTCAATCCAAGAACTTTTATCTGAATCAAAGTCATATAACCAAAGTTAGTTAGTTATATATATATATAAATATAATTATAATTATAATGATAATGATTTATATGTTTTTATAATATACAAGGAATTACGAATATACATTTGTTTAAATCAATTTTGATTAATCATATCAATAATAATACCCGATTCAATAAGTTATGTGGATGTTCACTGCATATAGTTAGTCCCAAATATACATCACTTTAAACACCAAAGCACATACAATGTGTTTTTATTATAAAATGAACTATATATTTAATAGTATGACAAAAATTGGGATTATGTTTGTAAGGATAGTATTCTAGATTCTGGCCCTTGGTTTTGGGAAAAATCAGGCCTATTCATGAAGCCATGGAACCCATCATTCGATCCCTCTACAGCAGTGATAACCTCAGCACCAGTTTGGGTGAGATTGCCAAGCCTACCCTTGCATCTCTGGAATCTCTCCTCGCTAAAAGCCATCGGAAATGCAATTGGGAAATTTTACTGTAGGTGCCCAGAAACAGAGGAATATGCCAGAACCACCTATGCACGCATCTGTGTGGAAATGGATTTCAGCGCCGGATTCCCAGCTGAAATAAACCTAACAAGTAAAGACTATGTGTGGAACCAGAAGCTTGATTATGAAAGTGTCCTCTTCAGATGTCGATCGTGCTTTGAGACAGGGCATCTAGTCAAAAATTGCCCAAAAGCCTCTGAGAAAAATTTTGCTAGAAAAAACCACCATAGATCTACATGGTGGGAAGGAGCACAAAAAGAACACTACACTGTCATCAAAGAAGAATATTCTAGAGAAAACTCTGAGTCACAAGAAATCAAGGAAGAAGGAAACAACTCTCAAAGCAAGCAAGGAGAAAGCCCGCCCCAACAAATCAACAGTTATGAGGATTTGAATACCGCAGAAAATAAATCTTCATTTAACAGCGAAGCAGATCTCCTAAACCAAACTTCTCTGACTATAGATCGTGAAGCTAAGACACCAATGTCCCAAGAACCAGAAGAGATGAAGGAGATGCAAGACAAAGGAAGTTGGAAGACCGTAGAGAAAAGAAAGAAAGCTACAACACCAATCTCGCCAAGAAAGACGAGGAGCCAGACAAGTAAAAATTAAGAAAATTGTAGGTCCGATAGACCAATTTGGTCTCAGTGGACGTTAACCATCATCATCATCATCATCAACTGAAATGGCATGATTTACTTGGATTCTCATTTCGTTTGTAGGGGTTTTAATTTTCAACAACATTATTGAAAGGTATTTGGAATTTATAAATTTGGGAAATTCATGAAAAAATAGTCGGTTTCCAACTACATTAAAAGATAAAGTACGAACATACTTTCTTCACACACTAACCAATTACATTTTTTGTTGGGTCATTTTCATTATAGAAAATAGTTTTAGTTGATGTTTGGTACAAAATAATTTTCTTCAAAGTTTGATTGGTTTTTGTTGGTTGCTATGTGAGCATTAATATACGTGGTTACATGGAATATAGTCAATTTGTTATGGAGACTAAGTGTAGATGAAGGGTCATATGCACTTCCTTGAAAATCAAAGACACTTGTGCATTGAATCATTGCTTTCATCGTATTCGGAACTGTGCTGCATATTAAAATATTATAGAGCCAAAGTATGCCCTTGAATGTGTCATTATAAGAACCACCTTCATTACACGTGCATGCCCATAAAAACAAACAGATTCTACCCATATGCATGGATTACACTTGCATGCCCATGAAGGCCAAGGAAATCGGTAAGTGAAATATGTCATTAGATATTTGGTTGTCCAACTCCAAGTGTGCAATCCATGGTAAAGGAACCTTTAGCTAAATAAGGGACCTTTTCTTCTTGGCGAGAACATTTACACAATAGTATTTGCTGTAGTATTTTCTAGGGTTGTCAAACCTTCATGTAGGAAGTTGTATAGGAACGTTGTGATGTGATAAACCTGGCTAGATGACTGCCTCTAACCCTATCTCACCCAAATCAAAGGAATAGATATGATTCAAACATCTACCCCTAGAAACAAACTTTAATTTGTCACTTCTAGATCATATGGTTGTGTTGAATCTAGGTCCAGTTATGTTGCAGGTTTCTTCATTCCATACACACATTCATTCATTCTTATTTTTTTCCTTCGGAATGCATTGGGTAAGCGCCTGAGAAGTGGGTGCATATTGCTTCCCTTGCCTAAGATGGTGAGGACATCTGGGAATAGAGTGGTGGAAGGACATGAAGATGCCCCTCTTGTGAAAAAATCTTGCAATATATGTTGAGAAGCCAAATACTCATCTGAATTTTTTGACATGATAGTTTTCTTTCACAGGTTCCATTGTTGTTGAATAGTCCTTCATGTCCTTAGTAAATTGGAAGAAAAAATTGTGCCCATTCTTTGCCCCGAGCCCAATTGCAATAATCATATGGCTCCTTAAAAGTGTAAAGTGGTCCTTTCCAATCATACAATTGATAAGTGGAATTCAACATTGGTGGAAGCAGAGATTCCCATTTCTTAGAGATTCTATTTCCCTTTCAACAATTTCTTTACTCTTTTATTGAAGGGTATGCCTGAAGTAGGAAACTCAACTGCTGCAACAGTTGTTGTTATGGGAAAGTCAAAATTCCCTACATGCAGAAATTTATTTTGTGTTCAATGCAATGTGTCGTGGCATGAGGGTTTGGATTACTCTTAATTAAAGTAGTTGGAATTTTTTAGAAAGAGAAAAATTACTTGATGTTGTTCAATCTAGCCAAAGAGAAAGAATGGCAACATTTTGTAGGGTGCAAACAAATCATTGAAAACATGTTTAGATGTCGTCACATGATTTGCAGGTCAATAAACTGGTAATTGTGTACTTGTTCAATTTGGGATGTTGGAACTTAAATACAATAGTTTTCTATTAAAAAGAAAAAATTGGTGGTCCTTATCCTATGCACCTGTTGTTGATAAGGATTTTTGGTTCCAATCTGAAAAATAAATTACCAAACTCAATTGTAGGTTTTGTCTTTACTTCACTGTGGAGATGGATACATGAGTTATTCCAGGTGAAAGGGAAAACATGCTTACTAATTATCTGTGTCATAGTAAACCTACTTCCTAAATTATATCTAACGTAAGAGAATTTGATATTTGAACATTGTTATGTGGAATTTTCACGATTGTGGACAAATGTGAAATCCCTAGATCTAGTGGTCTGATCTAGAACAAAAAAGGACAAAAATATTATATTTTTCCTTAGAGAAATTAGAAAATGGGAAAGAAGCCTACCTGGAATTTGTAGCAAGCCTTTCTTTCATCCTTGCTTGTAAGCTCCAACTCTAGCTCCAAATGATATAAATAGACCCTGCACACACAACTAAAACACGCAATGGAACCAACATCCATGTAGCATAATCTAAAATCTCTATTCAATGAGTCAGCACGGAATTGAAATATATGAGTGCAAACATAACACAACAAATATAGGAAAACAATATTCTCTTTGTATTAACGAATATAAGACATAGTTACAACCATAAATAGAAGTTTTCCTTTATAGATGTCTCCCCAAGTTGACTTCTCCTTCCTTACCACAAAGCACGCCTCAACATCAACCCTAATGCATGAATCTGATGACTTCTTAGGCTCAAATCAGCAGCATAAGGGCACTATCAATCTCCAAAAGCCAACCATGAGGCTATGGAATGCAGTAAATATATAGGATGAGATGGGTAGTTTAGGATATATCATCTTAGGCTTGAGATCACATATGATGGGAGGATGAGCTCAAGGGATAAGAGATAGGTCCATTAGAATAGGATCGGATAGGAATTGGAGATCTCTATTCGAGGTAAATAGTTAAAACTACCTTGGAATCTTCTGAAAGAGGAAGCTTTGGAGATATTTTCTATTTTTCCTGAATTTATAGAATCAACACACCTACAGAAGGGAGCAACATGTGTTGACTAACACTAGTGCTCAGGTAAGCAACATGTGTTCAGCACAGGTGGTCAAGCATGCAAGGTGTGTTGGGGAGAAAAACATTGTTTTTTAGTAATTTGTCCCAAAAATTCACTTTTTGGAGAAGTGATGATTAGGGATTTGTGAAGGGATTAAGTCCAAGTGTTCAATAATGTTGATTGATCTGGTTTGCAAGCCTATTGAACAGATGTGAAAAAATTTCCTATAACAGATTGTCCCCTAAAGTACAAAGTCAGAAGTAGTAGCTGATGACTGAAGTGATTTACCTTCTCATGAGTCTGGATCAAGAATAATTGGTCAAGATCATCATCTATTACAATACATTTTCATCATGATACCCATGCTCAACATATAAGCTAATATTACATGTACAATGATCAAGATGTCTCGTCCATGGATGACAAAGTGTGGACCCATGCTTGGATAATCTTTTGTATAATCATAACCATCATACTTTTTGTGATATTGTATTAATCCTGAAATCTCAGCTCGGATGGATGGAACTATATTTGGGGTCTTCTATCTCGTTCACTTGATCCCTTAATAGTATGAGTCCAACCATGTGAATAAATGAGTTGATGTAGAACATGGTAAACACCATTTAACTACTAACCAATGATGTAACCCATTAATAGATGTGAGAGAAACCATTGGTGATCTTAATATCTCTCAAGGTACCACGGTACAATCTGTATAGTGTGAATGGGTGAGTTGAAGCCGAACACCACACATAATCTTTTGGTCGAAGGCCAATGATGAAAACATGTTACCGAAAGCAAGGAAACTAATCATTGATGTATGAAAGTCCCAAGGCACTGAAGGGAGTTTCTAAGTCAACTTCTTGGATAATGAGCTGATGTCGAGAGGAAGCGACCTGTCGCAGGAGGGCCTATCAACGATACGAAACGGGTATCGAGATTTGAGACAGAATTATATTGATGCAAATCTAGTTCAGGAACAACAAACATGAATGAAGTTTTAGAGTATTGTAGTTGATATCAACTGAAGGACTTCTCTTGAACATATCAGCGACACTTTATGGAGTTGGAAACATTGACTCAAAACTGATATGGTGTGATGAACCAAATAGGAAAGCATATTTCCAAGCCCAACGATCACAGAGATGAGGTGAAAGAGTGTCATGTTCAAGAGAAACTCAATGGCATTAATAAGTCAAGTACCCCATTTTCCCTTAACAATCTTGAGGAGGATAACATATGCTTGATTTATAAGTTCATACTTCGAATGAATCCTTCTAAGTATTTTCAACGAACCCTGCGAAGGAGTAGTTCGGTCTCATCATGTTTGATGATTCCATCATTTTTTGATGTTTTTACGAGTCCAATGAATGTGTAACTTGACTTATTTTTCATGTTTAGAGAGTTTGAAAAAGAGGTGAAAAATAAAACTCCACAAGTTCCTTTTCGTAAATTTGTCTCTTGGGCCCGAAAAGGCATAAAAAATACCCAAGAGAACCTTTTAGTCATGTTCGACTAAAGTGTTCATTTTTTGTAAATATTCTATCCCAGTCTGAAAAAGGGTTAAACTATACTAGGTAGATGTCTTCTCATTTACTTTAACAAGTTCGAAAAGACAAGTGCTTGACAATTTTTTCATGTTTAGGGAGTTTGAAAAGAGATGAAAGAGGACTCCACCTGGAGGAACGAGTGGTATAAAGGATAGAAACTGATTCTGATCATGATGGAACTGCTCAAAACACATAGAGGTCAAGAGGCATGCTAATAAGACTACTCATCACAACCATTCCTTGGGAAAGGGTAAAACAACCAAGTGAAAGTGTATGATCGACCAAGCAGATGGTGACGATGGAATGATAAAACCAAGGCTCATCTGGTAGAAACAAGCTGGAAATCACGACGATCGGCCAAGAATGGTTTCATTTTTACATAAGCTTTAAACATGAGAAACTATGCTTGAGAGTGGTTTGATTTTTACACAAGCTTTAAATGGGGAAAAAATCTATGCTTGAGAATGGTTTTGTTTTTACACAATCTTGAAACAAAGGAAAACTATGCTTGAAATTGGCTTTCATTCCCCCAGCATAATAACGAAATTCTAAGGACATGCCCCCCAAGCTTCATTTCATTCACCTAAGTAGACTACTAGTTACTAACAGGTGGATGGAATGAAGGTTCATTTACAAGATCAAGTGAAAGACTCGATCGGGAATTTATGAGATTTAATCAAAGACTTGAATTGGAAGGGGATCTTATTCATTTTTTAACAAGCTTGACACGGGACCTTGTTTCATTTTTTAAGGAGCTTGACACAAGACAATGAACTGTGCTTTGATACCTTGTTTCATTTTTTAATGAGCTTGACACAAGAAAAGGAACTTTCTTATGACACCTTGTTTCATTTTCTAACGAGCTTGACACAGAAAGGAACTCTTCTCTGGGAACTTTGTTTCATTTTTTAAGGAGCTTGACACAAGAAAAGGAACTCTCTCTGGTTATATTAATCATGACTCCCTAGAGACCATGGCTTCCAAGAAGCTCTCATCAGATGGGAGAACAATGTTCTGGAAGGGATACATATCAAAGGATCCAAGGGAAATATCAGGCGCTAGTGCTCCCAATACATGATGCACTACATCACCTACTAGATCATTAGTAGACGTGGGCATGGAACAGGTTGCCACATAATTAACCTATGGCGGGGGAGATACCACTTGCATATAAGGACCATTTAGGGAAGTTGGTTGATTGGGAGTCAAATTAGGACCAACAAATGAAATTTGGTCAATGGTCATGATTCTTCCTTCATGCGAGAAACACATCACATGAAAGAGTGAAGAGATAAGAGCTCCCATGTCATAAGCATTGACATGCCCAACAAGTAAATTAAAATCCAAAGGGCCTTTTACTACCATCGTATTAATATAGACAGCCTTTCCTCCCAAAGTAATAGGAAACTAAGGAAGGATCGCTAATGGTTGTGTTGATGGTGCTGGACCTGCCAACATTCAAGGGATCTCCTCGGTATGAAGTCCCAACTAGACCTCACATCGTTTGGTGTAGGAGTCCCATTCGGTATGATGACCCAATTCATGTTGTCTTAAAGGTTTGCCTTAGCTCTTGCATGTCAGTGCATGACAATAGTCTAATTTGTTTTCAAATAGCGAGGTTCACGTGCTTGGTGAGTGCTTAGTGTTACTTGTATCAACGTTCTTTCACTGCAGAGGGAGAGGGTGGAAGTTAATATCAAGTCGAAAGGGAATAGTCCCAAAACTATCAGAGACACACAACATGGCAGGACATGCGCAACTTCCGACAGAGTAGTCCATACAGATGCAGAAGTCACAAACACATAGTGAAGGGCTAGCATGTACAACACCCAGTGGAATAGTCCACACGAGTGCGATGGTCATTATAACAAGTTTATGAGAATGGTTATGTTGAGTGTCCTGCGGGATAGCCCACACGGGTGGGATGGAGTTAAAAACTTATACAACACATTTTCGTAAGAATATGTATCAGAACAACTGAAATAGTTCAATTGTCTTAATACAGGTTAAAGCAACATGCATTACAAGTGTCCAAAGAATCATCTTACAAACAAATACAATACGTGTGAAAATGTGTTGGCCTGTTGTTAGGCTTCTGAATTAAGCGAAAGTTCCAAGACACATCGGTATACCATTACATCACTAACCCCGATAGCGGGGCGTTGGAGCCACTACCCGCTCCTCAAAGAAAAGACTACAAACTCTCAAGGCTATGTAGGAGGAGCCAAGGTGAAAATTCATTTGCATGTACAAGTGAGGGGTATATATACCCCCAAGGGTGAAATGGGCCCTTGTGACTGTTCATCTTCCGTCATGACTGTTTGACTTACCTGACTCTTCAACTTTACATGTGGGTCTCTTGGAATTCCATGTTACATTACATTGATTACAACAGTATGGCCCACAGTAGTGATGTGGTTGAGATGACTCAACATGACAAAGTTGGTATGTTCATGTTGTTGGTGGGGACCATGTCGAGTTGCAGTGTTGTTGAGTGATGAATGTGATCTTGGTGTATCATAGCTTCACCTCCACATGTCAAGGTGTGTGGGGTCTTCAATGGTCTTGGTGTTCGCTTGATTTTGCATGTGTATGTCTCTCCTTCGCTTGTACTTGGCATGCTCTACATGTTCGTCCCTTCGCGAACAAGTCTCCTTGCATGCGCTCCTTGTTCATCTTGTTCGTCGTCGCGCCATGTCTCATCCATGTACCTGTATCTGTAATCACTCATGACGAGACGACATCAAATCCAAAAATATCCTAGTCTACCATGATGCATTATCTTTCGCTTTCGGATGCAGGTGACCAGGAGAGAGGACAAGGCTCTGAAACTGCGCAGAGAACATTTTAGGCTAGGATGCGAGCTCCGGGCACTATCAATGAAAATTGTGCAGAGGTCATTCGAAGGCTGAGATGGGCAGTCTGGATCAGCAATGACTTCCTGCATGATTTGGTTCGGCTGGAGGGCAGATCTGCGCAATTTTTCCAGGGAGACAGTGCAGGCAGCAGGGGGACACTAGTAGTGAAAACTGCGTAAATTCTATGGGAGGCTGGCAATGGAAGATAGTGCACACAATTTCGTGTGTGAGTGTGATGGATGATTACATAGTGAATACGACTTGTACACACGAATAGGTACTTTCTACATAGCCACAAAATGGCTGCAAGCATGACTTTGTGATCAACATGCTAAAATATTTATGGCGAATGCTCAAGTAAGGAGGGTGCAAAGACTTAAAATGAGCTCATGAGATGAGCCTGAGTGCTTGCAAACATCAAGGAAAAACCCAAGGAAGGCTCTGAAATTGGATGCAGGCCAAAATTTTGGAGGGTGTTGCATCTGCTACAACACTTGGCCACACACTTGTTGAATTACAACTTCTCTGTTTTGGTCCATTGATAGCACAGGGTCTTGGTCTTTCAGGGATTATTGAATCGATGTGCGGGTTACTTCATCTTCCCCACTTACCACATAGACAGACATGGTTTACCTTTCACCAACTTAGTCAAACACAACAACAAGTTTCAGCTTGATCATAGTGTTTCAAAATCAGGAAGGGTAGTTTGTCTCGCAAGTTAAACAAATTCAGAGTATAAGTTTTCATCTCTGGTATTGCTCTGCTGCCAACAAGCCTGGACAATACCCCAACGGAGTCATGTAGGAACACATGCATTGATCCACTGATAGCGAGGTTGGTCAGTACCCCAATGGAGTTACATGCTTCAACTCTCTGTGTAGGAAGCCTTTCTAATCTCTCACCTTTGTATTTTTTAAGAAGACTATGCATAGGCACTTATTTATTTTTGGGTTGGAAGACGGATCCTAACTTATTGAGAGTGGAAGAGGTTGTTCCTTCAGAGAATCATGTAAGACATATAACATAGGTTTTCTCATTTAGATTTTCCCCTTCTCCATTTCTACTAGTTGAATGAGCTTGAACACACAGAGAAGAAGGTTGAGTACAAGCATGGGGTTTCCCAGTGTGGACACAAGTTCATGGTGGGACCCAAGATTCCCTTGTAGACGGCTCATATTTTTTTGTCAAGACTTCATCGGCCGAAGGTTATAACCAAGCACAGAGAAGACAGATGCAGGATTGGCCAAGTGTTGCAGTGTTACAAGACTCTTTGGATCTCAGCCACATACTCATTCAAAATCCAGAACTCAATAGAGGGCAGAAATTATTTACAAAACCAAAAATAGCATGACAATAAGCAAACAAAACAAAATGAAACAAAAATAGTAATAAAAAACAAAAAAAAAGTGCAACAACAACAACAGCAGCAGCAAAAACAAAACAAAACAAACAAACAAACAAAAACAAAACAAACAAAACAAAACAAACAAACAAAACAAACAAAACAAAAGCAAACAAAAAAAAAAAACAAAACAAAAACAAAAACAACAAGGAGTTATGTACATGGTGCGGGGCGCAACCCCGGCTTACTAAAAGTAGTGTTTGAGATCTTTGTCATTGACAGGAAGGTTGTCAATCCTCCCATCAAGTGATTTTAGATGGTATGTATGTGGGCCAATATTATCACAAACATTGTACGGACCAATCCACAAGGACTGGAACTTCGTATGTTTTCCTTTGTCTTCATGGGGTTTATCTCATTTCAATACTAAGTCACCAACATCGGAGTTAGCGTTCCCTGTAGAATTATTATCGAACCATCTCTTAATATGATTCTAGTGGAGTGTAAATTTTTGTTTTTCTTTCATCATTTGTTCCTGCAGCTTGTGAAGTGTATCCCTCCTACGTTGAACTATCAGACAAGGCCTCCCTTAGGATTCTTGAGACAATTGGAGCGCAGGCAAGTAGATGTTTGGCAGTAGGATGGCTTCTTTCCCATAAATCAGGAAGTATAAAAGTATTCAGAGAGGGCTTGGGTGTTATGCGATCAACCCATAAGGCATTCGTCAAGGCAGAGTGCTAGTTACGTTGCTCAGAGTGAATGGTCTTCTTGATTATGCAAATAAGGTTTTTATTCATAGATTCTATGAGACCATTTCCCTAGGGGTAGTAGTTAGATGAGTGTTTTAGCACAATAGCATATTGCAATGCAAAATCATAAAGCTTCAAAGATGAAAAGTGAGTTGCATTGTCAAACACAAGTGATACCGGAATGCTAAAGAGTGAGATGATATTCTGTTAGAGAAAGTTGATGACTTCCTAGTCATTCACTTGCCTGAGGGGAACTGCTTTTGTCCACCGTGTGAAGTAATCAGCAGTTGTCAAGATGTAGTGGTGTTGTTTTGACGAATGTGGGAAAATTTCACTGATGATGTCCAGGCCTCATTGTTGGAAAGGCTCAGTCACTGCAACAGGGTGCAGCAAGGCTGTTGACCTTCGTGTTTTGCCGGCGCATCGCTGACAGACCAGGAAATTGTGGGCGTAAGCGTGTGCATCCTTGAACAATGTGGGCTAGTAAAAACCAGCTCGCATAACTTTATGCGAAGTGGTATTTCCCGTGAAGTGGCCCCTGGCTGGTCCGTCATGCTAATCATGTAAGACCTTCTCTGAATCATGTTCCTCTAGGCACCTGAGAAAGATTTTGATATTGTGCTTTATGTAAAGCACTTTGTGCACCAACTAATAGGATAAAGATTTGAGGTGCAATGCCCCCTTTTGTCTCATGGAAAAGTGAGAGGATATGGCTCCATGCTCAAGGTACTGATGCACATTTCCATACCAAGAGTTTTTGCATGCAGTGGGTAGTGCTCACTTTACATCATACATTTCAATTTCCTGCTCCCAACCAGTGAGCTCTTCTTCTTCCTCCCGTGCATGGACTGCCTCAGCTATGAGTCTATAGAGACCATAACCCTTGACAGCGTTAACTAGATTGATGTCAAGATCATACTCTTTCAAGCCTGTCATCCAGTTCGCACGTTGTTCACCCAGCTCTTGTTGTACAAGCAGTGAGCAGACTATTGGGTGAGGCACATAAACTATGCAATGATTCTTCAACAGATAGGGTCTGAAGTGTTTCACCACCTTGTATACTGCATATTCTTGTTTGTCAACAGTGTGGTAGTTGAGTTCGGGTCCCTGCATGCTTGCGCTCATGAAGGAGATGGGACGTTCGTCGTTCAACTCATCCTTCTGAGTGAGTATAGTAGCAAGAAAGTCTTCGGAGGTGAAGGTGTATAGGAAGAAATATTTGTTGAAATATGGGTTGTAAAGTGCAGGCGCTTCTACTATAACCTGCTTAATATGGGTGAATGTGTTCTTTTCCCTCTTGCCCCAGTTTTATACTACATCCTTCTTGGTCATGTCTTGCATTGGTTTTACTATCTGTGCACAGTCCAAGATGAACTTCCGGAGGAAGTTTATCTTTCCCAAGAAGGACTATATTGATTTCTTGTTGGTTGGGTGAGGGATCTGTGTAATGGTCCGTACCCAGTCCAAATCAACCTTGATCCCACTTCTAGCAATGATGTGTCCAAGGAGGTTCCCCTTAGACACTGCAAATACGCTCTTTTTGGGATTCAAGGAAATCCCATATTTTCGACATCGCTCAAATATGTTCTTCAGATGGAATATGTGGTCTGATCGTTTTTGGAAAGGACAGTCACGTCATCAAGGTACACAACTACGCTCTATCTGATGAGTCCACGGAAGGTGATGTCCATGGCGCACTGAAAGGTTATGCCTACATTCACAAACCCAAACGACATTCGTCTATATACGAACGTACCCCACTTGGTACGAAGGTAGTTTTGAGTCGATCGGGTTTCACTACTAGAACCTGGTTGTATCCTGAGAACCCGTCAAGTAAGAAAAATATCTCTGCCCCAAATATTGTCCGTAAAATATGCTCCATAGATGGCATGGGGTAATTTTCTTTTTCTGAGGCATGGTTCAAGTTTTGGAAATCAACACACAAGCGGATTTCCCCAAACTTCTTACATAGAGGAACAAGGTTAGAAACCCATGTGGAATGATGAAATTTGTATATGATCCATGCATTCAACAACTTGGTCAGCTCTTTCTGTATGAGCGGTTCAAGTGACAGATGTACTTTCCTCAGCTTCTACTGAAATGACTTGACCCCTTCTTTGATTGGAATGACATGTTGGATTATTTGTGTGTCATACGTTTTCATATTGTCATATGTCCATGCAAACACATCTCGGTATTATTTGAATAACCAGACAAAGGCGTGTCACTCCTGTTGTGTGCAACACGTACCGAGATTGACGAACTTCGGATCTTGTTAAATTTCCCAAGTTTATCTGTTCATGCATCATGATGGATTTGTGGGTTTCGTTGTTCCTTGGCCCCTGAAAACGGTTATGCAAGTCATAGAGATTTTCCAAAGATACCACACCCTTAGGGATGAGGTTTCCTTTCTTATCATCAGCCCCAGCTTGTAGAGACTGCTCATGCTCATCTTCATCAATCGTTGCGTCTTTGAAGACATCAACGTTGGCCATGAATTGCATTATCTGTTGATCATCGTAAAAAACACTTAGATTAGTTATGTTATCAAGGATAGAAGGCTTGTACAAAATTTCAACAATAAATCTATCCCTAAGTGGTGACATCCTAGAAGTTGTGTCTACGATAGCATTGGTAGTTGCGTTACACGTTCTTGGCACAACAGTGATATTAAATGCTTGGAAGTTATAGATTAGTTGCCATACCTCTTGCTGGTAACTTTTGAGATGAGTTGATGAACAATGTATGCCATATGGTGTTACGTACCTGTCGTACCACTATTTCTGAATCACCTACCACTTTGAGCGCAGCAACGTCGAGGCTAATGGCCTTTTGCAAGCCCAACATGTGTGCTTCGTATTCAGCAATGTTGTTTGTCCACTCGAACTCTAAGCGGCTCAAGATCAAATTTTTCCTGTGTTTTGGCTCAATCAAGACACACCCAACTCGAGAGCCATCCTATATCTTTGATCCGTCAAAGTACATTGTCCACAACTCCTCTGTACATGGATCGCTCAACGCGCTTGTAGTATTGCTACCACTACTGCTACTGCTACTGCTACTAGTGTTATAATTTGTTGTACAAGTTTCATTTCCATCAGCTGGGAAAGGAAGGAGACCCAACTGCATGTCTAGTGTTGTTGGAGCTAGTTGTGTGAGATAACACCCCAGCGTTGTTTCCAAGAGGAAGTTGTCGAACATGAGCTCTGCGAAGGCCAATAGTTCATTCTCACCATTGATGGGAGTGATGTTATGCCTCATGTATCTCTCGGATAACACCAGGATTTGATTTATTTTTCCCTAATATGGAAGCCACAAGTTTGACCATTCTGTAGCAAAGTACCCATTCAACTTGCCAGACCAGTCTTTGCTAAGTAGTAAGCCATATGCTTCCAGTATGTACACAAAAACAATGTTTATGCACTAGTGAACTCGACCGTCATGAGATAGTCGGATGATCACATCCTGAAATTCCCCAATGGTTGGTACACATGTTCGATTGAGTTGGATGATCTACACAGATGTCTTGCTCTATTACGCATCGATCATGTTGGTAATGGAGAGTGGCATGACATTGGCTGATTCGTCGGAACAACCAAACAGTTGTGAACATTGCAGTTAAAGATTTCGAAAAAAAGCAAGAATGGAGAGAAATTTGAGTTTGCTTCTTCCGTCCGGAGTGCGTTGAGCACAGTTGTGAGTGAATCGAGAGATGTTATTTCTCCCTTGTTGGTAGAGTTTTCACTGTCTATAGATGTTTGCCCCAGTGCGCGCAGCAAAATATCCCACTGACTCTGAATCTTAGCCAGCTTGAACAAATTGATGTTTGTGTGATTTTTCTTCATGTCTTCCACAATGTTGTAGTCAAGACCAGGTAGGGCAGACTCACTGAGATGTTTGGGCTCAGACTTGTGTTTGTATTGTCCAGTGGAGTGTTCTACATTTTGTTGCTCATGGATGTACTATTGTCTACCACTGTATTCCCGGGCATGCTTTGTGTTTTCTGCTTTTGGACGGCTATTGGATCAACCTCCCTCAATAGTTCAATATTTTCCCACATTTTCCCAAATGTAGAGGGAGCCCCTTAACTTCTGAGATTGTATCGACTATTTTTATTTTCGGGTTGCTTCTCAGTGTTTGTATTCTGCGTTGTTTACGAGCACTGATACATATTGATTACCTGCCAAGTGTTAAGTGCCTCATCAGGTGCAGCATCTTCGTCATCGTCTGTGTCTCTCAGCTGGCACTGTGTACTGCTCACTATGTTTAGTGTGTGGTTTCATACTGAGCTTGCAACTCGTTTCCAATCTAAAAAAGACCCTTCCAGGTGATCATCTTCATGGAATGAGAAAAATTCATTGTTCGTGCACCATTCTATCTGGAACACTAAGCTAGAGCTCTGCACAATTTTAGCTGGGAAGCGGTTGCTACCTGATGACATGCTTTGTTTTTGTTTTCTGGGAGACCATCTACTCGCAGATGTGTCAATCGTTCGTTGTTTTAGCTCATACAATTTTTTTATCAAGTTCTTCACAAGACGAGTAAGGGTTTCAATGTCACTTGCTTCCTTGTCTTCACCCTTGCTCGTCACATCCTGGGGCTTCCTCCTCACATCTCTGGAGTCCTTTACTGGTTCATAATCCTTGATGACTCCAATCGCGCGCAGGTCTTTCTCTATAGTGATTGCCTCTTCGCAACTTTCTAGTAGTGTTAGTTTCGCAGCTCGCTTGACAAACTGTGTAATGTTGGTTGGCAGTGCTGACGTATAGTAGTTGACAGTAATGCAGCCATGACGTTTCATGTCCACTGCAAACTTGTTCAATATGCGCCAAAAACCTCTAATTGAAATCTTTTACCTTTTCTTTCAACTCCATCTTTAAGCTACCTAACTCTTTAAGAAACATGGTCGGGGTCTTGTCATCAAGAATTTTTTCCAAAAACATATGTTTGAACATGACCCAATTATGGATGGAGTTGATAGGAAGGTTGTGATACCATACTATTGCGTGGCCATCCAAAGTACACGGAAACAATCTTCATGCAGCGTCGTCGTACATACCTCAAGTGTCTGCAGTTGTAGGTAGAAGTTGTCCAAGTGGTCTTCTGCCTTCACTGTGATGTCAGGGTCATACTTTGTGAGCATTTTCTCCTAACGCTTTTCCATCCTATGTAAAGAACCTGGGAGAGCCAATTGTCCCCGACTAATCCATTCCAAGTTTTGGTTAGCCATGTCTTCTTCCTCTTCGTCCTCCTCCTCTTCTTCAGAATATGACAGTTTCGGCTCTAAGTCTGTTGGTTCGTCTTTGCCTACGCCTCCTCTGTAGCCTTCCCCTCTGCCTCCTGTACCAGAATCTGATCCCAAGATCATGAGGGTGTCTTGTTCTCCCTGTTGGAAGACTAGAGGTTCCTCTCAGTTTTCAAAAACTTCTGCTAGACCTCCAAGTGTGGCAAGAACTTCTTCTTCCATCGATGATACAACAACTCTTTTGGGAGTGGTATTTGGATTTCTTGATGAGTATGGAAGATCTTGTATTCCTCGGATCAGTCTGAATGCTTCTGCAAACTAATGGTGATGGGACAGATAGAGTAGAGGTGCTGATATGAAATTTTATGTTCACATATAGGAGGTGAGGAGTAACCAACTTTAGATTTGCGCGTAGGTGAGAGGGAGTGTGAGTTACTGCCTTGACATGATTATTGATGAGTAGGGGTGAGAGGACATTCAGCCATAAACAACTGGCAACCCTCCTTCTAGTGCCATAAATGTTGACGGCGTTGGACCCGCCAACATTCAGGGGATCTCCTTGGTATGAATTCCCAACTAGACCTCACATCGTTTGGTGTAGGAGTCCCATCTGGTATGATGGCCCAATTTCCATTATCTTAAAGGTTTGCCTTAGCTCTTACTTGTCAGCACATGAGAGTGGTCTGATTTGTCTTCGAACAACAAGGTTTGCGTGTCTGGTGAGTGCTTAGTGTTACTTGTGTCAAGGTTATTTCACCATAGAGGGAGGGGGTGGAAGTGAGTCTCAAGTTGAAAAGGAATAGTCCCAACTCTGTCAAAGACACACAACATGGTAGGACATGCACAGATTCCGGCGGAGTAGTCCACACAGATGCGACAGTCGCAAACACACAGTGCATGGATAGCATATACAGTGCCGAGTAGAATAGTCCACACGAGTGTGACGGTCATTATAACAAGTTTATGAGAATGGTTTTGTCGAGTTTCCAGTGGGATAGCCCACATGGGCAGGACAGCGTTAACAAATTATACAACACATTTTTGTAAGCATATGTATTAGAACAAACGAAATAGTTCAATTGTCTTAATATAGGTTAAAGCAACATGCATTACAAGTGTCCAAAGAATAGTCTTAAAAACAAATACAATACATGTGAAAACATGATGGCCTATTATCAGGCTTATGAATTAAGCGAAAGTTCCAAGACACATCGGTACACCATTGCATCACTAACCTTGATAGTGGGGCATTGGAGCCATTGCTCACTCCTCAAAGAAAAGACTATAGACTCTCAAGGCTATGTGGGAGGAGCCAAGGTGAAAATTCATTTGCATGTACAAATGAGGGGTATATATAGCCAAGGGTGAAACTGGCCCTTGTGACTGTTCGACTTCCCTCATGACTATTTGACTTACATGACTCTTCAATTGTTGGGTCCCTATAATACTAGTGATTACCCCATTACTATTGTAGTTATACCCCTTATTAATATTGTTGTGCCCCTATTACCCCCATATTGTTATTATTGTGCCCCATATAATCCCTCTATTGTTATTTTTGTGGCTTTATATTATTATTGTTAGGTCGGCTGAGTTATATTGTGACTCCTTAGACTCCTATATATAGAAAGGAGGTTTTGTCATTTGAATCATCCAAGAATTGTTCATTTATGTAATGTAAAGGAGGTTTCCCCCTCGAAGAGGCTGAATTCTAAGGCGTTGATCTATCTTTTCTATCTTTTCTTGAGCTGGTTTCATAACATTTGGTATCAGAGCTTTGGATTCTAGGGTTTCGCTACTCCAAACAGGTCATCGTGCAATTTTTGCTATAACTTTTTTTCTGCGACGTTTCAGAAGTTGCAAAAAAAACCCATTTGAGAAGAAATCGCGCTGAACCTCGGGTTCAGATCTTTTTGCGCTATATTTGCGGAGATATGATCTAAGGAAGTTGGTCTTGTTGCAAACTCCTGAATTACGTTCCAAACAGGTGACCTGGGGAAAATAGTCATAACTTTCTCTCTGGGGATCGGATCGAAATTTAGTAAGAAGGTACAGAAAGAGGACAGGCTGTAGTGTCTTGTATGCATTTTTCAGATCCAAAGTTCGAAACAGTGACTCGTGGCACGTCGTACAAGTTCGCTCTACTAAACTAGTCTATAATCAAGTCACTGTGGGAGATTTCACATAACTCTTCCTTGGAGAATCCAAATTGGGTCAGACTTGTGGCATTGGAAAGAGGACACAAAGGGATATTGTAGGTCACAAATTTAGAACTAGATGATTGGAAAGTACAGAGATACATCAGAGGCAATATCGAGCTCCTACAAAGTGAAAAAAGGTGTGTAGATTTTCTTAAATTTTTGCTTAAGCTTGGTTTGAAAATTTATTTTGAAGGAATTCAAAGGGCATAGTAGAGCATTATTATCGGTAACTGATGCCCCGAAGAAAGAAAATGCAAAGACCTAGTAAGGAACCTGAAAGCTCGATCATGACTCATGAAGAAGAGGAAGAAATGCTACATGATATATCAAAATTACAAGAACAAGTGCAACAAATGTCACTGTCACAAAAGCTAACAGAAGCTAAGATAAATGGCGTGGAAGCTAAAATGAATGGCGTGGAAGCTAAAATGAATGGCATGGAAGCTAATATGGACAACTTGAAGATAGATTTGAACACAAATTTGAAGATAGACATGGCAGATTTGAAGACAAATTTGATAAATTTTCTACAAGAAATACTTACCAATGGTGAAAAGGTAGTAAAGGAAACCCATGATGCGAACTAAAGAAATGTTAATCATGATTTCTTAGACTCTAATGTGGGATCGAAAACCCACCATATTCCAAAAATCGATATGAGGAAGTTTCATGGCAAGGATCCCGCAACATGGATATTACAAATGGAGCAATTTTTCGATCTCAATAATGTGCAAAACACACAAAAGGTACGTATGGCAACTTTATATTTGGAACCAAATCAGTTTGTATGGTATCAATGGCTTTGCTCTCGTAAACAATTTATCACTTGGGCAATTTTTACGGAATAATTGATAGCACATTATGAGGATACAAAAAGCAACACTTTTTTTAGCCAATTGATAAGTCTCAAACAAAAGGGTTCAATAATGGAGCACATTGAGGAGTTCCAAAAATTGAACATAAGGGTAAAAGATATTCCAGAGGAGCATAGGATTTATGTGTTCATAGGATCTTTAAAGGATAATATCCAACATGATGTTCACCTTTGGGAACCCGATTCATTAGAGAAGGCATTCAGGTTAGCAAGAAAAATGGAAAGCAAAATTATGGCAACCAGGAAGCATACCACTCACAACTATAAAGACGGAAGTGTTGTTGCCCCTAGTCTTCCACAACCTATAAGTTTGACAACACAAAAATTGGAAGAAAATAGAGCAAAAGGGCTTTGTTATAGTTGTGATAGAAAATACACTAAAGGTCATAAGTGTGCTGAGAAGAAATTATTCTACATAAATTGTGAAGAGGAAGAAGAAAAGGAGCAAGAAAGGTCAAAAGAAGAGGATATACTCCAGGAACAAAGGCTAGATGAAGAAAAAATAAATCCGACCATATCTTGTAATGCATTGGTGGGAATTCCCACTCCTCAAACCATCAAGATAGAAGGACAAATCAAGAAGAAAAAGGTAATAGTGTTGATTGATTCAGGAAGCACCCACAATTTTATTCATTGTAAGGTAGTAAAAGAATTGAATTGCTTCCTATATCCAGCACCAGAGTGTCAAGTGATGATTGCAAATGGAGGAACAATAAATTGCTCTGGAAAGTGCCATAATATCAAGCTATCCATGGGAGAATATGTATTGACTAGCCCAATGCTTTCCATTCCAATGGGAGGTGCTGATGTTGTACTAGGAGTCCAATGGCTACAATCCTTGGGTACAATAGCTTTTAATTTTCAAGAACTTTTCATCAAATTTTCTGCGGAAGGAAAGGAAGTTGAATTAAGGGGTATTGCAGGGAAACCAAGAAAGATAATCAGCTCTAATGCTATGAAAAAGCTTCTAAAAACGGAACAAAGATGTGTAATTGCACAATTATGTTCGCTAGATGTTTCCACATCGGAATCATCTATTTCTCCAGATCTCTAAAAAGTCCTGGACAATCATTCCAAGGTATTTGAGACTCCCAAAGGTCTCCCAACTATGCGTGATCATGATCATGCTATTCATCTGATTCCAGGAAGTGTTCCTCCAAACATCAGGCCGTACAGATATCCCTATGCCCAAAAGAGTGAAATTGAACATATGGTTGCAGAAATGCTAGAGGCTAGTATAATTCAACCGAGTCAAAGTTCTTTCTCTGCTCCAGTAGTATTGGTGCACAAGAAGGATGGATCATGGCGCATGTGTCTGGATTATAGGGAGCTCAACAAGCTCACTATTAAAGATAAGTTCCCCATTCCTATCATTGATGAATTACTGGATGAATTGCATGGATCCATTTACTTCACCAAGTTGGATCTTCGTTCAGGATATCATCAAATCAGAATGAAGACTGAAGACATTCCGAAAACAGCATTTATAACTCATGAGGGTCATTATGAATTTTTGGTAATGCCTTTTGGCCTTACCAATGCACCTTCAACATTTCAAGGTTTGATGAATTCAATTTTCAAACCATTCCTTAGAAAATTTGTGTTAGTATTTTTTGATGATATACTAATCTACAGCAAGTCTTGGAAGGATCATGTTGAACATGTTGACAGGGTGCTACAACTATTGGAGGAGAAACAATTATATGCAAAAAGATCCAAATGTTTCTTTGGAGTCCAAGAGGTGGAATATCTGGGTCATATTGTATCTCACGGAGTTAAGGTAGACCCTAGCAAAATTAAATCCATTAAGGAATGGAAAATCCCCACATCCATAAAGCATCTGCGAGGATTTCTGGGGTTGACAGGGTATTATCATAAGTTTGTTAAGAATTATGGGAGAATAGCAGCACCTCTAACAACATTATTGAAGAAAGATGCATTTTCACGGACTCCGGAAGCAACAAAAGCCTTTGAACATCTTAAAGAGGCAATGTGCCAAGCACCGATCTTAGCTACACCAGACTTCAAAAAAACCTTTATTGTGGAATGTGATGCTTCAGGAAATGGAATTGGTGTTGTTCTAATGCAAGATGAAAGACCCATTGCTTTTGAAATTCGTCCAATCAAGGGAAAGTTTTAAGAAAAGCTATTTATGAGAAGGAAATGTTGGCAATACTCCATGCACTTAAGAAATGGAGACCCTACCTAATGGGAAGACACTTCAAGGGAAAAACGGATCATGATAGCCTTAAATACTTTTTGGAACAAAGATTATCCTCTAAAGAGCAACAAAAGTGGGTCACAAAGATGTTGGGTTATGACTTTGAAATCATCTACAAAAAAGGGAAGCAAAATGTGGTGGCAGATGCACTCTCAAGAAAGGATGAGGATGTGGAAGCATTTTTTTGCACCATTTCTATTATCCAACCAGATTGGATAAACAAAGCAAGGGAGGAATGGAAGAATGACGAAGAAGTGGGCACTTATTCGAAAGTTACAACAAGATTCCAGTACGTCTGATACATTTAGCTGGAAAAATGATTCGTTATGGTACAAAGATCGCTTATACCTCTGTAAGAATTCCCAGCTAAAACAAAAGATTCTTATGGAATTGCACACTTCTCCCTTAGGAGGGCACTCAGGATTTTTAAAAACTTACCGCGGGGTTAAGAAGGATTTTTTTTGGGATGGCCGTAAATCAGATATTCAAAAGTTTGTGGCAGAATGTTTGGTTTGTGTTATGAAACCAGCTCAAGAAAAAGATAGAAAAGATAGATACACGCCTTAGAATTCAACCTCTTCGAGGGGGCAACCTCCTTTAAATTACATAAATGAACAATTCTTGGATGATACAAATGAAAATACCTCCTTTCTATATATAGGAGTCTAAGGGGTCATAACATAATCAGAGCCGACATAACAATAATAATGTAAGGGCACAATAATAACAATAGTGGGCTTCTATGGGGCACAATAGTAACAATATGGGCACTACATGGGTACATCAATATAATAAGTGGGTTATACTAATAACAATAAGGGGTTACACTAGTAGTATAGGGGCCTAACATGCCCCTCTCCTTTAAAAAGTGTTGTCCTCAACGCTTGAGTAGTTCTTGATGCTTCTGTATAAAATTCTTGTCCTCCCATGTGGAATATTCAGCGGGTAAGTTCTTCCACTTGATGAGATACTCTGAAATTGATCGATTTCGTAGCTGTCGGGTTCTTGTTTATGTGACTGGTCCAGGTTCCAATGTGATTTTTCCTTCCTCTTCAATTTCTGGCAATATTGTTTGAATTGGGATTTTTTGCAACTTTTGAATAAGTGGCCATACTTCTTCGTCCTTCTTCCGTTCATCCCTTGCTTCATTTATCCAATCTGGTTGGATAATATAAATAGCACAAAACAATGCTTCCACATCCTCATCCTTGAAGAGTCTTCCCATTCGGTAAGGTTGCCATTTTTTAAGTGCATGTAGTATTGCCAACATTTCCTTCTCATAAATAGCTTGCTTGAGATGTAGCGGTAAAAATACCCAATTAGCTACATCAAAAAAAAATTCACTACGATGTTGATCTACCTGTTGTTTCGTTTGATTTTGCACCGAAGTGGCGTTATCCTTTAAAAGTTGGAGAACTTGTTGTTGATGCTCGATGTGATCTTTCACTGCTTGAACCTTTTTCTTCTTGATATGTCCTTCTATCTCTAGAGTTTGAGGAGTGGTAATTTCTTCCAATCCTTTACAAGATATGGTCGGATTCATTTCTTGATGCTCGATGTGATCTTTTACTTCTTGAACATTTTTCTTCTTGATATGTCCTTCTATCTTGATAGTTTGAGGAGTGGTAATTTCGAACAATGAATTACAAGATATGGTTGGATTCATTTCTTCTTTCTCGATGTGATATTTCACTTCTTGCACCTTTTTCTTCTTGATATGTCCTTCTATCTTGAGAGTTTGAGGAGTGGTAATTCTTGCCAATGCTTTACAAGATATGGTCTGATTCATTTCTTCTTTCTCTGGGGTGGGGTCCTGGCGTATATCTTCTTCTTTTGATGTTTCTTGATCCTTTTCTTCCTCCTCTTCATATTCTATGTAAAATAATTTCTTCTCAGCACACTTATGACCTTTAGTGCATTTGCTATCACAATTGTAACAAAGCCATTTTTCTCTTTTTTCTTCCAATTGTTGTGGTGTAACCCTTGTAGGTTGTGGAAGGCTAGGAGAAACAACACTTCCATCTTTGTAGTTGTGAGGGGTACGCTTCCTGGTTTCCTTAATTTTTCTTTCCACTATGTCACAAAGCCCTTTTACTCTTTCCAATTGTTGTGGTGTGGCTCTAAATAAGGTGTTGCTCTTTGTATCCTCATAATGCGCTATCATTTCCTCCGTGAAAATTGACCACGTAACAAGTTATTTACGAGAACAAAGCCCTTTGTACCATAAAAATTGATCTGGTTCTAAATATGAAGATGTAATACATACCTTTTGTAACAATTGTACACCATGTAGATAAAAATATTGCTCCATCTGAAGTATCCAATTTACCGGATCCTTGCTATCAAACTTCCTCGTCTTGCTTTTTCTTGATTTTAGGAGCTCGACCTTGAAACGACTGTAACTCTATACTTTTAGATCTTCAAGTTTTGAAATTGTGATCTCTAGTAGCCTTCTGTGTCCTCTTTCCAATGCCACTAGTCCGATCCAAATTGGATTCTCTAAGAAAGAGTTATGCACAATCTCCCAAGATGACCTGATTATAGACCTTTCCAGAAGAGCGAAATTTTATGAAGTTCCACGTGTCATTGTTTCGACCTTTGGATCTAAAAAATGCATACATGAAGCTACAGTCTGTCCTCTTTCTGTACCCTCTTACGAAATTTCAATTTGATCCCCAGAGAGAAAGTTATGACGATTTTCCCCAGGTCACCTGTTTGGAATGTAATTCGGGAGTCTGCAAAAAGACCAACTTCCTTAGATCATATCTCCGCAAATATAGCGCGAAAAGCTCTGAAATTTGGACCTAAAGTTCAGCGTGATTTATTCTCAAATGGGTTTTTTTTTGCAACTTCTGAAACGTCGCAGAAAAAAAGTTATAGCGAAAATGCCACGATGACCTGTTTGGAGCAGCGAAACCCTAGAATCCAAAGCTCTGATACCAAATGTTATGAAACCAGCTCAAGAAAAAGATAGAAAAGATAGATCAACGCCTTAGAATTTAGCCTCTTCGAGGGGGCAACCTCCTTTGCATTACATAAATGAACAATTCTTGGATAATACAAATGAAAAGACCTCCTTTCTATATATAGGAGTCTAAGGGGTCATAACATAATCAGAGCCGACATAACAATAATAATGTAAGGGCACAATAATAACAATAGTGGGCTTCTATGGGGCACAATAGTAACAATATGGGCACTACATGGGTAAATCAATATAATAAGTGGGTTATATTAATAACAATAAGGGGTTACACTAGTAGTATAGGGGCCTAACAGTTTGCCAACAAAATAAAGTTGAAACAATTAAGAAATCGGGTCTATTACAACCTTTATCCATTCCAAGCCAACGTTGGGAGGAGGTTTCAATGAATTTTATCACAGGTTTACCCAAGTCTGAGAGAAACAGTGTCATCATGGTGGTAGTTGACAGACTTACCAAATATGCACACTTTTGTGCATCATCACATCCATTTAAATCCAGTACAGTTTCTACTGCATTTATGGAAACAATTCAAAAGCTACATGGAAACCCAAAGATTATTGTAAGTGATAGAGATCCCATTTTCACTGGAAACTTTTGGACAGAATTATTTTCTTGTCTTGGTACTCAGTTAGCTCATAGCTCATCTTATCATCCTCAATCCGATGGGCAAACTGAGATAGTAAACAAATGTTTGGAAGGATATCTTCGTTGCTTTGTATCTGATAAACAGACACAATGGGTCAAATGGTTGCCTCTAGCTGAATGGTGGTATAACACTTCCTTCCATACAACAATAAAAATGATCCCATTTATGGCACTTTATGGGTATCAACCACCATCCATCACATCATATTTAAGAGAAAATTCTAAGTTTCAGGCAGTGGAACATCACATCGAACATCAACAACAAGTCCTCCAACTCTTAAAGGATAACCTCGTGTTGGCACAAAATAGAATGAAACAATAGGCAGATCAACATCACAGTGAAAGAAGTTTTGATGTAGGTGATTGGGTATTCCTACGGCTACAGCCATATAAGCAAATGTCCCTCAAGCAAGCTAAGAAGGATAATAAATTATCACCAAAGTATTATGGTCTGTACAAGGTGTTGCAAAAGATTGGTACTATGGCATACAAATTGGAGCTTCTTGCAGCTTCTCGATTGCACCCAGTTTTCCATGTTTCATGTTTAAAGAAGGTTATAGGCAACAAGCTCCCAGTTCAAACAATATTGCCAGAACTTGACGAGGAAGGAAATATTATATTGGAATTGGAAGCGGTCACAGAAACAAGAACTTGACAGCTACGAAATGAATCAATTTCGGAGTATCTTATCAAGTGGAAGAACTTATCCGTTGAAGATTCCACATGGGAGGATGAGAATTTTATACAGAAGTATCCAAAACTACTCAAGCCTTGAGGACAACACTTTTTTGAAGGAGAGTGGCATGTTGGGTCCCTATAATACTAGTGATTACCCCATTACTATTGTAGTTATACCCCTTATTAATATTGTTGTGCCCATATTGCCCCCATATTGTTATTATTGTGCCCCATAGAATCCCTCTATTGTTATTTTTGTGGCTTTATATTATTATTGTTAGGTCGGCTGGGTTATATTGTGACTCCTTAGACTCCTATATATAGAAAGGAGTTTTTGTCATTTGAATCATCCAAGAATTGTTCATTTATGTGATGTAAAGGAGGTTGCCCCCTCGAAGAGGCTGAATTCTAAGGCATTGATCTATCTTTTCTATCTTTTCTTGAGCTAGTTTCATAACATCAACTTTACATGTGGGTCTCTTGGACTTCCACGTTACAATACATTGATTACAATAGTATGGCCCATAGTAGTGATGTGGTTGATATGACTCATGACATGACTTGACACGACAGAGCTGGTATGTTCATACTATTGGTGGTGTTCATGTCGAGCTACAGCGCTGCTGAGTGATGGATGTGCTCTTGGTGTATCATAGCTTCACCTTTTCATGGCAAGGTGTGTAAATTCTTCAATGGTCTTGGTGTCTGCTTGATGTTGCACATGCATGGCTCTCCTTCGCTTGTACCTGACATACTCCATGTATTCGTTCACTTGCGAACAATTCTCCTTGCATGTGCTCCTTGTTCATCCTATTCGTCGACTCGAAATGTCTCATCCATGTACCTGTATCTGCAATCACTCATGATGAGACAAAATCAAATCTAGAAATCTCTTAGTCTACCATGATGCATTATCTTTCACTTTCGAATGCAGGTGATTGGGAGAGAGGACAAGGCTTTGAAACTGCGCAAAGCACGTTTCAGGCCAGGATGTAGGCTCTAGGCACTGTCAATGAAAATTGTGCTAAGGTCACTGGGAGGCTGAGATGGGAAATCTGGATCAACAGTGACTTTCTGTGGGATCTAGCTCGGCTGGAGGGCAGATCTGTGCAATTTTTCCAGGGAGACAGTGCAGGAAACAGGGGGACACTGGCATTGAAAACTACATAAATTCTCTGGGGAGGCTGGCAACAGGCTGCGGGAGGCTGCTAGCAAAAACTACGTAGAGCTGGGAGGTTGGCCCATATGACATCCCTGAGCAGTTTTTGGGTTCAGCAAGATGCTAGGCAGCTGGGAGACTTCCCATAAAAACTACATAGTTTTCGGGAGGAGCAGCAGGTTGGATGACAAGGTGAATGGCTAAAAAAGTTGCGTAATTTTTTTAGGGCAGTGCAATGACAGGCAGTGGGTGTCTGTCTAGCATGTATGTGCAATTTCTTCAGTGAGCGAAAGCGGTATGCTTGGCATATTCTGTACAATTTTTTGAAGGAGTGAGGCATGAGGTCACTACCCGGTCAAACTCTTTGATTGACCAGCTGGAGGCTTGATGGTTTTGCTTGCGGGCAACGCAGATTGAGATGGCTTGTTGAGAAACTTCTGCGTCTTTCTGGGTGACAGTCAGTCGGGTCGACTCAAGGATTGCGCAGTGCAGACTACCTGAGAGGTAACCTCAAGCTCTACGCAATTCTCGGCAGAAATACATGTTCACTGAGGGCTGAGACTACGCAATGCATCTCAGCGAAAGTCCAATTGTTGGAGGGTGTTCTAGTCGACAAAGTTTCAACAAAATTACCAAGTGTGTGAACGAGTGACTTCGTACATGCATGACCTTGTGAACACATACTCAACATGACTTGATGACAAGACCCCCTGAACCATGAAGACAACATACACTCAGTGTGACTGACCGACATTGCGAGCGACAAGCACTACACTTGTGATAGATCATTGAATGACCGCAACAACACTTGTGTGACAATGCATACAACTTCGTGTGTGAGTGTTGTTATCACTTAAGAAGCAATTACTAAATTGTTCACATCAGTTTGATTGTGAAGGTTAGGTGTTAGTCCAAGTTCAGTTTTTCCATGTTCAATGTAGTGTCTAAGCCTTAGGAGTCTTGGTGGTATGGTTAAATAAAGGTCAATAATCCATTCTCATTCATCATTGGTCCCACAACCTACATAGATTCCCTGTATCAAGTTTGTTTTAAGGTTCTTATGTGTTACAAAGCAGTTTAGGTGTTTTCGTAGCGCATAAACTCTGTTTAGGTGTTTTCGTAGCGCAAAACCCAAATTTTGCACTGGCTGCGCTACGAAATCGGGGATTCATGCGGATTCGTACCAAATCTTGCTCAGTTGTCATATCTATTAAAATCCGTTATGTTTACATCATCATTTGTCAGTTTATACACTTCGCCTAACATGTCCAACTGCTTATCTTCATCATTAGAGTCGTTAGGTACATTGGTACGCTCAGATTTCAAGTTTCAAGAAGAGCCAAGCATTGACATTCACAATCATGATTTGTGTTTGGGTTCATGCATGACAAATGAATTGTTAAGCCTTCAATTTGAATTCCATGAAGATCAAGCGAGGCCGTTTTCAAGCGAGGCAGCTTTCAAGAGAGGTAGTGATCGAAGATTAAGGCAGTGCAAGTATTTCAAATTTTTATTCCACTGGAATCCCATGGAGAGGGCTACAGAAGGAAAGGAGCACAGGTCAGGCAGGTGCTTGAGGAGCGAACCTGAAGGTTTAGACATTATCTTAAAGAACGGAGAAGTTGAACGCGCATTCAAGCAGGTTGGTTGTTGGAAAATTATTGAGAAAAGCACTCATATTGGCTTTTGTGTAAAGACTATGTTTTCTAGTAATATGGTATTGGCCTTACTTCTCAGGAATCAAAAGGAATTTGATGTTCTAAACGTCTTGTTTTATCTTTTTCCTATTATCTACAGTGTTATGAATGTCTGATTACTTAGAAATCACTAACAGTGCTCTAATTTCCTTCATAAATTTGTAAACTGTGTTAGTCCTCTATGTGTTTGGTGTGTTTACATAGGTTGGAATCTGAATGCCTTGGCTTCTATGCAAAGCTAACCTTACTGTCAATACTTAAGCATATCTGACTCCATAAGCCCAATGGATACTTTTTAATTGTGTTTCAAGCTCTACTACTTGTTCTTTTGTTTCATAGAGTTAGTCATCTTATTCATTATCCAAATCTTTAATCCTGTGAGAGAGCCCTCTCAAGTTGGGGAGGCTAAGCCTCAGCCTAAAGTAGGTTTGAAATAGCTACTTAAAGTATACCTAATCGTAGCAGCCTATCAGGGTCTGATTTTGAGATAACAAGTGCGACGGATGCTTACATAGTGAATACAACTTTTACACATGAAGAGGGACGTTGTGCATAGCCAGAACATGGTTGCAAGCATGAATTTGTGACCAACATGCTAAAAGATACCCGATGAACGGTCAAGCGAGAAGGGTGCAAAGACTCAAAATGAGCTCACAAGATGAGTTCATGTGCTTGAAAATATCAAGGAAAACCCCAAGGAAGGATCTGAAATTGGATGCAGGCCAAAATTTTGGAGGGTGTTACAGTCGCTACAATAGGTTGATTGGTTCCTCTGTTAAAATCCAACATATTCTGGATAACAGGCACAAGCTGCAAAGAACCTAACTTTTTCCAAGCAGTTGAGGATAGAATAGTTATAGACGCACCTTCTATGATTGTGTTAGGTACAGCCATATTATAAGCCTGTAATATGATCTAGAAGGGCACGTAAGGAGGAAAATCATATCCTGCTAGTTGACTCCAATCAAAGGAAGTGACCATAATACTTTGAGGGGGTGTCATGGGAACAGGAGAACTTACCCCTTGTGCTATGGGAACGGGAGAACTGCTCCCCCGTGGTGTGGGAATGAGAGGGTTTTCCCCCTGTGCCATTTGAACAGGAGGATTTTCCCGCAGTTCAGTGGAACCTGAAGAAACAAGAAGAACCTAAGCAGTATAAGACTCATTCTCTATGGGAAAAGTATGATCAAAAGAAGGTGGAATCGAGTCAACCAATGGTTGGTCATGAACAAACTCATGGGATTCATGTCCATAGAGAGTGGGATTGATTAGAGACAAATTCTGATCAATTGTTTCATCAACTAGGAAAGGATTAGGGGAAAGCTTCTGGTAGCCAGCCAGAAGATGCAGTTGAGAAATAGTAAGATTCCCAACAATTTGGATGCTTCATCCATATAAGGGAAAATGTGAATTGGATGATTCCCTTCACATAAATTACAGGGAAACTTAACTTTACCCTTCTTCCTGTGAACCTTATGATCACTAGTCAATGGTTTGTCACCAACATGATCTCCAGAAGCTGACGACAAAGGATGATGTGATCCTCTCAACCACACTTCTAAAAATTGGGAATACCATGAAAATATCTAAGAAGGTGGTCACCCTTACATAACTTGAGAGGGAATTTAACTTTGTGGGGTTTATTGGAAGGTCTCTCCATATTAGTTGCATTGGTAGCAATGGTTTCTTGGTTTCCCCCTTCTTATTTTGCTTCTTCTTCTTCATTTGTTTCTTCTTCTTCTTAGCTTCCTAGTTACTAGAATCAAGACTTTCACCAGGCGAGGAGGAAGAAATGGATGAAGAAACAATAGGTGAAGAAGGAAAAGGGTCAACTTTAGGATCAACTTGAGGTTGATGTTGTTTAGGTGGAGGAGAACTTGGTTGAGGAGCAGTTTGGATATTCAAAACCATAGGGATCGAAAACAACCAAACAGACAAACCAATCGTAAATTTGGGAAGGGATAACGTTGCCATATAAGGAGCACCAATATTTCAAAAAGAAGGAAAAGGGTTAGGATTCCTGTAAGAGGGGTTTCCTTGACTATTGGACTTGGGAACTGTCACCATTAGACTCAACCTAAGATCCACTAAGGAGTTGTTACATAGTGAGGATGTTGTTCCATGATTAATTAATTGATTTTACAAATTAAAGGCACAAAATAAAACAAAGGGGTAACTAGACAGAAAAGGATTACCAAGTCATTGTGAACTACGATATACCACCTTGGTAAACCAAGGATTTACATACGTGCAGGAAATCTCCCTGAATGTTTTGTTCGGTGAATCACAAGTGACAAGGCGACCGACTCAAATTCCTAAGGTTGGCTTGTATCCTATGGTGGAATTCCAAAATATATCTGGAGGTACGTGGAAGCATAGTCTGTATTAGTGTTGTCTAATGCATAATCATTCGATGAGAGTGTTCACATATACTTATCATGTGTGGAGCGCCATCTGATATACCCGAAGGTACGTGGAGAACGATCTATTACAATTACATATGTGGAACGAGATATCACCCCTAGAATGTGACGCTGACAAGTAACAAAAACTCCTACATTTAAAGACGCTAGAACATGTCTCTAGCATAGACCTCTAGATATTTCTGTTAAGTTTCAAATGTTTCTTAGGTTAATTGACTGAATTTTAGATTTATCTTTGATTGTGTTTCAATTTCAAGGCTCAAAACTCAATTTCACATGAACACACCCATGATGCAACTAATATGAAAAAAATAACTCTTTTCATTTTCCTTTTAACAATGAAAGGCCTAACTAAGTAGGGGAAGAAGGAATCAATCAACAATGGAACAAACAAGAGATGCAACAATCAATATCCTAATCTTCACTATTCCAATCAAAATCAAAGGCCTATATGTAATGTAAATAATTGTTTCTCTTTTATTTTCTCTTTATGTTTCAAATGCAAAGAAACATAAGAATGCAACTTGATCATTGATGAAAATAAACCACACAGACTTTAACTATAATGTAAAAGTTACTTTTCAAATTCAACTATCAATCTATGCATACAAACCCTAATTGACAAGAAGAAAGAACGAACGAAACAAAATCATTTAAAAAAAGTGATGACACTTAGAGGTGATTAACACTTGTACACAATTCAACAATTCCCTCCCCCCAACAATTGAGAGGGAAACATTTTTGAAAAAATGAAAGAAAAAATATGCAAATTCACATAAGGGATTGGCTTTATAGAGACAATGACAAACTCATAGACTCAAGAAAACTTTCTGGAACAAAGAAGAATAAATAGAAAGGAAAAGAAATGGAAATATTTTCATCTTACAGGAATCAACACAGGTGTAGAATAGACACCAGTGCATTGCGGCATAGGCACATAGAAGGAACAGGCGCACTGAAGCGCTCTATCTCATAACAGGGAATGCATTGGAGCAGTTTCGGTCAAAACACAACACAAGAAACCCAAGCAAGCACAAAAAAGAGTTTTCCTAAGGTCAATCAATGTCTAAATGAGTCATCCAAGATCGTTTTAAGAGGTGAAAAAGATGCTAAGGTCAAGGAAACCACTAAGGGAAGAATCACTCCCTAGTGGAGTCACCAATTTGTTATGCAAAATTTTCATGATTGCAGACAAAGGTGAATTCCCTAGATCTAGTGGTCTGATCTAAAACAACAGAAGACAAAAATATTTGAGTTTTCCTTAGAGAAATTATAAAATGGGAAAGAAGCCTACCTGGAATCTGTAGCAAGCCTTTCTTTCCTCATTTCTTGTAAGCTCCAACTCTAGCTCCAAATGATATAATTATAACTTTCACACACGACTAAAACAAGCAAAGGAACCACCATCCATGTAGCATAATCTAAAATCTATATTCAATGAGTCAGAAATGGCATTGAAATATATGAGTGCAAACATAACACAACAAATATAGGAAAACAAGATGCTCTTTGTATTAACAAATATAGGACAAAGTTACAACCATAAATAGAAGTTTGACTTTGTAGATGTCTCCCCAAGTTGACTTGTCCTTCCTTTCCACAAATCACAGCTCAACATCAACCCTAATACATGGATTTGATGACTCCTTAGGCTCAAAGCAGTAGCATAAGGGTACTATCAATCTCCAAAATCCAACCATGAGGCTATGGAAGGAAGTAAATATATAAGGTAAGATGGGTAGTTTAGGATTTACCATATTAGGCATGAGATCCACATATGATGGGAGGGTGACCTCAGGGATAAGAGATAGGTCCATTAGAGTAGGACTAGATAGGAATTCGAGATCTTTATCTGACGCAAATAGTTGAAACTACCTTGGAAGCTTTTGGAAGAGGAAGCTTCGAAGAATTTTTTTTATTTTTCCAGAATTTGTGGAATCCACGCATTTGCGGAAGGGAACATGTGCTGACTAGCACTAGTGTCCAGGCATGGAACATGAACTGAGCGTAGGTGGTCAAGCATGCAAGGCGTGTTGGGGCTAAAAACAATGTTTTTGAGCAATTTGTGCTAGAAACTCAGGCTTTTTGGAGAAGTGATCCTTAGGGATTTATGAAGGGATTATGAAAAAGTGTTCAAGGATATTGATTGATCCAATTTATAGGATTATTGAACAAATGTGACAAAATGGCGTGTAATAAACACCACATAGCCTATTCTTTTTCCTAATATTAACAAAGTTGTCATTATTGAACAGACCCGACCCCTGTTTACGGATTGAAATCTTATATTTTATTGAAATGTTAAAAGTGACAAGCTTTTTAATATGTCTGGCTTGTTAATAGAAAAAAAAAAAAAAAAAATCTAACATTTAGAAAAACATTGTAATATACATGGGCTTGACTCATTAACAAGTATTAATGACTAAATTTACCTTAGTGTATTTCACTTGCAGTGATGCTCATTGATTATTGCATGTCTTTTCTGCAGGATGTAAGATGTTCATTGATTATTACATGTCTTTTCTATAGGATGAGTTCTTGTGATAGGAAGAATAGGACCAAATAGCACCTCGCTGTTGGTGATGGAATGAAGTAGTGGTGGAAAGGTGGAATAAAGTAGTGGTGCAAAGGATCGATGTGTTGGCCTTGAAATGAAGTAATTTACGTGGCGAGAACTTGCTATCAAAATATATGGCCAGTGGCCAAAAGGGATGGCAGGTGGCACGAGTATCAAACTTTGGATAAATTTAACCATGAAATATAGACTTTGGATAGAGGTAGACAGACCATTCCCACCCCATGGGTTCCACCACAAGTTGTCCAAAGTTTGGATAAAATTAACAAAGTGAAATCGCAAGGTGAATCCAAACTTTGGATAAAGGTGAATAGACCATTCCCACCCCATGAGCTCTACCACAAGTGGTCCAAACTTTGGATAAAATTAACAAAGCTAAATCACAAGTTGAATCCAAACTTTGGATAAAACTTGTTTTTGGATTTGCAAATTCTGCAACCCAACAATAAGACCTCAAAAATGAAACTTTGGATACAAGCGAATGTTTTTGTAAAAACATTGGTTAAATGAAATGGTCAACACAAATTAATATGGATTAAACACTAAAGTGATTGATATAGTCCATGCACTATCATAGGGAAGGACTAATAATAGAGAGCTTGAAATAGCAAAAACATAATATAAATTTTCGTGAAAACAATTAAAAATCATACATGTATTATAAACCTCCAACTTCTTAGCACTTATCACATCATTACACCCCTCTTTGCACCTTCAAAACTCATTTATATATACTATCATATTCTTGGTAGTGTTATCTTTTCTGTTTAACATTCATTCCATTTATCAATATTATTTTATCCATGTCTCATTAACATTCATTTTATTATTAATATACATTCCACCTTTTTTTAAGAAATAAAAAACCAATGGGCCTTTGTATTATATAAATGTTGTTTACAATGACATAATATTCTAATATTTACATATCTAGTCACTTTAACTATAACACAAAAATAAACATATATTCCATATTTGTAATTTGTCTTTGTACAAAGCTCACAAAAGATCATATGAAAAATATAACATATAAAAATAGTATGACTTTACCTAATTATAAGAGCCTATAGATCAACATCAGTTAAATGTGGAAAACTCAAGTAAACCTGATTTTCCCATTCCAATGAAATTTTCCTTTACGATATGAAAAAATTGAATCTCCCCCAATTGGAATCTATGCCCCATCTTTGAGGGATCATCATTAGTATGATTATGTTCCCTATATATGTGAGAAATAGACATCCCACATAAATGTCCAATCAACACCCTAATCATGTTGATCTAGTTATACATCATTGGTGGATCAAATGAAGAGATACCATTTTCCCAATCAATAACAAATTTTGAATCCCTACAAATAACCAATGCCTCAATGGATAACCATTTTTCACAATATAGAACTCCACAGGGAAATGATATCGGCCCAGGGGTTTGTGCCAAAACCACTATTCTAGCAGAAGTGATAATAAGGACCTAAATTTAGCACAATGTATGCCCCACTATTGCATATATTATGATTCATTTCCCCATCAAAAAAACCCATAGGATATCTACTCCAAATCTTCACTTGTTGTATGCATCTCACTAATCTCTTATGAGCCATAGGCCCAATCTCATTATAAAATGCACATATTTTTATGCAAATTTTGCTAATGTCCAATGGGATATTATCAAAGATATATGCATTTTTGCTCCTCCAAATGCCCTAGAAAATATAAAAAGGAAGAGTTTTATATTCCTTGTACACATACTTCCATTCCTTCAAACATGCATCAATAGATGTAGTATCCCAACCAGCATTTATATTTAAAATGTTCAACACATCGATCAAATGGAAAATGAATATGGACACTTGAGGAATAGATGTAGAACATCCTTGCTATTATCCTTGCACATAACACATCTACTAGGACCAATGAAACCTCTCATACAAATATTTCCCATGTTAATATCTTATTATGTGAGACTAGCCACCCAAAACATTTAAATTTTAGGTGAAAGTACCATTTCCATATTTTTCTAAACCACCATCTATCCTCGATTCTCTAAGGTGTTTCAGTGATATACCTATAGACCTCCTTAACAGTTATTTTCTCCTAAATAGATTTACCATCCCAAGTAAATATGTCTTACTTTTCTAATAGAGTGTGTAGTGGCCAATCTAGGGTGCTAGACTAGACTAGATTTATTATCAACCAAGGTAGGTAAACTTAGAGGCACGTGTCTAAAGTCTATAGACCTAAAAGGATCTCGTCTACCTAACTAAGTGTTTACTATGACAGGCTATAGCACTCCTTTACAGGAGGTTAAAATATGTTTCCTCTCACACTTTAGCACTCAGATCATCTAGTTTATCTAACTGTCCTAAAGATACAGCGTATTGCTAGACTGAGTTTTCAACCCTCTTACAAGGATGTTATGCACAAAATCTCTTTCTAGCTAACACACTAAGCATTCATGAAAATCAAAAGCACACTGAATTTTAAATGCATGGAAACAGAGTCTACGGAGATGCTTTGAAATCTAATGATCGATCAAATCTTTTACAAGATATTGTTCAATGATCTAACAATCAGATCTTCAAGCTATCACCATGAATATCATTTGCAAGAATTTCTAATCAAATCGATAAACTCACAGACATGGAAATAACATTAAACACTATGCACACTATTCAAATTCAAAACGCTATGGAAATGAAATTAACAGTATACCAATTCCACGTAGGGCCCGTCCACGTTTCACTGGCACACTTAAGAAACTTCAAGCAATGAGAATGTTAACGCATAACAACCGTTGGAGTAAAATGGTGACTGTAATTAAGTTCTGAAGATTGAAATAACATACAAGAGCAGCGTTCTGGAACAATACACAGAGAATAATAATCGTTTTTGAAACAATACAATACACAGTCTTATCTGCTTGTCTCCTATCTAAATCGAATGTACATACATTAAGCAGATGTTTCTGCTTTTACAAAAGAGTGATTTTTGTCCTTTCTAACCTAAACAGATTTCCAAAAGCAAAACGAAATCAGTTTGGGAAACCATGGCTTTTTGCTGCCTTTGTGACCAAAAGGGTTGGGTTTGACCAGCATTGAACGCATATCCAGGAGCGTTAGATTTGTTGTTGAATTGAATTTTCACCATGCATGTACATTCCAGATCACGTTCCTATCCATTGCTTTGACTTGCCTGTCATGCCACGTGTCACATCATAAACCATTTACAGGAAGTCATGACATCCTGTAATCTTTTTGTTGAAAATTCCTAATTTTTAACATAAAAATTCACAAATTAATTTTAATGTAAACTAACAACTATAATGCTAAATAGAGAATCCATACAGGTGAGAATGGTTTTAGATAGAGGAGGAATGACCTGTTGTAGAGTTTTGTGAACCCAACGTTTCGGACTACGAAGTGAGTCCATCATCAGGGGATGCGACAATAGATAATCTTTAAAAATTAATGATTATATATTGTCGCATCCCCTGATGATGGACTCACTTCGTAGTCCGAAACATTGGGTTCACAAAACTCTACAACAGGTCATTCCTCCTCTATCTAAAACTATAATGCTATTGATTAATCAATTTCGATGGATATGAGGGTTTATGGAAGAAAAAATATAGCCAAATGATGGTGTTTCTAGAAGAAAAGGATGGCAATGAAATGGTACCAACATCTCCCACAAGCTCAATGATTTAGCATGTCCTCATGCTAATCCTGATGTACTTCCTTTATACTCTGTTCCTGCCTGTGCCTTTGCCGCTTGTAGCAATGCATCTATATTCTTCTGATCTTGGGCATTCTTCTGAACGTGGAGCTTATGTTTCAAATTCTTGTATTTCTCTTTGAGAGCTTTCTTTTGAGTATACCATTTGGTTGCCCACTTGCAAATGTCGGTTTGTTCAGCCTCGAGTTCTTTGATTTTCTCCTTCAGCGTCTCATTTTTCTGCTGAGTCTCCTTGCTCTAAGCTCTCAACATTTCATTCTCTTTCTTGATGACCTTCTCTAGCATGTTGGCCTCCATCGGTTCTTCTTTTAACTTTTCAATTTGTTTTTCTAACCTCCTTTGTTTCTTGTTTGCAGGTGGTGACTCTTTCCCTTGTCTTTTGTTGCTCTCAACTTCCATTTCGGCTTCCGGTCCAGGCTGTGAATGAGCACTGCTCTCAATTTCCATCGGTGCATGTGCATTTGACTCTGGTTGATCTTCTTGTGTCTGGGTCTTTTGTCTTCTCCTTGATCTTCTTGTATATGTAGTGAAAATATTTTCTTGTTTAATTTTCTGGGCAGCTTCTTGCCTCATATTTCTCATCCTTACACTACTGCTGAGTGGAGGGACATTACTTGTCTTGCACAAAGGGATTTACTCATCAATGTCAAGCATAAATCCTGAGTGCTCTTGATGTTCCTGTTCATCTTCTCCATCTTTGATTTGATTGGCAACCAGAAATTCCTTCCATGTTTTTCCCCTCCTCTGCACTTCAAATTCAATTAGAATTTTAATTAACCCAAAATGACATAAACTTTTGTCTTCATTACCCTTTTTCTTTTGAATAGTTTTTGACATCTTAGTCAAGTTTTGTAAGAGGAAGTAAGGTAAACTGATGGTGCATTGCCCTTTGAGGTGCAACAGGAGTTTGATGTGATATAAATAGACTATGCTGTAACGACCCTCACACGTAACAAATTTCTGAATAATATACACCATTTCATCCCATGGGTGCATTAGCCAGCTCCTAGGGACACCCTTTTTCCAGTTAATAGATGAAACCCTCGGCCTAGACATGAATTGGGTCCTGTTGAGGGCCCTGAAATCGGGTCAACAACAAGGGGGATACCCACCCGGTCCGGAACTTGGTTGGCAGCTCCTTGTCCGTTTGGTATAGCGGGTCCGACTGGGGATAATGGGACCAGTTTCCCAATGTAAGGGTGTGTGTGTGTGTGTAGAGTTTGATGATGCTGATCTAGAAGTAATTTAAGCTAATTTAATTCTAACTTCTAAACTGACTCTATGCTACTATAATCTAACAAAAAACAACACATCTAATCTACGCTAACCCGGGGTAGATTTCCTCTATTATGCGATCTAAAAAGATTTCAAACAATAACTGGTAATAAAGATCATTCAGCTATCATAAGAATAGAAATCAATTAAGATAAACCATTCTGCATAAAAAGTTAGGCAAAACAGTTGTGAACAGCATATCGCATAATAAGTTATTCATATGTCAAGCATAAATAAATGACTCCACCATACAGAAGTGCCAAATGGTAACCCACACATTCATACATTAACATATAAACAACTCAGCTGCATATCACTCTAAGAATATAAGCAGAAATTAGTCAAGAGATAAAAGTACCATTTATGACTGATTTCACACACAAACTTCAAGCAATAACGATTTATCTCTACTTGTTCTAATATCTACTAAGAGTACAGAAGTGCAACATCAATAACAGACATTAAAATGCAAACATAAATAAATCTCGATCTATCCATTCATCAAAAACCCCCTCAGAGGGTGCAAAAGTGCATGTTCTGTGGACAAGTTTTTTGACAAATTTCCGGACCCTTCTCCAAATGCCATGAGAAGGGTTAAATACTACTAACTAATTAATCTTAATTACACAAATTCAGGAAACGGCTTCAAATGACTGCCCTTTTACTAAAACAAATTTATTTCTAAAAATTGAATCTAATTTCTAACCGTTTCTGTATCTGCTCCTTAGTGCTATAAGCGATGCAACGTTCGCCTGGAAAGAGTCGGCTGGTTGTCTTTTCCTTTCGTTCGAGCGATAAAAGTAGAAATAACAAAAGCTGGCACCTCTTTCTGACAAACTAGAAGATATTTTCGAAAATCTTTCTCTGGCTGGGTGTATTCACTGTGTGTATACTTAGTATAACCCAAATTTCTTTCAAACTGATTGTGTTGTTTCTATTTCAGTTTCCGGTCGTGCGAATGACTCAATGAGTTAGGGATTTCGTTGCCTGAACAATCTTCCGTATTGAAAATTGCTTCCGTTCTTTGTTCCAGGCTTTTCTGGAGCGTCCTCCCTCTTTAGCGTTTTTCTTTTTGCTTTACCCAGTCTGAGCTTCAGGATCTTTTGCAAACATGCTGCTTTTGTGCACCTTTGACTCTGAGTCTTGGATAGTCTATTTTCATCGGTGTCTGTTGAGTGATACTCTGGAATCCGCGGTCCTGCTGCATGCGGCATCCATTTGCGAAGGCATCTCCTCTCTGTTCTCCTAGTATTGGCGCTTTCCCCTTTTCCTTAGATGTTTCCTGCATATTGATTTATATTAGTTGTTTCCTTATAGCTTACGCAAGGGAAAAGAGAAATGACGAAAAGATTGACATGAAAGCTTTAAGTTCTAATGAATCCATAATCATGACACTCATAATGACTTGACTCTTCGAAAAACGCAACACAATCATTCTTGGATATTTTGGCGTACAATCATTAATTTCCCTTAAGGTGCGCGCTCAAATTTGGGTTTACAGACCATGTCGAGGAAATCTTGCGATGAGTGGTTCCTGCGATTCGTATCGCAGTATCAAGGATTGCGATGTCAAGAAGTGTCGTCGCAGGAATTGATAGTCTCAATCATCGTAGATCGCAAGATCGCAGATCGCAGATTGTGTTTTCATTTACTGTGTGTTGTTTATGCGATGCTGCGATATGTGACGTCGCATATCGGCCGTCGGTGATTCCTTAAGTTTTTCATTTAAGGGCGCTTTCCATATATGCGATGCAATGAATTTCGTGTCGCTTCTTCTCAGCTTATTTATGCGCATAAGGAACACTTCACTCTCTCTTCGCAATGCGATCTAGCTTTAGGGAGTAGAAATACAAAAATTTTGATAAAAATATTTTTTGGATTTCTTGTTAAGGGTCCCCCTTTGCTTGGTTTTATTTCTAATATCAAACAAAGAGGGGGGTTGTTGGTGACCACAACAATGGCGATTCACTGTGAAGAACCAGTTATCTCTGCTTTTCTATTGAATTTTCACTTCCGAAATAGAAAAATTTTCATATGCCTAAATTTTGTTATGGACAGATAGAGTACATAACTCCTTATCCCGTCAATGATACTTTGTCACAACCTTTTCATATTCCAACTGTCTTCTTCCTCAGGCTTAATTCTTGCATTCATACGAGACATTACTCGGTCTTTTTAAAGATAAAATAAGGTCTTCTCTGCGTACTGGCTTTTAAAATATGCTCATTTGTCGTAGGTAGAGCCTCTGCTGCGTGCAAGCGTCCATAGCCTCGACAGGGTTACCTGTTATCCAGCAATGATCCTTTATCCTGCTTGAGGTTATTTACAACATTTCAAAGAAAAATCCTTTTTGACACTTTTTCCTTTTTTATTCTCTAAAGAACAATGTCTTGGTTTGGTGGACAAATTATGACACAGTCATTCACTTGATTTACACTTTTGCTGAACAAGCTGGCTCGTGATGAGACCCCTTGTCTTTTGATTGCAACAATCTTGAGTCGTTGCCCTGTTTTGATAGACAGTATTGGCAAAGTCAGCAATTTATAATATCTGCGATCATGATAAGTCGGCTCGTGATGAGACCTCTTATTCTTTGAGATATAGTGTTTTCTCGGATTGTTTCTCTGAATGCTGCGGTTTCCTTTAGCAGGGAGGAAGTCATTGTTTTTCCTTAAGAAAGCTCTGGACGACAATAATAGAGTTTGAAAACAGCAGCTTTACAGAGAATATTTATTTTATTATTGATGATACCTTTCATTGTGCTGACATAAAACAATTTGTTACCAAAGGTTGCTTTCATCAAAGTTTTTTGAGGTTGAAACTAACATCATATTTAGGCTAAAGTTAACTCTATTTGTCAATAATAAAAATCAGATCTTTCGAAAAGTTTTGCTACTTGTACAAGCGAAATCAAAATCTGATAGAGAATTGGTGTGCTCTTTCATGAATCCTTTTTTATGATCATTTACAACCGGTTTTATTTATAAGAAAGAGAAAAACAAATAATAAAAAAACTAAAATTATCCTACAAAAATAGAAGAATGATCTTCTATGGAAAATACATTTTAAGAATCTGTCCATTCACAGGCAAAGAATCTCTTCTATCTGCCAAATCCTGCAACACAAACGTCGATGGGCCTATGACTTCTACAATCTGAAAAGGACCAAGCCACAGCTTCTGAAATTTCGTATGTTTTCCCTTTTCTTCATGAGCCTTATCCCATTTTAAAACTAAATCTCCCATCTGAAAGCTTTTTCTGGTCATTATGCTTGAGTCAAAAGAGGATTTTATTAGCGCTTGGTGGTGAGCATGGGTTTTCTTAGCTTGTTCTCGTCGTTCTTCTAGTTTGATTATTTCCATTTGTCTCAATTGTAAGGAGGAAGTAGATACTTCATCGATGTATTGTACTAAAGACAAAGAGGGAATGACTAAGTGAGTTGGAAGAACCACTTCTTTCCCATAAACTAAATTAAAGGGAGAAGTGCCGATTGAAGCTTTCTTCGTAATTCTATCTGCCCATAAAGCATTTACCAGCGCTTTGTGCCAATTCTTTTGGTTTTGGTCGATTGTTCTTTTAATAATCCTGATTAGGTTTTTGTTTTTTGATTCAGCCAACCCATTACTTTGCGGATAGTAGTTGGCAGAATACTTCAGTTTGAACCCTCTTTTAAGTGCAAACTCAGTCATTGTATTTCCAGAAAAGTATGATGAATTATCAAACATTAAGGCCATTGGCAATCCAAACCTAGTGATGATAAATTGATCTATGAATTCAATAATGTTTTCAGATTTAGCTGTCTTGAGAGGAACTGCTTCTACCCATTTAGTAAAATAATCTGTTGCTGTGAGGATATACCTATGCTACTTAGAAGAGTGAGGAACGATCTCACCTATTATGTCCAAGCCCCATTGGCTGAATGGTTGCTCGATGTTAACCGGCTGTAGTGGCATGGACGATTTCTTTTGTTTCCCTGCAGCAGTCTGGCAGATTTGGCATTTCCTTACGTAATTGTATGAGTCTTTGAACAGTGTGGGCCAATAATATCCTGCACGTAAGATTTTATGTGCAGTAGCTTCTCCAGCATAGTGTCCACCTGCTGGTCCATCATGGAGTTCCTGCAAAACCTTTTCGGCTTCAGTTTTTTCAAGACACCTAAGAAGTACAAAATCGTAATTCCTTTTAAACAGAACATCATTTATGAGCTGGTATTGTTTAGCTTTCAATCTCAGAGCTCTTTTCTTGGTGTGGTCCAGGTGTGATGGAGCATACCCGTTCTTAAGATAATAAATGGTGTCCGCATATAATGATTCTGTGTCGTTTAGGCTTACCTCATATGTATGTACCTCTTCAGATGAGTTCTCAGGAATTTGCGATGCTCCAGCTAACATCTTGCAGAAGCCTTGACCTCTTACGATGTTTGCTGGCTTGATCTCAGGATCATATTCTTGTAAGGCGGTAATCCAATTTGCTCTCTTTTCGCCCACATCCTTCTGTATCAGAAGGTTTCTTGCCGCTGGAAACGGTACTATGACTTTGGTATGGGCTTTAAGTAAGAAAGGTCTGAAATATTTAATTGCTTTGAAAACGACATATGCATGTTTCTCCACGTCTGAATAATTGAGTTCAGCACCTTGTAAGTTCGAGCTAAAAAATGCGATTGGAGCTTCCGCCTTCTCTTGATTTGCTTGAGTTAAAATCGCGGCATAAGATTTCTCTGAGGCAAATGTGTATAAGATAAAAGATTCTGAAAAATTTGGGGTTGCTAAAGATGGAGCGTTGATGATAGCTTGCTTGATTAAGTTGAATGCTTCATGTTCATCTTGACCCCATTTAAAATTTGAATTCTTTTTTATCATATTTTGTAGAGGAGAAATAATACATGAAAATTCTGGGACAAACCTCTTTACAAAATTGATTTGACCAAGGAAAGATTGCATGGCCTTTTTGTTATGGGGCACGGATATTTCAGAAATTTCTTTGATTCTGTCAGGTTCAATGTGAATACCAGACTTTGACACTATGAATTCTAGCAATTTCCCTTCACTTAATGTGAAAAAAGATTTCTTTGGGTTAAGTGAAATCCCATACCTTAAACATCTTTGAAAGATTTGTTTCAAGTCTTTGAGATGGTCGCTTCGCTTCTTGGAGTACACTGTTATATCATCCAGGTAAATCACTACCGATTTATTGACTAAACCTTTCAACGCGATGTCCATGGCTCTCTGAAAGGTAGCGCCGACATTGATCAGACCAAATGGCATCTTCCAATATGCGTATGTGCCCCATTTAGTTCGAAATGTGGTTTTTAACTGATCGTCGGGACGTACCAGCACTTGATTGTATCCTGAAAATCCATCCAGAAAAGACATTAATTCTGAGCCTGCTACTGCCTGTAATATTTGCTCCATAGGTGGGAGGGGAAAATTGTCTTTTTGACAGGCTTTGTTGAGATTCCGGAAGTCGATACAGATCCTGATATCTCCGTTTTTCTTTCTAACGGGCACCATATTGGATACCCATTTGGAATGTCTGGCGGGGAAAATTATTCTGGCTCTCAACAACTTATTTAGCTCAATCTTTATCTGATTTTCTAAGTTGAGGTGGATTTTTCTGAGCTTCTGCTGGATAGGTTTTTCATTGTCAATCATAGGGATAGTGTGTTGAATGATAGAAGTGTTGTATGTCTTCAGCTCATCGTAATTCCATGCAAAAACGTTTTTGTATTGTCTCAGAAGACGGATATATGCTGATTTTTCTTCAGGGGCTAGGCCGTGGCCTAGATTAACGTTTTGTGGCTTCTCATCGGTTCCTAGGTTCACTAATTCATAATTCAGAGTTGAACTGTAGAGTTTAGAATTGGCAGACCTTTTAAACCGACTTTTTAAATCATATAAATCTTCTAACTTAACCACCGATTTAGGTATAGCATTATCAGTGCTATTTTGTTGTATTTGGTGATCATGATGGTCTTCGTCAATTATTTGATTTGAGTAGGATCCTTTAGAAGTGAGGAAATTTACAATGTCAGGATCGTCGTTGAATACTCTCCAGTTGGTGATGTTGTCAGGGATGGATGGTTTAAAGATTAATTCTATTGAGAATCTATCTGGACTAAAATCTTCGGAGGGAATAAGTCTAGAGGCTACGTTAGCTAACAGGTCTGCGCTCGCATTTTGGAGTCTTGGGATTGAAGAAATATCGAATGCTATGAAATGTGCAGTCAGATCTTGTACTAAAGATTGATAGTGCTTCAAATGGCTTGACAGGCAATGTATGGTGTTACGTACCTGTTTGATGACAATCTCAGAATCTCCAAAAACTTGAAGATACTTAACGTTCAGTCTGATTGCTTTGTATAGGCCTTGCACCAAGGCCTCGTATTCCGTTGTATTGTTTGTGCAATCAAACTCAAGTCTGCAAGTAAGCATGGTCTTATTTCCGTCTGGGCTAATCAGAACGCATCCTGCTCCTGCTCCCTCATTAGATTTAGAGCCATCAAAATATAATTTCCAAAACAAAGATGTATTTACAGAGTTATCTAAAAAATTAACACATTTTGAATTATCAGTTTGAGAAAAAATTTCAACTTGGGACAAAACTGAATTTTCTAAGTAAGGCGAAATATGAGCATTGAAATTGCCGAGGAAAGAATCTACCGAGTAATTGCCTAGGATACTGTTGTTGTATGCTATTGCTTCATTCTCTCCCTCCAATTCAGTCACTATGTACTTTTGGTGCAACTCTCGTTCAACCTTTATTTGATTCGGTTTACCGTTGTAGGGTAACCACATGTGCGACCAGTCGGTTGAGAAATATCCGTGGAGTTTTTCGGACCAATCCCTGCTAAGAATTAAACCATAGAATTCAGGGATATCAGCTACTAGAATGTCGATAACCTGGCATACTTTCGGGTTAGACGACAATCTTATGGTCACCTGATTAAGTTCACCAATCACTTCGACTTGAGATCGATCAAGTTGAACTATGCGCACTGCGGATTTTTGTGGTTGAACATTCAATTTGGCACATATTGATCTGGGTAAAATATTTGTTGAAGCACCAGAATCAACCAAGCAATTGTGCACGTTTTTATTGAAAACTTCATAAGTGAGAAGAAAAGGAGGAGTATGAGATGTTGATCTTCCTCCAATCAAGGAAATGTCATTTGGATCAATCTTATTGATCATGTTGGTTGGAGGTCTTCCCATGTTGTGGGAAGCTACAGCTGTAGGTAAAGATGTAGTAGGCACGGCATGTAATTCTTTCATCATTATTTTCTGTTGATGTTTCAATTTGCTCAATTCGTAAAGAGTGATATTAGCCCTAGTCTTTTTCATGTCATCGATAATGTTATACTCCATTTCATCCGACACTATCAGTGTTCTTGATGGAGGTGCTTGATCTGATTGGACTGGGCTAAATTGGGTCGCTCTAGCGGTTGTTTTCTTTGTTGCGACCTTATCTTTTGTTGCAGGGCTTGCGCCATTCTGTTTAGGGGTAGTTTGGGGATGATTCAGGTGGATGTTGGTGGCCACCCACCTATCCCATTTGGACCCCCACAACTGTCTCTTTCAGTTTTTCAGTTTCCTTAATTATATCATAGTTTACTATTTTTAGCAGTTTTTCGAGTCCTAAACTTCCGGAGCCGTTTTGAGGCCCTAAACGACGTTTTTTGGGAAATCCACTGCAACGTTTTTTTTGATAAAACTTGTCTTTTTTGTCGTAGTCCTCAGAGAGATCTTTCCAACGGGCTATCATGCGCGTCAAACGGAGATAGTACGACCAATTCGCGACCCCGGGAAGTTGATGTACCAACTTACCCAAAAACGGGGCCCACAATCTGGCATTTCATCTTCTAGGGTTAGGTTTTGGATTGTGAAGGGTTTTCCATTGTTTCTCAACAATAAATAGGCCCTCGAGCCTCATTGTAACACACTTCGAAACAGTTCAGAGGATGTAGCCGACACATCTCTTCTCAGAGATAAGCTAACATCGCCCTAGCTGGGTTATTCCTATTTGTAAGCATATTTCAGTATTCTCCATTAATGAAATGAAGTATTATTTCCGCTGCATCTCTGTTTTTATGGTTATCGCATCTCTTTATTTATGGTTATCTCTGTAATCTATTGTGTTCCTGCTTAAATCCAGATCAGGGGAGGACCAAGTTTATTTTTGCTTCGTGTGCTAACCGGAAATGCTTCTTGATCTTCTTCTTGTGGGAGGATGAAATCCCACATTCCTTGTAGTTCCACAACTTCTTCATCATCGGTCTGCCCTTCAGTGGTATTCTCTTCTTCTTCTTCTTCTTCTTCTTCAGATTCGACGTTTGAGACAGCATTGGGTGGTTTCACCTCCATGGGAGGATTTCTTTTAAAAGCTCTGTAGGGCTTTTTTGAAGAAGTTTCTGCTACTTGTTTTCTTATGTCAATCATCTCATTGGACATGGCCTTTAACACTTTTTGTAATCCTTCCATATCGAAAGGATCTTTCGTTTGTTTCTTCTTGGTGTCTTCTTTGAAAGAGATTTTCTTAGATTTGTGTTCCTCTATTGCAGATCTCTTTTCTAGGGCTACTACGCGCTTTTCTACTGCTAACGCCTATGTCAAGTTTTCAACTAAGGTCGTCTTGTTTGCCCTATCTACGAAGATAGCCAAGTTTGATGGTAAGGCCATGATATATCATTCACACCTTACTTCCTCGCTGGGTTGAGAAGCAGCGGGAATTTTGTTGAGGATCTTATTGAACCGTAAATTGAAATCTTTAATGGGTTCTCTAGCCTCAGCTTTAAGATTGGATAGGTCATTGATCAATATCGTTGTTGATCTGTCATCACCGAACTTGGTGAGGAATTGACTTTGAAAAATTTCCCAACTTGTGATGGACCCGGAAGGTAACGAAAAGTACCATGACCCGGTTGTTCCTTGCATTGTATAGGGAAAGAGCCGGACAACAGCATCCTCGTTGGTAACTCCATTGAGATTAACAGAAAGCATGAAATTAATGATATGTTCTTCAGCTAGCATGCCTGTTTCTGGATTGAATTTAGGTAGCCATTTCTCAGGATGGGCCGGTATTGGGCTCAGGGGTGGAGGCATTAAAACCGCCCCAGGCTTGTTCCATGGAGACTGGACCATCATTGAGCTGCTAGTTAATGAAAGTGCAGAGGATGGTCCCTGATGCTGAGAAGATGAAGATATTATGATCTTTGATGATTGAAGAGGAAGGGTTGTGGAAGATGGATGAGTGATTTGGGATGAGGATGTGGGTGGTTGACTTCACGGTGAGGGGGTTGAAATGGACGAAGTAGACGAAGGAGTCTCACTGTCAGACTCTGGTGGTGTTTTCCTTGCTCTTTTCCTAGTAGGGAGAGGGAGTTCACTTGGTTGAATGCCAAATTTTTCACTCTTCAATCTGGTCAGGGGATGAGCAGGATTGTACTGCGAAGTCACGCTGCTGTGAGATTTATCAGACCTCTGAGTAAAAATAGAGAATCCCTGGAGTTTACGAATCAAAGTTTGAATTTCAGGGGGTTCAATGATAAGTTGGTCTGATATATTAGGGTAGGTAGCAGCGGTGGATACTCGAGCGACTTCTAACTCCGGGTTTAACCGTACTGGAGAAGTCGGGGGAGTTGATGAGGGTGATTTACTCTCAGAATGGTATTTAGATTTTGATTTAGGTGTCATTCATAGTTCGAGCCCTCCTTCTAGCGCCAAATATGTTGAGGGCCCTGAAATCGGGTCAACAAAAAGGGGGATACCCACCCGGTCTGGAACTTGGTTGGCAGCTCCTTGTCCGTTTGGTATAGCGGGTCCGACTGGGGATAATGGGACCAGTTTCCCAATGTAAGGGGGTGTGTGTGTGTGTGTAGAGTTTGATGATGCTGATCTAGAAGTAATTTAAGCTAATTTAATTCTAACTTCTAAACTGACTCTATGCTACTGTAATCTAACAAAAAACAACACATCTAATCTACGCTAACCCGGGGTAGATTTCCTCTATTATGCGATCTAAAAAGATTTCAAACAATAACTGGTAATAAAGATCATTCAGCTATCATAAGAATAGAAATCAATTAAGATAAACCATTCTGCATAAAAAGTTAGGCAAAACAGTTGTGAACAGCATATCACATAATAAGTTATTCATATGTCAAGCATAAATAAATGACTCCACCGTACAGAAGTGCCAAATGGTAACCCACACATTCATACATTAACATATAAACAACTCAACTGCATATCACTCTAAGAATATAAGCAGAAATTAGTCAAGAGATAAAAGTACCATTTATGACTGATTTCACTCACAAACTTCAAGCAATAACGATTTATCTCTACTTGTTCTAATATCTACTAAGAGTACAGAAGTGCAACATCAGTAGCAGACATTAAAATGCAAACATAAATAAATCTCGATCCATCCATTCATCAAAAACCCCCTCCGAGGGTGCAAAAGTGCATGTTCTGAGGACAAGTTTTTTGACAAATTTCCGGACCCTTCTCCAAATGCCATGAGAAGGGTTAAATACTACTAACTATTTAATCTTAATTACACAAATTTAGGAAACGACTTCAAATGACCGCCCTTTTACCAAAACAAATTTATTTCTAAAAATTGAATCTAATTTCTAACCGTTTCTATATCTACTCCTTAGTGTTGTAAGCGATGCAACGTTCGCCTGGAAAGAGTCGGCTGGTTGTCTTTTCCTTTCGTTCGAGCGGTAAAAGTAGAAATAACAAAAGCTGGCACCTCTTTCTGACAAACTAGAAGATATTTTCGAAAATCTTTCTCTGGCTGGGTGTATTCACTGTGTGTATACTTAGTATAACCCAGATTTCTTTCAAACTGATTGTGTTGTTGCTATTTCGGTTTCCGGCCATGCGAATGACTCAATGAGTTAGGGATTTCGTTGCCTGAACAATCTTTCGTATTGAAAATTGCTTTTGTTCTTTGTTCCAGGCTTTTCTGGAGCGTCCTCCCTCTTTAGCGTTTTTCTTTTTGCTTTACCCAGTCTGAGCTTCAGGATCTTTTGCAAACATGCTTCTTTTGTACACCTTTGACTCTGAGTCTTGGATAGTCTATTTTCATCAGTGTCTGTTGAGTGATACTCTGGAATCCGCGGTCCTGCTGCATGCAGCATCCATTTGCGAAGGCATCTCCTCTCTGTTCTCCTAGTATTGGCGCTTTCCCCTTTTCCTTAGATGTTTCCTGCATATTGATTTATATTAGTTGTTGCCTTACAGTTTACGCAAGGGAAAAGAGAAATGACGAAAAGGTTGACATGAAAGCTTTAAGTTCTAATGAATGCATAATCATGACACTCATAATGACTTGACTCTTCTAAAAACGCAACACAATCATTCTTGGATATTTTGGCGTACAGTCATTAATTTCCCTTAAGGTGTGCGCTCAAATTTGGGTTTACAGACCATGTCGAGGAAATCCTGCGATGAGTGGTTCCTGCGATTTGTATCGCAGTATCGAGGATTGCGACCTCAAGAAGTGTCGTCGCAGGAATTGATAGTCTCATTCATCGCATATCGCAAATCGCAGATCGAAAGATCCCAGATCGCAAGATCGCAGATCGCAAGATCGCAGATCGCAGATCGCAGATCGCAAGATCGCAGATCGCAAGATCGCAGATCGCAGATCGCAGATCGCAAGATCGCAGATCGCAAGATCGCAGATCGCAAGATCGCAGATCGCAAGATCGCAGATCGCAGATTGTGTTTTCATTTACTGTGTGTTGTTTATGCGATGTTGCGATATGCGACGTCGCATATCGGCCGTCGGCGATTCCTTAAGTTTTTCATTTAAGGGCGCTTTCAATATATGCGATGCGATCAATTTCGCGTCGCTTCTTCTCAGCTTATTTATGCGCATAAGGAACGCTTCACTCTCTCTTCGCAATGCGATCTAGCTTTAGAGAGTAGAAATACAAAAATTTTGATAAAAATATTTTTTGGATTTCTTGTTAAGGGTCCCCCTTTGCTTGGTGTTATTGCTAATATCAAACAAAGAGGGGGGTTGTTGGTGACCACAACAGGTCCATGATTTTTCCTTGAATTGTTTTGTTTTGAAATATTTTTCTCCTTCTGGGCTGATCCCCAAGGATTGTGCTATGGTGTCTTTTGAAATCCTAAAAGAGAAGTTGCCTATCAATGCTTTCTCTCCATTAAATGTAAAGGCAAATTGCTTAGTTACTTCTTCATTGTTCCCATTAAACTTCTCCAAGAAGGGTAGCCATTGCTTTTCCCTTAAAATTGTAATACAGTCATTATGATACTGGGAACTATCAAATGTATTAGGCTCTTCTCTATTAGTCATTTTGACAAGGAAACTCTCGTTCTAACCCTCCTCGTTTATGCTTAATAATTCAACAAGGGTTTCTTGATTTGTTACCTCTATTTTTCGCTCCACTCAACTGACTTGGTAGCACCCTCTGTTCTCGGGGTCAGCTTCTTCAATGGCTTAGGCTGCGACCAGATGAATGTCCTTGGATTTTGGCAAAGGTGGAAACCCGTGAGCCCAATTACTATGCTCTCCCTTCGTAGCACCTGATGTTCTCGGCCTTCTTTGAAATCACAGCGTTTGAATTACTAGTATGGAATGCCCTTTTTACAAACTGAGAATGAAATGGAACTTTAACAACCGACTTGACCGAATTCACTATAATGATAATGACAGAGCGTATTCATATTACAAAGACAGAGGAGTAGTTGTATTGGGTTGTATAGGTACCATCATGAGAACGTCATAAGCATATATGGAGTGCTGGAGTGATGATAACGGATAGTTGTTTGCATGAGTCGACTTGGGTCGAACGATCATGTTATAACTTGGCCGATTCAAAAAAAAACAATGAATGAAATCGTTGAACACTTGGCTCTCCAATGATTCACCACCTGTCCCTTGCTCATTGGTACTTGGCCGATTAGGAGAATGTTGGACCGATAATAAGGTTGGATGGTCGATTCAAGAATAAGGAGTCAATAACAAGGTTTGAAGGGTGGTGTAGGAGAATATTTAAAAATCGTAGGAGGAGTACGGTGATAGGCCAGAGTGTTGGGAAATGATAGTAGTTAGGAATATGACAAGGGTGATGGGTAAAGGGGTGTTTTTGAAATTGATCATAAGCAATCATAGTCATCACATTTAACACTAAAATAACCCAAGAATTTAAATGTTAAAAATAAAAATTACAACAATACATTACACGTTATTGGTTGATCAAGAGTTGAGTTGGCATGCATAGGTAGACTGATATTTATTGTTCAGATATGACTAATCTTCACTATCCATAACAGGTCCCTTATGAGATGAATTTGGATACAACAGGTCCCTCTGAGATCTGGAGAATGTTTGTGCAACTTCTTTGAAATCTGGAAAAGAACTATGTGTGTGCAGCTTTCTTGATCTTTGGTGTTGATGGAGCCTCGGTGATAAGCAACCTTTGAAATTCTGTTGAAACCTTGTTGAAGCTTTGCTGAAGTAGCTTGAGATAGCAGTCTTTAACAGGTCCCTTTGATGTTTGTTGAACAGGTCCCTCTAATATTAGTGCTGGTAACATAATCTTTTGAACAGGTCCCACTGCATTTACACTTTGAACAGGTCCCTCTGATTAGAACAAAGAAAAAAACAACTTCTTTATTGAAATACTGAAGTGTTGAAACAAACTCTTTGGAAATTTACAATGAGGAGATGGGATAAGGAAGACAAAAATGCTAATGCTTCTCCCCCACTAAAGCTTTGACTTGTCCTCAAGTCATTATTGAAGAAATAAACCAAACAGTAAACAAATAGAACAAGGAATTCTTACCAGCCAAAGAATTGGTTTTCAAGTAAGAATTATGGGTTAGAGTGTGCCAGAGTTTGGTTTTCACATCTAAACCATTATTATTATTTTTATATTTTTTTTTTTTATTTTTTTTATATATTTTTTATATTTTCTTTTTTTTTTAATTTTTTTTAAATTGAAATGAAATGAAGGTAGAGATATCACAGCTGAAGGCTGCAATATCTCAACCTCCCTTTGCTGAGATACAAGTTTGAAGAAAATCTTCCTTACTGATGGGCTTATGGTAAAGTTTCAATCGATGGCCATTGACAAGAAAGGGGTGGCCTTCTCCATCAATGGTAATAAGCTTGACTGATCCATTTTCATAAACTTGAACTATTTCATATGGGCCCATCCAATGTGTGGTAAAGTTGGCTTTATGATCTCTAAATTTAGAGTCAAAGAGTAAAGCCCAGTCTCCTTCTTTAAACTGCTTCTTCTTGATGTGTGCATCATTGCACTGCTTCCGTTGTTTCTTCATTAGGAGTGTTGTCTCCTCTGCTTGCTGCCTCATTTCATCCAGCTGGTTCAAGTGTTGAATTCTTTCTTGTTGGGCTTCATTAAGATCAATTCCTAAATCTGCAGCCATCTTATAAGTGTGTATTTGAAATTCAATAGGAAGCATTACCTCTTTGCCATACACCAACTGATATGGTGTAAATCCTATAGTGTTCTTCCACGTGATTCTGTAAGCCCAGAGTGCATCTTTGAGCTTCCCTTCCCAAATCTTTCTATTCATTGCTACGGTTTTAGTGATAATTCCTTCCAAAGTTTTATTTGTGGATTCCACCTGGCCATTGGCCTGTGGATGGTAAGGTGTCTGTGCTTGATTTGATATTTTTCTGTGATGTCTTTAACTAGCTTTGAAGTAAACTGAGTACCTTGATCAGTCACTATCTCCCTTGGTACTCCATACCTTACAAAAATCTCTTCAAAAAAGAAGTTTACCACTGTTTGTTCAGTTGCTCGGACTAGTGCTTTGGCTTCAGCCCATTTTGTTACGTAATCAGTACATACTAAGATGTACTTTTTACCTTTAGAAGCTAGATTGATGGGTCCTATGAAGTCTAGAGCCCATTTTTCAAATGGCTCTAAGTGTACTTGAGGCTGAAGTGGCATTTCATCTGTAACTGTTGGCCTACCCATTCTTTGATAGTTATCACAAGTATTCACATACTTCTTGGAATCCTTAAAGATAGATGGCCAGTAGTATCCAAGACTAAGAATCTTGAATGTTGTTCTTTTAGATGCAAAATGCCCACCACACGGTTCATCATGGCAAGATTTTAAAATATCAATTATTTCATCATTTCTTACACATCGTCTAATAATCATATCATAACTAGTGTAAAATAAATCTCCATTAACCCATGAGTATCGAGAACTTTGTTTGATTAGCCTCTTCTTTTCCTTTGGAGTAAAATATGGAGGTGTTCTTCCTATGGAAAAATAGTTGGCCAAGTCAGCATACCAAGGATTTACTATTGAAATTGCAAATAAATTTTCATCTGGAAAAGAATCTTCAACCGGAACAACCTCACCTAAATTTTGCAATCTAGAAAGAAAATATGCCACATGATTCTCTTTACCTGGTCTATCTAACATTGTGATATTAAATTCCTGTAATAATAACAACCATCTGGTAACTCTGCCATTAGTTACTGGTTTATTCATCAAATACTTAATGGCAGAATGGTCAATATGTACAAAAAACTCATAACCAGTTATATAATGTCGGAATTTATTCACAGCATGTATGATTGCAAGCATTTCTTTTTCAGTGACTGTGTAGTTTAGTTCTACAGGTGTAAGATTTTTACTAATGAAATAGATGGCATAATGAAAAGACTCCTCTTTTTGGCCTAGTGAGGCACCTACTACAGTATCAGATGCATCTGTAAAGATGTGAAATGCTAGGTTCCAGTTAGGTCCTTTTAAGACTGGTGTGGTTGATAACTTTTCTTTGAGTGTTTCAAATGCTTGCTGACAATTCTCATTCCAGTTAAAAGGTATATCTTTTGCTAGAAGTTTAAACAGAGGTGAAGCTATTTTTCTAAAATGTTCAATAAACCTTTTGTAATAGCTTGCATACCCAAGGAAACTTCTTACCTCTTTTTGAGTCTTCGGAATCGGCAAATTGACAATGATCTGTATTTTTTATGGATCAACTTTAATGCCTTGAAAAGAAATATAGTGGCCTAATACTATCCCCTCATTTAACATCATAAAACACTTTTCATTGCTCAAGGACAGATTATCTTCAATACATCTCTTCAAAACTTTTTCAAGATTCTCTAATGCATGCTCAAATGAATTACCATACACTGAAAAATCATCCATGTAAACTTCAACACAATCATGAACTAATCAGCAAAATAGCTAATACAGCTCTCTGAAATGTAGCTAGAGCATTGCAAAGTCCAAATGGTACAACATTATAAGCATAAGTGCCCCAAGGACAAGTAAAAGTGGTTTTGTCCTGGTCCTCTAAGGCTATCCTGATCTGGTTGTAGCCACTGAAACCATCAAGAAAAGAGAATGATGATCTCCCAACTAATGTGTCTAGCACTTGGTCAATAAATGGTAGTGGGAAATAATCTTTGAGGGTTGCTTTGTTTAATTGTCTGTAACCAACACAAATCTGCCACTTACCATTTTTCTTGGGCACTACTACCAATGGGGATACCCACTGACTGTCAGAGATAGGATAGATAAAATTGACTTTCAACAGTTTTTGTAATTCATCTCTAACAATATCCTGAAGCATGGGATTCATTTGTCTCTACGGTTGCCTCACTGGTTTGATATTACTATCCATATAAATATGGTGAGTGCATGTTTCAGGGTGAATTCCATGCATATCAGTGTAGTCCCAAGAAAATGCTTTCTGGTATTTTCTCAATAATTGAATCAATTTTTCCTCCTGAGATGAGTCTAGGTGAGTGCCAATATTCAAAGTTTTTCCTGGACTAATCTCTATGGTCTTGCTCTGTGTGTTTGTGATAGATTGGATAGGAAAAATGTTCTGAAATGTTGTTTGCAAGGAATGAAGGGTGCATGTTTCCTAAAAATTTTGTGCCAAAATTTCATCTGCAGCATGATATTGGTCATTTCTCAAATCTTCAGAAACATCAGGTTGAGAAAGGAACAACTCTACCAAATCATCATTATTATGTTCTTGAAAATCATAGATTTGGTTGATGCTGAAAACAGATTGAACTTCTTCCTTGTCATTGTATTTATCATCAAGCCATAAATTGTGTGCTACTGTTGGTGATTGTGCTGATGGGTAAAGAGTGAGTTGTTTTCTTTCAGTTCCTCATGAAATGATCATATTACCCGATCGACATCCTATGAATGCATCAGCAGTTGCTAACCATGGTCTACCAAGGATGATAGGGTGTCCTCCTAAATTGGATTTTGGCTGAAGAACTAAAAAGTCCACTGGATACTCCCAAGAGTCCAGTGAAACAATTATGTCCTCCAAAATCCCTTCAAGAATCACTTTAGACCTATCAGCGAGTTCTAGAACAATTGTTGTGTGCTGCAAGTTTGTGAGCTGGAGTGTTTTCATCGTTTCAAGAGTCATCACATTTATTGCGGACCCAAGGTAAATTAAGTTGTTTGGAATATGTATGTTGTTAATGATTGTAGTGACTCTGGGAATAACAGGATCAACATACTTTTCCATTGAAATGGTGTTTGTCATAAGGCCAGCTAAATGTCCAATAACATGAATGGTTTGTGGATCAACTCTTTTCCTAGTAGGCTTTTTAAGGCATAGTTATTTGATGGATTTAGTATATATGGGAATGTCTTTTATGGATTGTAGTAGTGGAATTTTTATATAGACATTCTTTAGCTCGTCTAAAACATCAAACTGTGGTATAGACATGGGAAGTTTTGTTTGGACCAATCTGTCTGGAAAAGGTGGTGGATGCAACAGTTGCATTTGTTTATTTTTGATGTCATCATTTTGTTTCCTTTGAATTGGAGTTTCATTTTCATTTTCTTCGTTTTCTTCTTGTTTATCAGCTGCTGGAGATTCTTTATGAAGTATCTTACCAGACCTCAAATTGATATTTTGCAAGGGTAATGTGGGATATGAGGGTCCCTCATCTACATTGTAAGTTGGTCTCTCTGCTCTGTTATTTGGATTTGGTACAGGTTGAGCAGGGATTTGAGTAGGTCTAGGAGGTTGTGGGTTAGATGGAAGTTGTAATTGTGGTGGATTTATTGGTGGAGGAGCAGGTAATGCTTGTTGAGTGGGTTGGGGTTGATGTGGGTAAACAACTTGCTACTGAGGATATTGCTGATATGGTTGAGGATATGGCAAATATGGCTGATGATATTGTTGATATGGCTGCGAATATGGTTGGTATGGTTGAGGATATGATTGATATTGTTGAGAGTATTGTTGAGATGGTCTCCATTGTTGTTGTGGGTAATTTTGGTGTTGCCATGGCATGGGTACATTCCACGAATTCTGAGCATACATCTGATCATGTGCAGGAAATTGCAAATTCTGGTTTGGGAACATACCTTGAGGTGCAGGTTTTGGCTGCCATGGTCTCTTTACGCCCATGAAATACACATTTTCCATATCTGTGTTAGCTGCCACATTACAATTCTGCAAAATCTTGACTTTAGAGCAATGAAATATATCATGATTTTCAGTACAAAAGGCAGAAACTTGAATGTTTTCTAATGGGCAGTCTTTTAAGGCATGTTTCTTCCGGCTTTTGGGACAAAAGATAGCCATCATTTGATCTTCCTCTTCTTGTCTTTTCTTAGCTTTGAGAGTGTCAATTTGAGTTCCTAAGGTACTCAATAGATCTGTTTTGAATTCCTCTAACAGGTTTCCTATTTCAGCTCTTGTGACACTTGCTGAAGCATATTTTGTGGCTTTGGATGATATGGTTCTTTTTCCAATTTTAGCTTTGCTCCTAGAATACTTTTCACATAACTCAGCAATTTCTTCAAAAGGTAAAGTGGAAATATCACCTTTTCCCATCAAATTAAGATCATCTAAGTATTCCTCTCGAATGCCCTTCAAAAATATTGTTCAAATCAGATCAATAGGCATGGTTCTGTGTTTTGATTTTTGTAAATTGTAAAAAAACCGCTCTAAGTACTCCTCTAAATTTCATCCTCTTGTTGGTTCATCCTAAAGATATCATCTTTGGAATCTTTCGATCTACAATAAGGTTGGTATTTATTTAGGAATATTCTTCTCATGCAATCCCAATCAGTTATCGCATGTTCACCAAGCCCCATGAACCATCTTAATGCTTATGCTTTTAATGTTGTTGGGAAGAGTCTAAGCCTATGGGCATCATCTGTGTAACCATATGTTCGACATACAATGTCAAACTCAAACAAGAATGAATCTGGGTCTTCTGAAGCCATGCCATAAAAGTTTGGTAGCACAGATGGAGATATGTTTTTCATTTCTATTTTATCATCCTCTTCTGGTTCTTGAATAGGAAATTTAAAGGTTGACTCTTCCTCTTGACCTTGATTCGGTGGTCCTCTTTCTGATCCATGTCCTTCTTCAGCCATTTTGATAGGTTCCTCTATTGATTTAATTTCTTGTTCAGTGTCACTTGTTTCTAAGAGAAGTTCAAGGAAAGATTGTTGAGTTATTGTGCTACTTTCTCCTTTTATAGAGGATTCATGGAAATGTTTCTTTTGTGATTTGTGTGCTAATAGAATTTTCCTCTCGATGAGTGTGAGTCTTTGCCCTGATTTCTATTTATCCTCTAATTTTTGTATGGTGACTTCCTCAGCTGATGTTGTGTGTTCAACTTTTCCTAAAGGGTCTGCTCCTGGTGATAGGTTAGTTTTTGGATGGGGGGTTTTTATGAATCTACCTTTATTATCTCTAGATCTAGGCATAAGTAAACATGACTTCTAAAATGATGAATTAAATCTATGTTTTTGGTTTTTTTTTTTTTTTTTTTTAGAAATCCTCTAGCTACGCCTCCCCGGCAACGCACCAAAATGTAGTGGCCAATCTAGGGTGCTAGATAAGACTAGATTTATTATCAACCAAGGTAGGTAAACTTAGAGGCACGTGTCTAAAGTCTATAGACCTAAAAGGATCTCGTCTACCTAACTAAGTGTTTACTGTGATAGGCTACAGCACTCCTTTACATGAGGTTAAAATATGTTTCCTCTCACACTTTAGCACTCAGATCATCTAGTTTATTTAACTGTCCTAAAGATATAGCGTATTGCTAGACTGAGTTTTCAACCCTCTTACAAGGATGTTATGCATAAAAGCTCTTTCTAGCTAACACACTAAGCATTCATGAAAAACAAAAGCATGCTGAATTTTAAATGCATGGAAACAGAGTCTACGGAGATGCTTTGAAATCTAATGATCGATCAAATCTTTTACAAGATATTGTTCAATGCTCTAACAATCAGATCTTCAAGCTATCACCGTGAATATCATTTGCAAGAATTTCTAATCAAATCGATAAACTCACAGACATGGAAATAACATTAAACATTATGCACACTATTCAAATTCAAAACGCTATGGAAATGAAATTAACAGTATACCAATTCCACGTAGGGCCCGTCCACATTTCACTGGCACACTTAAGAAACTTCAAGAAACGAGAATGTTAACGCATAAGCACTGTTAGAGTAAAACGATGACTGTAATTAAGTTCTGAAGATTGAAATCACATACAAGAGCAGCGTTCTGGAACAATACACAAAGATAATAATAATCGTTTTTGAAACAATATAATACACAGTATTTATCTACTTGCCTCCTATCTAAATCGAATGTACATACATTAAGCAGATGTTTATGCTTTTACAAAAGAGTGATTTTTTTCCTTTCTAATCTAAACCGATTTCCAAAAGAAAAACGAAATCAGTTTGGGAAACCATGGTTTTTTGTTGCCTTTGTGACCAAAAGGGCTGGGTTTGACCAGCATTGAACGCATATCCAGGAGCGTTAGATTTGTTGTTGAATCGATTTTTCACCATGCATGTACATTCCAGATCACGTTCCTATCCATTGCTTTGACTTTCCTATCATGCCACGTGTCACATCATAAACCATTTACAGGAAGTCATGATATTCTGTAATCTTTTTGTTGAAAATTCCTAATTTTTAACATAAAAATTCACAAATTAATTTTAATGTAAACTAACAACTATAATGCTATTGATTAATCAATTTCGATGGATATGAGGGTTTATGGAAGAAAAAGATAGACAAATGATGGTGTTTCTAGAAGAAAAGGATGGCAATGAAATGGTACCAACAGAGTGATTCCAACCAAATATAAATTGATTACATATTTATCCCATATCTCCACTAATTCACCAAATAAACCCAAATCTCTAGAGAAAATCCAAGTAGGATATAGGAAAATAGGATCATAAGCAATCAATATCTTATTTATAAAATATATACATTTATCATGGATATATCTAATGAGTGAGTGAGCCAATGAATGGTTTTTCGAGAATCCTTTGCTAGGATCCAAACCGATTCCCACGAATGCCTCAAGTTACCTAAGAAAAAATATTTTACCTTCATAAAACTATTCCAAATGTAAGAGACTTCGCTGAGAACCTTGTCCCAGACTTAGTCCACTCTTGAATAGATATATTTCTAAGGTATTTTTCTTTCATAATCGTTTTCCAAATGCCTACTCCAAATAATGCACGCCATAAACTCTTCACTGCCAATGCCCGTCCAAATTTTTCAGTATTCTTTAAACCCCAACTTCCTTCCTCTGTTTTCATAGAGATGTCCTCCAGCCAAACTATATGTATCTTGTTTTTATCTTTTGGGCCCGACCATATAAAGTTTGAGATAATGAATTAATATGTTTAATAATATTTTTGGGCATCAAGTAGAGGTGAATTCAATATACAAAGATATTCTGGAAGACTGGCTAAGCCAAAATAAACCTACCTCCAAGAGACAACCATTTTAGTTACCACTTTCTCAAACTTATTTCAAAGTTTAGAATCAACCAGGACCAGTCTCTATGGTCACATTTGTTCGATTTCAAGTGGAAGCTAAGGCATTTGAAACCCTCATCCATCAAAATGACCTCAATAGAAAAATACCAGTAATATCTTAAACAATGGCCTATTCTGATGATGCTTCAATAAGCATAGATTTTGATTTTCCCATAATAATACTTGTAGCCTCACCAAATACAGATATGATCCGATGTATATTTTCCCATTCTAATGTGGATACCTTCCCAAAAATTAGAACATCATCCACAAACATAAGATGTGTTATGGAAATATTTTTAGATATTTGAATACCCACAAAGAAACCCCTATTTTGAGCCTTAGTTATCATTCTACTTAGCCCATCACTAACCAATAAAAATAATAGAGGGGATAATGAGTAGCCCTGCCTCAAATCCCTCAAGGCCTTGAAGAATCTAGTAGGTGCACCATTAATCAAAACAACATAGTTAACCTATGTAATGCATGCCATAATCCAATCGACAGACTCCATAGATAAGCCAATTTTGTGTAAAACCATCCACAGAAAACAACAATCCACATAGTCATATGTTTTGATTAGGTCCAATTTCAATAATAATGCCTCCTTATTTTTTACCTTTATAGAATGTATACATTCATGAGAAATAGCCATTGCATATTGGATGTGTCGGTGTTTTAAGAAGCTAATTTGTTCAGGGGCAATGAATTTGGATATTGATGCTTTCAACCTTATAATTATGATCTTCGAGATAATATTATATGCAATATTTTTTTTTACAAAGTCGGTTGTTGTATTAATATCTGGAAAAAAAAAAAGGATTTTGGACTCCTGAGGTACATTAAGTGCTGAGGAAAGCCAGGATTGGTGGAGTTACAAAACAGAATTTTCTCCTTAATCCTGCTTGTTCTGGCTTTGAGAAATTCTAGACAAAAATAGACTCTTACAAATTGAAGCAACAAAAACTGACATTTGCAGAACATATCTAATCTATGTTAATGTGACTAATATGCCTTGCTGTGGATTCCTCCGGCTTTTCATCCCCATCAATTTGCTTGGCGCTTGAAGAGCTTGGGGCTGCATTGTTGCACTTGTCCATCATGTATTTCAGAATCACTATGGACTCTTCCGCATGGCTGCACCTGTTAGACAGATGGTTGAATTGCTCATGAAGAGAAGAGACCCTATGCAGGAACAGATCGATTTCTGCTCGATACTTGTCGTTGATGATGCGGTTCTGGTTGTCGATTTTTGCTTCTAAAATCCTCTGTTGATTGTCTAATATATTCTGTTGGGCTCTGATTTCTTCCAGTTCAGCTTGAAGATCCGAACAGTGCAAGCAATCCTCATTGCGAGCCATTGAAGAAGCTAGGAAGGAGAGGATAAGAAAATGGAGAGAGGCAAAAAAGAACAGCCTGAGGGTTCGGACAGAGGAGGAGACAAACACTACAGCTCGGTCAACAGGGTTCCAATGCAAAACAGAGGCAGGAAGATTATGCCGAGAGTGATCGCACAGAGAAGCAAACAGGAGGAGGGGCGCTAAGAATAGGAAGAGGGAGGGGAAATATAAAGAGAGGTGGGGGGGATGAGGACCAAACACGAGGAATGAGAAAGAATCCGGAGAAAGACGTGGGAAGATCCGGAGGCTGTCCAGCCCGATAGTCAAGAATGATAAGATAGAAAACTGCGAGATTACTGAGTATGTGCAGAGTTTTAGGGAGATCATATCTGTGCCAAATCCCTATGCGGATAATGATCTTATTGTATATCTGGAAAATCTGAATTCACTCCTTTCTATCAGAACTATCCGATTTGATGTAGGGTAAACTGATTCGGATCATGGCAAAGGTTGTTGAATCTCCTCGGCATTACAACATAAGCTATCTATTGTCCTCTCGCAAGCCTTGTTGGTGTGCCTGTCAGCTTGCTTATTGAGAGTACGAAGGATGTGATGATACTGCGAGTTACCCATTCTCTGGTGCAAGATTTGACATCTCCGAATGACCTGCTATAGGAGAACATTGGGTGACTCTTTCTATTGAACCATAAGGTTAATAGCAACTGAAGACTCTCTGAAGATCTTTGCAGTTCTAATTCCTAATCTACTGAGCTGAATTAGCCCCTGATAAAGGGCCATGCTTCTGCCCTGTTATTAGATATATTCCCTAGACCCCATTCATAGTAGAGGATGCATTCCCCATTAGCATTAAGGATCAATCCCCCTGCTCCAGCGATTCCTGGGTTTGATTTAGATGCTCTATCGAAGAAAAGATAGTAGATGTTGCCTTTTTGTAACCAATTTACAAACTCCTCCTCTTTTAGCCTGATTTTCCAAGAATGGGTTTCCTGACTGCGTTGATCTTTCACCATGTTGCCTTTCTGAGTGCTATTATTTTTGTCCAGGATGTAGCTAATGAAACTTCTTTCTTCAACACTATACGTTGCTATATCTATGTTGCTTTGGGTTTTGACAGAAATAGTTTCAAGGGCAAGATTCTTGGCCTTATTGCAAATAATTCTTGTAGCCGAGCTCTTGTTCTTGAAGATTTTCCAGTTTCTTGCTAGCCAAATACTCCATAACATGGTGTAGGGGAGAGTATTCCATACTCTCTTCACTAGATTGCTCCTCTTATTTTTCCAAGGACAACTCTTTTTCCAGATATGAATCACTTCCCCTATAGAATGTTGAGAGTTCCAAGGTAAATTATCAGTGAGGGACAATTTTTTCCAACAATCAACAGCAAAGGGACATTCGACAAAAAGGTGATGCATAGTTTCTTTAGCACCGTAGCAGTTGGGGCAACGAGATGGACCATTGATACCCCTCTTTTGCAAATTCTCTATTGTTAAGATTTTCCCTTTTAGAAGGACCCATATAAAAAATTTGATTTTTGGAAGGGCCTCTGACTTCCAAACCATTCTCCAGTGATTCCATAATGTCATGGGGAAAGTGTTGTTGCAGATGTGCTGGTGGCTTGCTTGGACAGTGTAATTCGATCCAGTTAAGTCCCATCAAAATCCATCCATCTCATTCTTTTTGATGGGAGCTTTACTGTGAAGGAGATACTGCAGAGTGGACATACTAGAATTAAGATCACTAGGGATAACAGCACAGGACCACCCAAGCCAGATATGAGACTGTGGATCCCAGCTAGAAATTTGGTCCAGATAATGGATACCCCTATTGTTGAAAAAAGTAAGAATAGGAATGGTTTCTTCGTGCCTGTTTATTGGCTACTGTCCCAGAATTTTATCAGCCCCAATATTAATACTAGCTCCTCCCCTAGGGACTTTGGATATATTCTGAGTCATGAATGGAATAGATTTTTTACATAATCGCTAGATTTTTGAAGAGTCTCTATTGGGAATATTAGAGTCAAGTAACTGCTGTCTGGGGAAGTTCAAGTATTTGGTTTCCAGAACCCTTTTCCACCACGTAGAGGGACCAGTTATGAGCCTCCAAGCAATCTTCCCTCCAAAGGCTAGATTTAAAAATTTGGGGGACCTAATACCGAGACCTCCTCTGTCCTGTGTTTGAATGACATGTTTCCAATTGACTAATTTGAATTTCTTTTTGTCATTCTTCCCTCCTTGCCATAGGAAATGGCGGAGAACAACTTCCATTTTGTGATGAAAGGTAGTTAGGGCTTGGTATAGAGAAAAACGATAGAGGGGAAGAGAAGAAATACCTGATTTAAGGAGAATGAGGCGGCCTGCTGGGTTGAGCCACATTGATCCCCATTGCTGCACTTTCCGCTTCACCTTGTCAATGATACTGTCCCAAGTTCTAGCCTTCAGAGGTCCTAGGATCACTGGCATGCCCAGGTAAGAGAAATGGGTCCAATCCAAATTGCAGGGGACACCAAAAATATTTGCAATATTGTGGATGACCTTATTTGAAGCATTCCATCCATATATACAGCTTTTTAGTTGATTGACCAAACCTCCAGAGTACCCCATAAATTGATCAAGAAGATTCTTGAACCTCCTTGCTATTGTAGTGGAGGCTCCTCCAATTAGCAAGGTATCATCGGCAAACTGTGAGTGGTTGATGTTCTTGGCTCCATTCCCAAATTTGATTCCAGTGATGAGACCCACTCTTCTTTTGTACTATAGAGCTTGACTGAAGGATTCCACCATAAGGATAAAGAGATAAGGAGAAATGGGGCAACCCTGTCTAAGACCTCGAGAGGATTGAAAGGCTTCACACGATCTGCCATTAACCAGAGGGGAAATCCAGGGTCCAGAGATGCAAGCAGTGATAAGACTAATGAAGGGTGACTCAAACCCCATATTTTTTAGAACGGTTATAAGGAAGGAATGCCTAACTCTATCAAAAGCATTGGCCAAGTCAAGTTTGAGGATAAACCCTTTCTCCTTCGTGGAGAGGCTCGAATGAATGGCTTCTTGCACAAGAATAATAGAATCAGTAATTTGCCTGTTGGGCAAGAAACCTCCTTGGTTTTCAGAGATCAGAGAGGGGAGGAGGGGTTTGAGACGAGATGCTAAGATTTTGGACAGAATTTTATAGGAGGAGTTGTAGAGGGATATGGGCCTAAACCGAGAGAAGGAAGTGTTCTCTTTAGGGATGAGAGCGAGAAAGGTGGCATTTGTGTAACCTCCTATTTTACCCTTTCTCTGGATCCATCTGATCATCTTGATCAGATCCTTTTTTATTAAACCCCAGAACACCCTATAGAAACAAATGGGGAATCCATCAGGCCCAGGAGCCTTATCAAGATTCAGAGTCCAAATCGTTCTTCTGATTTCCTCCTCATCAATTTCCTTATTCAGGTTGTCATTCATCTCCTTTGTGATTCCTTTAGGTAAGTATTGAAGAAAATTAGCATAATCCTCTTCTCCTTTAGTTTCAGTTAAAATATCTCTGTAATGTTCAGTGGCAGCCTTTCTAATGGCCTCTTGGGTGTTATGCAGGTTACCTTCATTATCCAAGATTGAGCTTACGTTGTTCCTGAGCTTTCTAGCAGTGGCCTGTTTGTGAAAAAAGGTTGTATTTTTACTGCCTCCTTGAATCCAGAGCTGCGTTGACTTTAAACACCATTTGGATTCTTCTTCCTTCTTTATGTGGCTCAGCTGTGAATAGAGAACGCTTTCTTGCTCCATATTCTGCTGAGAGAGGCCATGTTCTTCTATCATTCTTTGGATGCTCTCTAATTCATTCTTGATTTTCTTTTTGGTCTCCTCAGGTTCCTTATAATTAGCTCTTGCCCATTCTTTAATAGCCTGTTTGGTTCTTCTTTGTTTAGTTTCCCAAATGAAGCCTGGTGAGCCTTCAACGTGTTGATTCCAAGTTCCCTGAACAATTTCTCTGACAGCTGGAACCCAATTCCAGAGGGGACTGTATTTAAACGGTATAGGCCCAAGGGGGCAATGAGTTTCCAGGGTGAGGGTTATGGGATAATGATCAGAGGCTGAAGTGGTAAGGACGCTAGCATAACCTACGGAGAAGGAGGAAAGAAACGAAATATTGATTAAAAACCTGTCGAGCCTTTCCATTATATTGCCAATGCCAAGCCTACGATTGCTCCAAGTGTACCTGCGGTTTTTAGGTGCAACATCCACTAATTCATGATCTTGAATGATAGTCTCCAATCGGCCTCTAAAGGGGTCTGGAGTAAAACAGCCTCCCCGTTTGTCGTTGGCATGTAAGACAAGATTGAAGTTGCCTGCCACTATGATATTTAAATTAACTCACCATCGATGCTAGCCTTAAGATCATCCCAGCAAATTTCCTTTTCTCTGTAATGGTTGGGGGCGTAGACATTATAGATGATTATAGTATGGTTGTCTATTCTGCTGTCCAGAGCGGTTCTAATCCAATGCTGATGAAGATTTACTGAAGTGCAGTTCCATTTACTATGATCCCAAAGGGTGGCAATTCCTCCGGAAGCTCCTCTTGAATCACTGGTGCATCCTTTGTATTGTTTCTGCTGATCTATTATTCTTCTCATTTCTTGTTGGTCTTGTTTTGTCTCCTGAATCAATAAAATATCTGGCTTTTCACTATGTATTAAATCTCTGAGGGCTAAGACTTTGGAGGGGTGCCCTAAACCCCTGCTGTTCCAAGACAGAATTTTCATCATTAGATATTTGGCGTGCGGAGAGGTGCTCACCTCTCTTGATCTTTGTGATTTGTCTCTTTCTCTTGATGCCCCAGGATGAAAGATTCTATTGGGGTTTGTGTTCCCATGGCTATGTCTTTCTGAGCGTTCTCGTCCCTATGCTGCTTGGCTGATTTTCTACCAGGTCCAGGTTTCTTATAAGTGTCGTTGGAAGTTCCATGGTCTTTAGAGGAGCTTCTAGTTATCCTGGAAAGAGAGGGTTCAAGGTAAGCCTACGATGAGATGATCTGGGGGGGAGGATTGGAAGGCTCGGATAGGACCAAGGGGGGCAGGGAGGGGTCCTCGTAAGGAGGTTCAAGGGAAGAAAGGACTAGAAAGGGATTAGAAGAGGAGGGGAGGGGTGGATCAGGAGGGGGGTGGGCAAATAAAGAAGGGGAGGAAGAAGAGGGTCGTGATGCAAAGGGAGCAAGAGGATCAGACACCAAGGGATGCTTAGTAGACGGGGTAGACTTCTTCTTTTTGACAGTTTCCCATTGGCCTTCTTGTTCATTGCTCTCTGCATCAACAAGTTTAGAACATCTATTGGCAAAGTGTCTGTATTCATGACATAACTTAAATTTAAATGGTAGTTGTTCATAATTTGGCAGTTGGACATGGCTCCATTTGTCCACTTTCAGTTTTATTGCTTCGGGAAGCCCTTTTCCAAGATCCACTTCGACACAAATCCTTGCCAGGACTGCATGTTATCTTTCGGTTCGCTACGGTCAATATATTTGCCAATTGCATTCCCAATGGCTTGAACAGACTCATCTCCCCAGCAGTGGAGAGGGAGATGAAGGAGATGGACCCAAACCAGAACAATATTGGGGACATCCAGTTCAGGGTCAAAGTCTGGGGTCCATTTGTTGAGGTAGAGACTCCTGGAGTCCATGAAATAGGGCTCATTTCTGAAAATTAAATCCTTATCCTCTTTAGATTCAAAGTGGAATGTGTAATACCCTTTCCCACAAAACCTAATGGATATTTTCCCTTGAATTTTGTCAGACCAATTTCTTTCAACCCATCTTTGAACTGTTCTAGGAGAAGGCCAAAGGCCTGTAAATTGACCTATGAGACCCTTTTCAGCAAGAGACAAAGCTGCCATGCGAGGCAGGACTGGAGGTAACTGAACTTCCTGGAGTACATCCAATTTCTTAACAAATCTTGAGAGAGCAGGCCTGGGGCGTTGCGGTGGAAGGGATTTCACCAAATCTGAAAAAGCTCTTCGAGGGTCAACTCCCTCCAGAGGAGGATCCGAAGGGGCCATGGCAGGAGGCCAAGGCCCAGGTAGCCACGAAGCCGGAGCACAAAAGTTGTCTCAGAAGACCGCACGCAGGCAGCAAAGCTCCAATCCTGGGCGCTCATGCTTATAATCTTATATGCAATATTACACAAAGAAATAGGTTGATAATTCTCGAAAGTAGATTCCTTTGAAACTTTTAGAATTAGAGCAATAAATGTAGAATTTAAAGCACCTGAGATTCAACGAGAAGCCCTTAATTCTTCTGATAAGTGAAGCAGATTTGACCCCATAATATCCAAAAAATGTAGAAATAATTCCATGTCCATCTATCTGAACTTGAGATTTTGTCCCTTGCAAATTATTTTAGAAAATTTTCTATTTCAGTGAAATCAATTGCCCTCCTAATCTCAACATTTTCCTCCTCTGAAAACATATGAGGGTATGAGTGAATGATCCCCAATTGAGAATCAATATCCACCCCTTCCATGGCCATATATAAATTCCCAAAATATCTAGCTTCCTCCTTATGAATATCCTTTTTTTTATTGATATGATATTCACCCTATGAGTGACATCAGTTAAAGATTTATTGATTAAAGGTATTACAAACTCATGTGCTGGTGTGTGTTCTATGTTATTGAAGCAACAGATCGATCAGATTGCTAATACACAGACAATTAAATGGAAAGACAGCAAAGAAATACAGTAAGCAAACACAAAGACACAAGCTATTTAATAAGGAGTTCACCCTATTCTCCAGGGCTACATCTCCGGTCCAGCTTTCAGTGGTGGCCTTGTTTTATTGTGTCTTCCAGCAGAGAAAGTACAATACAAGGACTCAATGTGAGTTCTCCTGAAGTAGGTTTTTTCTTGGCAAGGTGGTTTCTTGGATTCCCCAAGCCACTTGAGTACACAGACTTCTTCTACCTACCAGCTCTATGACCTTCTGGTCTACATTGAAAGAGCCAAATGTGATGCTCAGTCCGGACAGATTCCTCTATGGGATGGCTTGAATCTTCAAGCTCTTTGGTGCTCGACGTTGCCAATGGTCAGCTCGGCCCTCTGTCCTCTTCTGCTTTTGTTTCACTGCCTTCTTCCTCTAGGTATTCCATCCTCCTCTCGGGAATTCTACTTCCTCTGTCTTTCAGGGTTTTCTGTCCCTCTCCGTTGCTATCTTCTTCTATGTTCATGGCTTTGAAGCCATTTGTTTCCAAGACCGTTCGATTCCTCTTCCGCCTCTATCAATTCGCCTTCTGCAACTGCGCTTGGAGTTCCCTATTCGGCGTCATCATCAGCACTCAGGGAGTGGCCACATGTCCTCCTCTAACGTCACCAGCCTACTTCGTCGATTCGTTTCTTCAGTTACGTCGTGGATGAATTCTTCCTCCACCGTGGTAGTCAAATGAATTCCAAATCTTTACAAATCTAGGTCCCCCAGATCCAACGCCATATGCACGTTTCGTGCGGTTGACGTGCTCGACCAATAGCGTGCAATCAACGGTGACCGCTGAATGGAATCGCTCTGCTCTCGTCCAAAACCTCTTACCGTTTAAGGGCATCCTGATCAATACCGCCAGTTTCCATAGCCGGGGTCCTGCCTTCGTACTTTTAGCGCTTTTACCTTTTCCGCCCGTGGTTCTTTGGCTCCCCCACGCGACCGAGTGCTCGGGCTTTTCATTATGGCCTTCTTTTCCTAGCGATGCGCAATTAGCGCTAATCACACATCAAATTCCACCTCCTTTTCCTGATCCGGGGCTCCCAAGGGCAAATTTGACCTCCTGCACAGTCTCCATGGGCCTCGGTCAACGCGCTTTAACCGAGGTCCTCATCATTCCACGCTGGTTTCCATTGCCACTGGTTCAGGGGTGTTTTTGATTGCTGTTTTGGAATTTCTTAGAGATTTGTCCCATCCTGATACAGTTATGGTTCTTTGACAGTCTTCTATGGATCCAATTCGGATCACAGCCTTCCCACTGAAAAAGCTTTTGGACCACCAAAAGTTGGCTTTCAAGCATCAACTAAGTGAGGGTATTGTTTTCTCACTTGTCCAATCTCAATCCATTTTGCACTGCTTGGCTTTGAACCTTTAAGCCCAATCCTAAGGTACTCAAAATCTCCCTTGCACGTTGTCCTCACCTTCCTGTCTACCACTGTGTCTTCCTGCAATTCATTAAGATATTCAGGTAGCAGGTCATCAATAGAAGGCAATTGACTTTGCTCTTCAGGGTCCTTAATCATTGAAGGTTCAAACAATCTCAAGAAATCTGAATTTATGACTGAGTAGATGTGCATGTAAGCTGGTAGATCAAGGCAAAAAGCATTTTCACCAATCTTCTCAAGTATCCGAAAAGGTGCATACCTTATATGCTTTAGCTTTTTACCTTCACCTTGCATCTTTTCCTTGCTGATATACAGCCAGAATTGGTCTCCAAATTGAAAACTATGCTCCATCTGATGCTTATCATGCCTAGCCTTGTATTTCACCTGGCTCTTTTCCAGCTGTTCCTTTACTGTCTAGTGGATCTCCTAGATCTGTTCAATGAACCTAGTCGCCTTGTCCACATCACTATGTCCATCAACCATGGTATCTTTACCAAAGAAAAAATCCAAAGGAGACCTTGGTGTGAAACCAAAACAAATCTCAAAAGGATATCTCTGTGTATAAGAGTGTTTTTCTCTGTTGTAAGCGTGCTACACATAACACAAGTGTTCATCCCAAAGCTTAGGATGTTTGCTACAATATCCTCTCAGTAACTGGATCATTGTCCTGTTTACTACTTCTATTTGGCCATCTGTTTCTAGATCAAAAGATGTACTTTTCTTCAATTTGGTGTCCTTCAGTTCCCACAGACTTGACCAAAACTTCCCCACAAATCGGTTGTCTCGATCAGATACAATGGAAGTGGGTAATCCAAAATGAACCCATACATGTTCAATGAACAATTTTGCAGTCTGTTCAGCTTTAATCTGTTTACTACAAGGTATCAAAATACACATTTTGTTGAACCTATCCACAACAACATATAGATAATCATGACCTTTCCTAGATTTAGGCAGTCCTCCAACAAAATCCATGGAAACACTTTCCCAAGGGTGAGAAGGAACTGGCAATGGAGTGTACAACCTTATTTTTTTGATACTGGGCTTGCTTTTAGCACACATAGCACACCCTCTTACATATCTAAAGACTGTCTCATTCATTTTTGGCCAATAACAGAATCTTTGTAGCTGTGCAACTGTTTTACTTACCCCAAAGTGACCTGATATCAGAGAAGTGTGTGCTTCCCTAATTATCTTTACTCTCTTAGATTGTGGAATGCAGAGTTTCCCACAATGATATAGAAGTCGGTCCTTCACATGATATTCCAATTCTTCTACTCTTCTGCCTTGACTCAAAGTTGCATATACATCTTTAAAGTCCATATCCTGAGCATATTGTTCATTGTAGCTTTCTTGTAGCACTAAATTATGCTTAAGTATGGTAGATGCATTTATAATGGGTCTAGATAACATGTCTGCAACCTTGTTATGTATGCCTTTTTTATATCTGATGACTAAATGAAACTATTGTAGAAAACCCATCCATCTGTAATGTCTTGATTGCTGCAACTTAGTTTGGAAGTGTAGGTATTGAAGTGGTTGATGATCAGTATGTATTACTGTCTCTTTACCCATTAAAAAATGTTTCCACTTTTTCACACTTTGAACTAATGCATACAATTCTTTATCATATGTAGGATAGTTAACTACTGCAGGATTAAAAGTCTCAGAATGATAACATATGGGTTTATTGTGCTGTGTCAACATTGCTCCCATGGCATAGTCACTGGCATCTCTTTGGATCTCAAATGGTCTTTGTAGATATGGCAGTGCTAGTACAGGTGTTGTACTAATCTTTTCTTTCAAGCCATCGAAGGCTTTCTGATGTTTGCCTCCCCACTGAAACACCTTATTCAATCATGTTAAAGCATGTAAGGGAGCTACAATCAAGGAGAAGTTAGAAATGAACTTCCTCCAATATTGTGCTGCTCCTAAGAAGCTTCTCACTTCTGTAGCAGACCTGGGTTTAGGCCAGTTCATAATGACTGCCACTTTAGAGGGATCTATTTTCAATTTACCTCCCCCTACTATATGACCCAAGTAGTTTAGAGATGTTTTTCCAAATTCACATTTTGAGAATTTAACATAAAAATTTTCTCTTTTCAAAACATCTAATGCCTTCTTAACATGCTTTAAATGTTCTTCCCACGTTTTACTAAAAATTAGAATGTCATCCAGATACACAATAACAAAATCATCAAGAAAAGGTCTGAGTACATCATTCATTAATCTCATGAAAATAGCAGGAGCATTAGTTAAGCCAAAAAGCATAACCAACCATTCATACAATCCCTGCTTTGTTTTGAAAGCAGTCTTCCATGCATCTTGCTCTGCAACTCTGACCTGATGGTATCCACTATGCAAATCCAGCTTGGTGAAATAAACAGCTTCCTTTAATTGATCTAAAATATCATCTATGCGAGGAAGGGGATAACGATTTTTTATTGTTATCTTATTCAGTGCTCAGTAATCAATGCACATTCTCCACGAGCCATCTTTCTTTCTCACCAAAACGATTGGTGACCCACATGGTGATGTGTTAGGCCTGATGAATCCTTTCTCGAGCAACTCCTGCACCTACTTCTTGATTTTAGCATTCTCTAAAGCAGATAACCTTTTATACCCGTGGCTGCTATAATTGTTTCATCTCTCGAGTCTAACCCCAAATCTTTTTGAATAACTGCAGTTGTCTTCTTCTTCTTGCCCTCGGACTTCTTAGGTCTCAGCCCTGGATGCAGAATCCAACAATGGTCATCATCATGCCCATCCTTTTTACAATGAGTGCATGAAGTTTTGGCTTTCTGTGCAGTGTTATCCTTCCTTGCTTTCCACTTCTGCTTTCTTTTCTCCTTGCTCTTGCTTACAGTGGGTTGGGATGGTCCCCCAACTTCTGGATTTCCATTCTTTCCTCTAGCTTCTAGATGAGTAGCTTGTAAAGATACCTCATCTATACTAGTGGGATTAAACATGAGGATGGTATGCCTCATGTAGCTATCTATACCACCAATGTACTTCAAAAGAGTCTCTGGTGAGTCTAATAAGATACCCAACATCAATGCTCTCTTTCTGAATTCTTAAGTATACCCTTGCACACTTTGTCCTTTCAACTATCGAAGAGTTTTCCAACTCATCATAGCTTGTTGCATGTAGGCCAATGGATAGAACTGCTTTTTTATTGCAACAACAAATTCACTCCAGACAGAGAGGGTCTTACCATGTCTTTTCATATCAGCTTGGGTTCTGCCTTCCCACCAAACCAAGGCAGTGCCTCCTAGGCGTAGGCTTGCCAGCTAAATCTTACTCTTGTATGAGTTTATGTTTTATACCCTGCAATACACATCAATTTGTCTAATCCAATTGTCCAACTTTTCAGCATTTAGCTCTCCATCATATATAGGCAAATAAAATTTAACATCTAGCTTAATCAAAGATGCTTTCTTATTATGCACAGGGCTATTAGGAGGTGTGAGAAAGCTTTCCTCTTTCCCCTTTCCTTTGGAGTGGTCATGGAAATGAGACTCATCTTCTTCTTTATCTTGCTTAGAGCTTGATGAATCTTCAACCTTTTTCTTTCTAAAGTCTCTGTACATTTCTTCTACCATAGACTTTATAGCTAGGAAACTTTCTATGAATTGAGGGTCTGGCCCTACGGAACCTTCCTCTGACATTGTCTTCCGAGGATAGACTCTACCAATTTCAGGACCAGTTTCCACCAACTCTCCTTCTCCTAATTTGAGCTTCGATCTTGTGAGCATTCAACAGCTAAACCAACACAAGCTTGTCCAACCTTGCAACCTAGAGCCCTGATACCACTTGATCTGATATTCACCCTATGAGTGACATCAGTTAAAGATTTATTGATTAAAGGTATTACAGACTCATGTGCTGGTGTGTGTTCTGTGTTACTAAAGCAACAGATCGATCGGATTGCCAATACATAGACAATTAAATGGAAAGACAACAGATAAATACAGTAAGCAAACACAAAGACACAAGCTATTTAATAAGGAGTTCACCCTATTCTCCAGGGCTACATCTCCGGTCGAGCTTTCAATGGTGGCCTTGTTTTATTATGTCTTCCAGCAAAGAAATTACAATACAAGGACTCAATGTGAGTTCTCTTGAAGTAGATTTTTGCTTAGCAGGGTGGTTTCTTGGATTCCCCAAGCCACTTGAGTACACAGACTTCTTCTACCTACCAGCTCTATGAGCTTTTGGTCTACAGTGGAAAGAGCCAAATGTGATGCTCAGTCTAGACAGATTCCTCTATGGGATGGCTTGAATCTTCAAGCTCTCTAGTGCTCGATGCTGCCTCTAGTCAGCTCGACCCTTTGTACTCTTCTGCTTTTGCTTCACTACCTTCTTCCTCTGGGTATTCCATCCTCCTCTCAGGAATTTTGGTTCCTCTGTCTTTTGGGGTTTTCTGTCCCTCTCCGTTGCTATCTTCTTCTCTATTCATGGCTTTGAAGCCATTCATTTCCAAGACCGTTTGATTCCTCTTCCACCTCTGTCGATTCACCTTCTACAGTTGCGCTTGGAGTTCCCTGTTTAGCGTCATCATCAGCGCTCAGGGAGTGGCCACATGTCCTCCTCTAACATTGCCAGCCTGCTTCGTTGATTCGTTTCTTCAATTACGTCGTGGATGAATTCTTCCTCCACCATGGTGGTCAAACAGATTCCAAATCTTTACAAATCGCAGTGTATTCCTTCATCGATTCCGCTTCCTCCATTGTGCACGATCTCAGCCGTTTGGTCTAGGTCCCCCAGATCCAATTCCATATGCACGTTTCGCACGGTTGACTTGCTCGACCGACAGTGTGCGATCAACAGCGGTTTTCTCTCACCTCCGCTTGCCACGCGTCGACCAGTGAATGGAATCACTCCGCTCTCGTCCAAAACCTCTTACCGTTTAAGGGCATCCCGATCAATACCACCGGTTTCCAGAGCACGAGACCTGCCTTCGTACTTTTATCGCTTTTACCTTTTCCGCACGCGGTTCTCCGACTCCCCCACACGACCGAGTGCTCGGGATTTTCCATTATGGCCCTATTCGTCAATTTGACCTCCTGCGTAGTCTCCATGGGCCTCAGTCAGCGCACTTTGACCGAGGTCCTCGTCGTTCCACGCTGGTTGCCATTGCCACTACTTCAGGGGTGTTTTTTATCACTATTTTGGAATTTATTATAGATTTGTCCCATCCTGATACAGTCATGGTTCTTTGACAGTCTTCTATGGATCCAATTCAGATCATTTATAAATATGCATACATGTTTCGTCCACCAGGTCTCATATAGTGTTGTCTCTCCTCTGAGTGGAAAACTTATGAAAACATTTTGTGTTTTTATCGCCCCCAGGAATCTAGATGGCATGACTCTTGAGCCTCCATTCCTCTTCTTGTTGTTTTAATATCTTTTGCTTCCTATCTTCCATATCGAAGGCATTTTTTTATGAGCATCAGAGAAGAAACCAGGATCTGTGGGGTTCGATATCAGTTCAAGAGCCAGATCAATCTCAATTAATTTCTTTTGTTTTTTTCTTTTTCTCTTTCCCAATATATAACCGCTTCTTTATTTCCCATAATTTTAGACTAACAATGTCCATCTTAGAAATATCTTTATGATATTCCACAATTTTCCATGTATCTCTAACCAATTTCTCGAATTCACAGTCTTTTAACCATGCATGATTAAATTTGAAAGGGAGACCCTTCCATACACAGTCACAACGCCACTGTAAAAATATTGGAGAATGATCATACAACATCTAGCAATTGACCCATGCACGCATCATACCAAATTTTTCGATCAAGTTCTCATGAACTAAGAACTAATCCAATCGCTTGGCAATCCCATCTTGACCTATGCCTCCAATTCTCTGTTGGGTGTGTGTTATATTCTTTCCATGACTACCCCACGTGTGGAGGGGTCACAGGGGGGTGGTGGCCCCACCTATACATTGAGTCGGGATGGGGGGTCACAGGGTGGGATATTGGCCTCTCTGTCGAGGGGTATGCAAGGGGGCAGTAGCCCCCTTGCACGGGGTCTAAGACAGCACCCCGAGAAATTTTTTTGGACCCTATATTAGGTGGGAAGACCTACCTATGGTTTTGTGCATGGATTTCGCACATGGTTTTGGCCATGATGGTTTTTTTTCCATGGTATTTTGTAGATATGGTCAAGGGAACTACGATTATGTTCTAATCCAAGGTTAATGGATTGGGGTTTATGGATGCTTCGGCATGTATATATATGTATTGTAACATTGAAAGGAATATAATGGAAAATCAATCTGTTAGTCCAAGTTTGGGATCCAGGGGGAAATCTCTATGTATATTTGTTTTAAGTTGTATGCTCTCACCATTGTTTATTTTCTGCTTTTAAGAATTCGTTTGCAAGTAATTTATATATGTGGTTAAAACCTACATCCTCCAATAGGAGTAAGAGGAATCGAGTGAATATCCATCAGGTGGTTTTACCCAATAAGCTGCTTAAAATATATGCCAAATGGGTCCATTTTAATTCATGATTCCCATATCTCATTATTAGATATAATAAGATTTAAATCCCTAACCACTATATGGGACCCAATCTTCAACAACCCACAATTATCCAACCTATTCCAGAAATCCAGTTTGGAATCGTAGGGAGCATATAAATTTAAAATGTGAAATCTAAAATTTGATCCCATTGATAATCTCATTATTAATATGCCTGTAAAGGATTTAAATGTTATAAATTTAACGATGTGTGGATCCCATAAAGCATTCAAGCCTCAAGAGAGGTCAAGGGCATCAATCGAGAAAAACTTCCATCTAAGACATCATTTTAGAAAATATGAACGAGCCTTTACACCCTTAATCGTAGTTTCCTAAATTAATATGACAACAGGTCACCCTCATAAGAGCCAAAATGGATCGCGGGGAATTATATTTCAGAGGAGGGCTAATGTACACATCCCACGAGTCATGTCCACAACCCACCAGTGAATCCTCGAAGACCATAGATTAAATAATAGGAGGACAAGTCCCCAAATGCAGGAGAGCATAGAAAACAGATGATACACCCAAATTGTTAGATCTAATCACATGATTTTTATGCGAAGATTTAATGTGCATCCAAAAATTCAAAGGGTTATAGAAATTATTTTCACTAACCAATTCATCAACACCACATTCAGGAAAATTGGAAGAGGGTAAACTGGAACAAGTATCATGTTCAATACTTGTGAAGGAATGATGTACAATAGCTTTTGGATCTTTCGCCCCCATACCAACCAACGAGGTCCCGTCCCAATGCATCTGTCACAGACAATGCACTGCCTTGTGAACATATGATGGACCCCCAAACTGTCGAGGACATTTTGCAATCGCGTGGCCTGTCGAATGGCACCCCAGACACCTGAATGGAATTCCCCAATAGTTAACGTTTTGAAAAATTGACACATCACCCCAAATGAGGTCCAATTTTTTAGGTAGCCCACTAGAGAAATCCATTTCCACTAAAACCCAAGCAAGGTGCTTATCTAACCCACATAAATTGTGATCATCCACGAAAATAAATTTTCCTATCAAATTATTGATCTAAACCAATGCATGTTGAGTCCATAGCTCCAGGGGAAGTCTCGGAAGCTTCACCCATATCAATTTCCTATGTAGTATCTCTATGATGGGATTAAAACCCACATACAAGTGTTTCAAACATAGAAAAATCTACCCTTGAACCCATGGAAACTCCATAATATTATCTGCCTCCTCTAGATGAAGAAAGTGAGAACATTACCAATTATTGATAAATATATTAATCCATGGCTTGTAATGAATAATAGGTTCCCAGTGGAGATCAAGCCATTCTTTCATCTTCAACCCATACATTTTAGCAAATGCCCATTGACCAATAAGAGCCCACTTATGAAGGCCTGATACCCTTTCCCAAAATACATCCCTACCAAAGCTAGTTCACGAATGACTTTAGAAGCCTTCACCACCTTATTTTTCCATCCACGATGTGTTGGACCAGATTCAAAGTGTGTTGAAATCATAGGCCAACCACCATTAACAATTTTTTCTCTATGAATAGACCCTCGATGACAAGAACCAACATTTTTCAAATGAGACTAACCTTGCATCAAAATCCCCAAAAAATCTTGGGCGTATAGGGCTTCAATCTCTGAAGTGACTCAAACGAAATACCCCGAGTCTAGGGAATTAGGAAAATGCATGGAAAAAATCGTTGTCCACATAGTAAGTCGACCAGCTGTCACCCAAACCGACTAAAACCGAAAGAGGAAAAGACACCCAGAATGCCAGGGGAGAGAAAAAAAATAGAAAGGAGTTAAGAAAGAATTTATCCACTACCTAATGTGACAAACACATCAATACACCATTAATGCACCCAATGGACCAACAGATAGAATTAAATATGAACCCAAAGTCCGAGGAGAAATACACCAAATTTGAAAAAAGAAAGTTCGTCGAATAATATTACACCAATTTCCAGCATCAAAAATGTGTCCATGATCAAGATCCGCAATCACTCAATGAGCAACCATGTCCAAAGATATCACATAAATAAATCGTGCGGAGAAAAAATTCCCACATCACTAAGAAACCATCATAAAATAAGCTATGAAATCAAGCCACTCTAAAAAACCACGAGAGCCCTCAACCATAGAAAATATCATGAAAAATATTTGTATAACCCCATTATCCAAAATGACCAATAGAAAAGGATAATCTAGAAAGTGAAGAGCCATGGAGAAAAATAACAACAGAAGGATAAGACCAAGTATATGTGTTCTCACACTCCCACAAGTATCAATGAAGATTGATGATAATCACAATAGACCCAAGAAAGAGAAAGTTATATAGAAATTCACTATTCTCCAAGAAAAAACCAGATGGTCAAGTGACACACACTGCACCAAATAAAACCTGAACAAAACAAATCGTGTCAAATACCAGACAACCCAGATAATCATGAAGAATATTTGCATTCACAACCCAATTTCATCGCTATCTTGATCCTTCCTTAGCACTAGAAGATCCATCACCCCTCCATCGCTAGTGCTCTCAATGTGCATGTCACAATCAAACAAAAACACTGATATTCATTCCACCTATCCTATGCATGGGGAGAGGCTTAGTAGATAACACATGCTTTACAATATTTTTTTCAAAATTGGCACAAGTCTTATCATCCTTTGTCTTTATTAAATAAGTGTTTTCTCACTGCACATTTATCCTTTGTCCTACACGTTATGTCAGATTTTGTACATCACCATGATCACATAACAAGAGTGAAACTAAATAAAAATCCACTTTGCTGGGGTAAGCAGTGCTGGTATGGATGGTGCAAATGAGATTGTAGGTCGTCGTACATGTTCAGGGAAATGCATAGAACAGCGTTGAATGAACACGCACCAGAGGGTCAGGGGCATCCAGTAGAAGGATTCCAATCCACATGAATCAATTGTAGGTGATTGATGACATTCAACGGTTGTAAGGCCATTATGATTACAAAATAAGACCTAACTCAAGTGAACCAATGAGAATTCAAAAAAAAATAGAATATTAAAAAAAAAACTATTTTCATTTTATAAAGTTAACTTCATATATTGTATTAATTTATGGTCAAATGGTCGATTAATAGATGGTCAATAGCTCAATCGAATGGGTATATCACCTTCCATGCAGGAGGGGTCTCGGGTGTCTAGTAGAAGGGGTCCAATCCACCTGTATCCATTGTAGGTGATTGATGACATTTGACGGTTGTACGGAAGCTATGATTACAAAATAAGACCTAACTCAATTGAACCAATGAGAATTCAAAAAAATAAATTATTTTCATCTTATAAAGTTAACTTTATAGATTTTAATTTAATTTATGGTCAAATGGCGGATTAATAGATGGTCAATAGCTCAATTGAATGTGTATATCACCTGCCATGTGGCAGGGATAATAAGTGTTTTCTATGTTTTATTTTAGATTTGGATTATTTTAAAATGTTAAGTTGTATTTAGATTAAAGTTAATTCTTTTAATAGGAATGAGTGCTAGAATTGGTAACTTCGTATATATGGCTATCACTATTTCATCAAGTGGAAAAACTATTTCATAAATGCCACAAGGGCCAGCTTAAAGTGTGTCTCCACATACTTGAACCCATGCAGTTGCGGACACAAAACATGTGCCATACCATTCGAGCTAAGATCCTTCAACTATATTAAAGTTAATTTTATTATTAGATGAAAGAACAATTTACTAAATAATGAAATATTATTATTAAAATTATTTAAAAATATATTTCATTTTAAATTATGGTTTTCTTTTTAAAGCTATGAAAACATTTCTTTAATTGGAATTTAGTTTATATCGTTGAGAAATTTGCTATGGTCTACCACTAGGTAATCCAGACCACAAGTGGAAATAAATAGCATTTGTCCAACAAAAAACCTAGGGAAACCAAAATTGAGCTACAGTACAACAAAAGAAGCTTGCTCTGGATGTTGACCAGGTGGCGATGTTAAGAAACCATCTCACAAAAAAATAGAAAAGATAGATCAATGACTTCAGAATCAACCTCTTCGAGGGTGAAACCTCCTTAACATTACACAAATGAACAATTATTAGATGATACAAATGAAAAAGCCCCCTTTCTATATATAGGAGTCTAAGGGGTCAAAATATAATCAAAGTTGACATAACAATAATAATATAAGGGCACAACAATAACAATAGTGGGCTTCTATGGGGCACAATAATAAGGATACGGGGACAATAGGAACACAACAATAACAATAAGGGCTATAATGACAATAGTAATGGGGGAATCACTAGTATTATAGGGACCTAACATGTCCCTCTCCTTCAAAAAAGTGTTTTCCTCAATGCTTGAGTAGTTCTAGATGCATCTATATAAAACTCTCATCCTCCCATGTGGAATCTTTAGCGGGTAAGTTCTTCCACTTGACGAGATACTCTGAAATTGATCGATTTCGTAGCTGTCAAGTTCTTATTTCTGTGACTGCTTCAGGTTCTAATATGATTTTTCCTTCCTCGTCAAGTTCTGGCAATATTGTTTGAATTGGGAGCTTGTCACCATTAACCTTCTTTAAGCATGAAACATGGAAAACTAGGTGCACTCGAGAAGCTACAGGAAGCTCCAATTTGTATGCCATAGTACCAATATTTTGCAGCACCTTGTATGGACCATAATACTTTGGTGATAATTTATTATCCTTCTTAGCTTACTTGAGGGACATTTGTTATATGGTTGTAGTTGTAGAAATACCCAGTCACCTACATCAAAATTTCTTTCACTCTGATGTTGGTTTGCCTGTTGTTTCATTCTATTCTCTACCAAAGTTAGGTTATCCTTTAAGAGTTGGAGAACTTGTTGTTGATGCTCAATGTGATCTTCCACTGCTTGAACCTTAGAATTTTCTCTTAAATATGATGTGATGGACGGTGGGTGATATCCATAAAGTGCCATAAATGGGGTCATTTGTTGTAGTATGGAAGGAATTGTTATACCACCATTCAGGCAGAGGCAACCATTTGACCCATTATGTATGTTTATCAGATACAAAGCAACGAAGATATCCTTCCAAACATTTGTTTACTATCTCATTTTTCCCATCGGATTGAGGATGATAAGATGAGCTATGAGCTAATTGAGTACTAAGACAAGAAAATAATTTTGTCCAAAAACTTCCAGTGAAAATGGGATCTCTATCGCTTACAATAATCTTTGGGTTTCCATGTAGCTTTTGAATTGTTTCCAAAAATGCAGTAGAAATTGTACTGGCTTTAAATGGATGAGATAATGCACAAAAGTGTGCATACTTGGTAAGTCTATCAACTACCACCATGATGACACTCTTTCCTTCGTACTTGGGTAAACCTATGATAAAATCCATTGAAACCTCCTCCCAACGTTGACTTGGAATGAATAAAGGTTGTAATAGACCTGGGGTCTTAATTGTTTCAACTTTATTTTATTGGAAAACCAAACATTCTGCCACAAACTTTTGAATATCAAATTTAAGGCCATCCCAAAAAAATTCCTTCTTAACCTTGTGGTAATTTTTTTTAAATCTTGAGTGCCCTCCTAAGGGAGAGGCATGCAATTCCATGAGAATCTTTTGTTTGAGTTGGGAATTATGACATAGGTATAAGCGATCTTTGTACCATAACGAATCATTTTTCCAGCTAAATGTATCAGATGTACTGGGATCTTCGTCATTCTTCCATTCATCCCTTGCTTCGTTTATCCAATCAGGTTGGATGATAGAAATGGAAAAAAATAATGCTTCCACATCCCCATCCTTTCTTGAGAGTGCATCTACCACAACATTTTGCTTCCATTTTTTGTAGATAATTTCAAAGTCATAACCCAACATCTTTATGACCCATTTTTTATGCTCTTTTGAAGATAATATTTGTTCTAAAAAGTATTTAAGACTATCATGATCTATTTTTACCTTGAAGTGTCTTCCCATTAGGTAGGGTCACCATTTCTTAAGTGCATGTAGTATTGCCAACATTTCCTTCTCATAAATGGCTTTGTGTAAATACTTTCCTTTGATTGGATGACTTTCGAAAGCAATGGATCTTTCTTCTTGCATTAAAGCAACACCAATTCCATTTCTTGAGGCATCACATTCCACAATAAAGGTTTTTGTGAAGTCCGACGTATCTAAGACCGGTGCTTGGCACATTGCCTCTTTAAGATGTTCAAAGGCCTTCATTGATTCTGGAGTCCATAAAAATGCATCTTTCTTCAATAATGTTGTTAGAGGTGCCGCTATTCTCCAATAATTCTTAACAAACTTGCGATAATACCCTGTCAACCCGACAAATCCTCACAGATGCTTTATGGATGTGGGGATTTTCCATTCCTTAATGGCTTTAATTTTGCTAGGGTCTACCTTAACACCTTCATGAGATACAATATGACCCAAATATTCCACCTCTTCTACTCCAAAGAAACATTTGGAGCTTTTTGCATATAATTGTTTCTCCTCCAATAGTTTGAGCGCCCTGTCAACATGTTGAACATGATCCTTCCAAGACTTGCTATAGATTAGTATATCATCAAAAAATATTAACACGAATTTTCTAAGGAAGGGTTTGGAAATGGAATTCATCAAACCTTGAAATGTAGAAGGTGCATTGGTAAGGCCAAAAGGCATGACCAAACATTCATAATGACCCTCATGAATTCTCAATGTTGTTTTTGGAATGTCTTCAGTCTTCATTCTGATTTGATGATATCCTAAACGAAGATCCAAATTGGTGAAGTAAATTGATCCATGCAATTCATCCAATATTTCATCAATGACATGAATGGGAAATTTATCTTTAATAGTGATCTTGTTGAGCTCCCTATAATCTGGACACATGCGCCATGATCCATCCTTCTTGTGCACCAACACTACTGGAGCAGAGAAAGAACTTTGACTATGTTGAATTATACCAACTTCTAGCATTTCTGCAACCATACGTTCAATTTCACTCTTTTGGGAATAGGGATATCTGTAAGGCCTGATGTTTGGAGGAACACTTCTTGGAATCAAATGAATAGCATGATCATGATCACGAATAGGTGGGAGACCTTTGGGAGTCTCAAATACCTTGGAATGATTGTCCAAGACTTTTTTGAGATCTGGATAAATATATGATTTCAATGTGGGAACCTCTAGCGAATATAATTGTGCAATTACGCCTCATTGTTCTCTCTTTAGAAGCTGTCATTCCATTAGAGTTGATTATCTTTCTTGGTTTCCCTGTGATACCTCTTAATTCAACTTCCTTTTCTTCCGAAGAAAATTTCATGAAAATTAAAAGCTATTGTACCCAAGGATTGTAGCCATTAGACTCCTAGTACAACATCAGCACCACACATTGGAATGGAAAGCATTAGGATATTCAATACATATTTTCCCATGGATAGCTTGATATTATGGCACTTTCTAGAACAATTTATGGTTCCTCCACTTTCAACCATCACTTGACACTCTGGTGTTGGATATAGGAAGCAATTCAATTCCTTGGCTATCTTACAATAAATAAAACTATGGGTACTGCCCGAATCAATCAACACTATTACCTTTTTCTTCTTGATATGTCCTTCTATCTTGATAGTTTGAGGAGTGGTAATTCTAGCCAATGCATTATAAGATATGGTCATATTCATTTCTTCTTTATCTAGTAGTTGTTTCTAGTGTATATCCTCTTATTTTGACGTTTCTTGTTCATTTTCTTCCTCCTCTTCACAATCTATGTAAAATAATTTCTTCTCAACACACTTATGACCTTTAGTGTATTTTCTATCACAACTGTAACAAAACCATTTTTCTCTTTTTTCTTCCAATTTTTGGGGTGTCAACCTTGTAGGTTGTGGAAGGCTAGGGGAAACAACACTTCCATCCTTATAGTTGTGAGTGGTAGGCTTCCTTGTTTCCATAATTTTGCTTTCCATTTTTCTTGCCAACCTGAATGCCTTCTCCAATGAGTCAAGTTCCCAAAGGCGAACCTCATGTTGGATGTTATCCTTTAAAGTCCCTATGAACACATCAATCCTATGCTCCTCTAGAATATCTTTTACCCTTGTATCCAATTTTTGGAAGTCCTCAATGTGCTCCATCATTGAACCCTTTTGTTTGAGGTTTATCAATTGGCTAAAAAAAGTGTTGCTTTTTGTATCCTCATAATGTGTTATCATTTCTTCTGTAAAAATTGTCCAAGTGAAAATTTGTTTATGTGAGAAAAGTAATCGATACCATACAAACTAATTTGGTTCCAAATATAAAGTTGCAATGCGTACCTTTTGTGTGTTTTGCACATTATGGAGATCGAAATATTGCTCCATATGTAGTATCCATGTTACGGGATCCTTCCCATCAAACTTCCTCATATCTATTTTTGGAACATGGTGGGTCTTCAATCCAACGTTAGAGTCTATGAAATCCTAATTAACATTTCTTTTTCTCTCATCATGAGTTTCCTTTACTACCCTTTCACCATTAGTAAGCATTTCTCGTAGCAACTTAGTCAAATCTATCTTCAAATCTTCTATGTCGCCTTTCAAGTTTTCTTCTATACCATCCGTCTTAGCGTCCATGCCATTCATTTGAAATTCCACGCCATCATATTAGCTTCCACGTCATTCATCTTAGCTTCCACGCCTTTCTTTAAACCATGAATCTTAGCTTCTGTTACCTTTTGTGAGAGTGAAATTTGTTGCACTGGCTCTTGTAATTTTGATCTATCATGTTGCATTTTTTCCTCTTCTTCATGAGTCATAGTGGAACTATCAGGTTTCTTAATAGGTGTTTCCATTTTATTTCTTTGGCGCATCAATTAATGATAATTATGCTTCACTATGCCCTTTTCTCTTTAAACTAATTTTTTAACCCAAACTTATGCAAAATTTTAAAAAGACTACACTCCTTTTTTCGCTTTGTAGAAGCTCGATATTGAATCTATTGTATCTCTGTCATTGTAAATCTCCAAGGTCTGAAATTTCTTCCTGCAGTATCCCTCTAAGTCCTCTTTACAATGCCACCAGTCTAATCAAAATTATATTCTCCAAGAAAGAGTTATGTCCAATCTCCCAAGATGACCTAATTATATATTTTTTTAGTAGAGCAAACATGTATGACGTGCCACGTGTCACTGTTTCAACTTTCAAATCTGAAAAAGATACACCGAAAACTATCATCCGTCCTCTTTATGTAACTTACTAAATTTCAATTTCATGCTCAAAGAGAAATTTATGACGATTTTCCCAAGATCACATGTTTGGAATGTAATTCGAGAGTCTGCAAAAACCCTAACTTCCTCAGATCATATCTCCGAAAATATAGTGATACAAGATTTGAAATTCAGATCCAATGTTCAGAATGATTTTGGCTCAAATAGGGCTTTTTTAGCTTCTGGAACTTTGTAGAGAAAAACGTTATAGCGAAAATTCCACAATGACCTATTTTGAGCAGCGAAACCCTAGAATCCAAAGCTCTGATACCAAATGTTAAGAAACCAGCTCACAAAAAGATAGAAAAGATAGATCAACGACTTCAAAATCAGCCTCTTCGAGGGGGAAACCTCCTTAGCATTACACAAATGAACAATTCTTGAATGATACAAATGACAAAACCTCATTTCTATATATAGGAGTCTAAGGGGTCACAATATAATCAAAACCAACATAACAATAATAATATAAGGGCACAATAATAACAATATGGGGACAATAGGGGCACAACAATAACAATAAGAGCTACAATGACAATAGTAATGGGGGAATCACTAGTATTATAGGGACCTAACAGGTGATATGTGATGATAATGTCCTACTCTGCTGCATTTTTTAGTTAATGTGCATTAGATATTTGACAGGTTGCCAAATGGTCAGCCTCTATTGAATATCTTCATTGTTTAATTCCACTGTCATCCCAGCTGAGGGGAAAGCCTAAAGAGTTGGTGGAGGCATGGTGAAAACCTTCTTTGTCCCACATAATCAAGATTTGTTAGCCATTCATGGGTCTTGCTCTGAGAGCTGAACTCCAAGGAGAAACTACACTAAGAGAGGGGTCAGAGCATCCGAGATTGACAAGAAAATTGTTTGTCTTATTTCTTATGCACATGAAATGTTTAGGCAAGACAACCCGAATGGAGAGGATGATTTCCACAAGCTTGATGTTGTGTGTGGAACATGATTGTTCAGAGGTCTTTGTTTCAGCCGGATGTATACCCTAGGAAGTTTTGTACACCCCTCCATGCGGGGGGGTGCGAGGGGGACTTGTCCCCCCCGCGGGGGTCCGGGGGGGCCCATCCCCCCCGGCTAGGGGGTCCTGGAGCCAGCGGTCCCCCGGTGGGGCTCGGGGGCAGCGCCCCCGAAGCCAAAAATAGATGTAAAATTGCCTTATAAAAGTATAGTAACTTCTAGTCAATCTGGGCCGTTCATTAGGCGGATGATCTGACGGTAGAACTTATGTTTAGTTTAGGGTTTTTTTCCCTGGAAGGCAACCCCTCTATTTGTATGAGGGCATTGTATTTGAGGCTGTGTGATAGATGTGTATTCTGTGAGTGAGAAACAGAGAGGTGAGACTGTGAGAGAAAACAGAGGATATTACAGCGGATTTGCTGTGGGTTGTGTCTCTTCATTTTGCTGGATAATAGAAAGGAAGGACTGGTTGTTCGGGGTGGATGTAGCCCAAACTGGGTGAACCACGTATATCTGTGTCTCTCTTGTTTTGTGCATTTTTTGTGTTTATATTTCTGCAATATTTTATGTGTTCCATTACTGCGTAATAGATAATTTTCTAACAACTGGTATCAGAGCCGAAGGTCTATTTGGCTGATAAACTCGTAGGAAAGAAGGGTTCCTGGTTCGAGTGGGAGCAATGGCGGAAGATGGTAAGTTTAGGGTCGAGAAATTTAACGGCCAAAACTTCTCGCTGTGGAAGATGCAGATGGAAGATTATCTGTATCAGAAAGATCTATACCTACCATTGGGGGGAAAAACAAATATGTCGACGGGTATGAAAGATGAAGAATGGAACCTTCTCGATAGAAAAGCACTCGGAACAATACGATTGTGCCTTGCTGCGTCAGTCGCCTTCAACATTTCGAAGGAAACCACGATAGAGGGTTTGATGCAGAGGTTGTCGAAACTATATGAAAAACCCTCGGCCTCAAACAAGGTATTTCTTATGAAACGGTTATTTAATATGAATATGTCGGAAGGTGGATCTGTTGCAAACCGTTTAAATGATTTTAATACAGTTACAAGTCAATTAAGTTCTATAGGGGTAAACTTTGATGATGAAGTTAGAGCTCTGTTATTCTTGTGCTCATTGCCAGAAAGTTGGAATGGTTTGGTAATGGCCATTAGTAACTCCGTTTCTGGATCTAGTACTTTAAAGTTTGATGATGTTGTCGGTGCTATCCTTAGCGAGAAAATGCGACGAAAAAGCTCCGGTGAGACATCGGGAAATGCTTTGAGTGCAGAGTCTAGAGGAAGAAAAATGGAAAGAGGAAAGAGCTCAGGATATCGCAGTAAATCAAGGAAAGGCAGATCCAAGTCCAGATCGGGGATAGTGTGCTGGAAATGTGGAAAGAAAGGACACCTAAAGAAAGACTGTAGATCTCGGAAGGGAAAAGAAGGAGATGCACAGCAAGAAAAAAATCATGAAGTAAATGTGACAGGTGAGGTGTTACAAGATGCTTTGATTCTTTCTTTCGAAAATATTACTGATTCTTGGGTGGTAGATTCAGGGGCTTCATTCCATGCCACACCTGATAAGAAATACTTTCATGACTATGTTCAAGGAGATTTTGGACAAGTTCGTTTGGGTGATGATAAACCCTGTAAAATCATTGGAATGGGTAAGGTTCTTGTAAAACAGCAGAATGGAAACCAATGGCTATTAAAGGAGGTAAGGCATGTTCCATATCTAAAGAAAAATCTGATTTCAATAGGGGAGTTAGGTGGTGAAGGTTGTGTGACAACTTTCATAGATAAAGCTTGGAAGGTCACCAAAGGAGCCCTAGTAATAGCAAAAGGCGAAAAGGTTGGTACATTGTATTTATGCAATGGTATTTCTAACTCTGTTAATGCTTTAACTTCCAAAGGAGCAGATGCAGCATTATGGCATCATAGGCTCGGACACATGAGTGAAAAGGGGATGAAGATTCTTCACTCAAGGAATTTGTTGCCGGGTTTGAAGAATGTTGATTTGGACTTCTGTGAGAACTGCATTTATGGAAAACAGAAGAGATTCGGATTTCTCAGAGCTGGGAAAGAAAAGAAGAACGAAAAATTAGAGCTTGTGCATACAGACCTATGGGGACCTGCTCAGGTATCATCTCTTGGTGGCTCTCATTATTGTGTTACCTTTATTGATGATGCAACTAGAAAAACTTGGATTTATTGTATTAAGAATAAATATGATGTATTTGATACTTTCAAGAAATGGAAAGCTTTGGTTGAGATTGAGACAGGAAAGAAATTGAAGTGTCTTAGATCAGACAATGGAGGTGAATATTGCAGCAAAGAGTTTGATAGGTACTGTTTAGAGCATGGAATTTGTAGAGAGAAGACAGTTCCAAGAACACCACAAGAAAATGGTGTGTCAGAAAGGATGAACAGAACAATCATGGAGCGTGCAAGGTGCATGAGATTGCATGCAGGATTGCCTTTATAGTTTTGGGCAGATGTTGTAGATACTGTTGTTTATCTAACAAACAGAGGGCCTTCAAGTTCCTTGGATGGTGGTGTTCCGGAGGAAGCATGGACAGGTAAACAGGTAAACTACTCTTTTTTAAAGCCTTTTGGTTGTGAGGCCTTTGTCCATATTGATAAAGAAAATAGAACAAAGCTTGAGGCAAAGTCAAAGAAATGTACCTTTATTGGATATGGTGTTAATGATTTTGGTTATCGCTTATATGATTATGAAAATCACAAAATCATTAGGAGTAGAGATGTAATATTCAATGAAAAGGTATTGTATAAGAATCAGTTGCAGGAAAAGAAGAAAGAAAACGAAAACAAGGAATATGCAGTTCTTGATGACATCACTGAAAAAGTAAAGGTGCCTGAAAATAATAATAATCAACAACAGCAACCACCACAACAGCAATAGGCACCCCAAACACCTGAAAGTGGTGTTAGAAGATCTACCAGGATAAGTAGACCCCCTGAACGATACTCTCCTTCATTATATTATTTATTGTTGACTGATTCTGGTGAACCCGAATGTTATGAAGAAGCAGTGCAGGTAGAAACCAGGAAGAAGTGGGAGCAAGCCATGAAAGAAGAGATGGACTCCTTAGCACATAACCAGACTTGGGACTTAGTCAGGTTACCTGCAGGTAAAACAGCATTGCAGAATAAATGGGTTTACAGGTTGAAGGAAGAAGATGGAGGAAAACAGAGGTATAAAGCTAGACTTGTGGTGAAGGGGTTTGCACAGAAGAAAGGTATTGATTTTGATGAAATATTTTCTCCTGTTGTTAAAATGACTTCAATCAGAACTATTTTAAGTCTTGTAGCAGCTGAATATTTGCATCTTGAGCAATTAGATGTAAAGACAGCCTTTCTCCATGGGGATTTGGAGGAAGAGATATATATGCAGCAGCCACAAGGATATGAGGTGAAAGGGAAGGAGAAATTAGTGTGCAGGTTGAAGAAGAGCTTGTATGGCTTAAAACAGGCTCCAAGGCAGTGGTATCTAAAATTTGACAAGTTTATGTCTGAACAAGGTTATACTAGATGTCACTCTGATCATTATGTTTATTTAAAAAAGCAAAATGATGGCAGCTATATTATATTGTTATTGTATGTAGATGACATGCTTGTTGCAGGATCTAACATGCAGGAAATAAATGTGCTCAAAAGAAAATTGGCAAATTCATTTGCAATGAAGGATTTGGGAGTTGCAAAACAAATCCTTGGTATGAGAATAACTAGAGACAGGAAAAATCGTAAATTAACATTGTCTCAGAATGAGTATATACAAAAGGTGTTGAAAAGATTTAACATGCACAATGCAAAACCAGTCAGTACACCTTTTGCTATCCATTTCAAACTTAGCAAGGAAATGTGCCCAAAGACCCAAGAAGACATGGATTATATGTCTAAAGTTCCATATGCATCAACAGTTGGAAGCTTAATGTATGCAATGGTCTGCACAAGGCCTGATATTGCACATGCAGTGGGAGTTGTAAGCAGGTACATGAACAATCCAGGAAAGGAACATTAGATGGCAGTGAAATGGATTCTCAGATATTTGAAAGGTACCACAAACCAAGCATTATGCTTTGGTGGTTCAAACATCTCCCTACAAGGATATGTTGATGCAGATATGGCAGGTGACAGAGATAACAGGAGGAGCACTAGAGGATATGTATTTAGTGTTGGAGGAACAGCTGTCAGTTGGTTTTCAAAAATCCAAAGTGTTGTTGCACTTTCAACAACAGAAGTAAAGTATGTTGCTGCTACAGAGGCTAGTAAAGAAATGATTTGGTTACAAAGGTTTATGGGTGAATTGGGTAAGGAGCATGATATGGGCACGTTATACAGTGATAGCCAAAGTGCCATTCATCTTGCAAAGAACTCAGCATTTCATTCCAGGACTAAACACATACAGCTCAAGTACCATTTCATACGATCAGTGTTGGAAGATGGAGAGTTGAAGCTGGAAAAGATACACACTAGCCAGAATCCTGCAGATATGCTAACAAAAGTTGTAACCAGGGAGAAACTGAGAACATGCTCAGTTTCAGTTGATCTTCAAGGATGACGATGAAGATGAGAAACAGCCAGGTCCAAAGAGGAGTCATTGTCCAACAAATGGAGCAGCAGTGGAGTTGCTACAATCATTCTCCAAGTGGGAGATTTTTGTGTGTGGAGCATGATTGTTCAGAGGTCTTGGTTTTAGCCGAATGTATACCCCAGGAAGTTTTGTACACCCCTCCACGCGGGGGGGTGTGGGGGGGACTTGTCCCCCCCGCGGGGGTCCGGGGGGGCCCATCCCCCTCGGCTGGGGGGTCCTGAGGCGAGCAGTCCCTCGGCGGGGGCTCGGGGGCAGCGCCCCCGAAGCCAAAAGTAGATGTAAAATTGCCTTATAAAAGTATAGTAATTTCTAGTCAATCTGGGTCGTTCATTAGGCGGATGATCTGACGGTATAACTTATGTTTAGTTTAGGGTTTTTTGCCCTGGAAGGCAACCCCTCTCTTTGTATGAGGGCATTGTATTTGAGGCTGTGTGATAGATGTGTATTCTGTGAGCGAGAAATAGAGAGGTGAGACTGTGAGAGAAAACAGAGGATATTATAGCGGATTTGCTGTGGGTTGTGTCTCTTCATTTTGTTGGATAATAGAAAGGAAGGACTGGCTGTTCGGGGTGGACGTAGCCCAAACTGGGTGAACCACGTATATCTGTGTCTCTCTTGTTTTGTGCGTTTTTTGTGTTTATATTTCTGCAATATTTTATGTGTTCCAATGCTCCGTAATATATAATTTACTAACACTTGATTATATATTGCTCCAACCCCCAGCTGGAAGATATTTTTTCAATCTATGAACACTTTGGAAGCTTTGTGAGAAAGGTGATAACCAGTTTCGAATCATCTTTGACCATAATTTTTTTAAGCCTCGAGAATGGGCCTCCTCCGAACCTTTTACCAAAGAAAAGATCGTTGTAGAAGCTAGTGAGATCTCTTTCATTATGAATTTGTTAACTTCTTTTTTATGTGTAAGATTTAGGATTTACAGATAAAACCAACTAAGTTGGATTTTATGTTAAAATTTAAAAACATATACAAGCCATTCATATAAAAATTATTATATAGTTGAAGGTAGTAAAATAAGTTATTAAATGTCCTTGCCTTGAAGTTTCACTTGAGAGTAATTAATGGTGGATTTTTAATGTTTGACTTTGTGGCTTTTTTTAATCATAATCAAAATTTACATTTATCTAAAATATGTGTTTGGGGCATAGCTTTTACATCAAAATTGGTCAAAAATTGAAATGGCGGGTTTTTACAAACAGTTCTTGCCTTTTTCCAATATGTTCAAAATCCCACTCTACAACTATTGTTGTCCTATCTAGTAATAAAGACTTAAAAAAGACAGCCAAAATTTTATTAGATTTTGAGTACATACTAACTCATAGAGTTGGACGATCAATACCACCAAGATCTTTGTCCCTCTCTAAAACATGATTTGATGCATTAAAATCTAGTATTGTAATATGAAAAAGACTAACAAAATTGGTAGAGGTGGTTTTTTATTATCTTCGACCAAATGTCATTCGTGTCTCTTTGAGTTGTTGGCGTAGGCTTGCTAATTCATCCTCAATCCCCTGGATAAGGGATTTGCGGTCTATAAAAATCTCCATAGTTGAAGTGATACTAGTGACCATCTCATTGTATCTTAATTGAAGTTCAAAAACCTCAAGTTGTAGTTGATGTAGCTACTCTAAGATTTTCCTCTGACTTGCCCCTCTCTAACCAACCATTTTGAAGATAATTGGTTATTCACACCCTTCAATATGAGTTTGCTTCATACTATGTGTTGGGGGCCAAATTAACATTCCCTTTCACTCTATTTTTCACCTTTATCATCATTTTGTCGCCTCATTCGATCACATTATCATTACATAAACCTACATTATCATTACTACATGAGTTCACAATTACATTTTCCAAAGTTATTAATTTCATGTATTTAGAGTGAATTTATGATTAAAAGTTAGAGAAATAACATGTATTTGCTTATACCTAAAAGTGGCTTGAGTTTGATGACATGTGTAGATCATTTGGAAACTTCCAAGGCACCCTTATGTGGCCTCCCAAGATCAAATTCGAATTTCAACTCAAAAGGTGGACCATATTCCAAGGAGAAAGATCATGGAGATCTTGATGTGTCATAGGATTTGTATCTAGTATTTAGGGATAAGTTGAGACAAGTATGAATCTAGTAGATATTTAATGGATCTACATTTATTGAGTAGATATCCCTAATTCATGTATAAATAAGAGGAGCATCCTTCAAAGGAAAAGAGAACAATTATTAGTTATTCATTAGCATCAGATTTATGTTCATTCAGCATGAATAATATCATTTTCTCCAAATCATGAGTTATGAGTGTTGTTTGATTCTTAAGGTGTGATAGTTGTTCATGTGTGCTCATTGAGGAATGGAAGGATCCCCATACCGAGATAAGTATACTTTGTTGTAGAGTAATGTTGTGAATATACTAATTTTAATTCTGATGTTCATCTTATTTCTTTGTTGTAAATACTTGTAGATAATTTCAGTATGAATTCATGTTATGGCCATGTTTTTGTTGTGTGAAGGTTGATCTCCTTTCAATAACTAGTTTTTATGTGAGAAGGACAACTAGGATCTCCTAAGTTAGGAGTCTCTTCTCCATGAGCTAGACTGAACTCAAACAATATTTACTTTCTTATATGCTTTCCTAGGTTATATTTATGTGAAGATTGATTTCCTTTCAGTAGTTAGTTTTTATGTGAGAAGGACAATCAGGTCCTCCTAAGTTAAGAGACTCTTCTCCATGAGCTAAGAACTGAATTGAAAACAATGTTTACTTGTTTTCATTTCTTTCCTTCTTTCTTAGATGTTTGGAAATGTTATTATAAAAAGATTGTAGAAGGACAACTAGGACTCTTGAACAAGAAACTCTTCTCTATCTTCTAAAGTAAACTAATTCCAATGATCAAACATTTGTAATATGCTTTTCCATTCCAAACAAAATTCCTACACCTGTTTCATCTGAGGTCCCATATATTTTGGTTTGCTTCTAAGTTTACGAAACCCCTGAGTTGACAAATTAAATGACAGGGATTTAACATACAATTAAATTGCCCGACATTTTGGCGTCGTTGTCGGGGAAGCAAACTTAGATGTAAGCTAGTTAGGAGGATTGTTTAGGAATCATTTTTATTTAGGGTTAATTGCATTTAGGCATTTTCATTTAAGTTTATTCTCATATAGAAAACATAGAAATAGAACACAAATCAAAAACCCCCATTCACTAAAAAAACAAAAATACAACAAAAATCCATATGTATATATGGAATAATGATGAGTATAATTTGGAACAACTCACTCAAATTCTAGCAAATGTCAAGGTCTCCTCTTCTTGCGAAGAAGAGATCTTGACACCAGCCAAAAGCTTAACTACTCCTCTAGAAGAAAACAATGAAATAACATTCGAAGAATCCTATATATCTGATGATGATGAATTATTTTAACAAGAGATTGAGGAGGACGAAGAGAATTTGCAGCATGATCTGAATGAGAGTGGAAATCACACCTATGAAAGCCTTATCGAAAGATGGTTTCGATGGTTTCAAATAAGTATGAGGTTAGATCAATTTCGTTTTTATTCAAACTAGATTTGATCATCCTTGTATATTTTCATTTTAAAATTGCAAAATTGAAAATGAATATATTTTTACTACAATTGCGTGAATGGTTACATTGGAAATTTAATTACACATAATAGTTTGTAATTTCCAATTAACATAGAGTAGCTAGGATGATATTTTATGTTTCGAATAAGTATGCTCTCCTCCTGCGTCTTTGGGCGATCTAGAGGATTAGAAAATAAGATGTTTATAAATGTTTTCGGGTTTATCTCCATCTGCTAAAAAATATTTTTCTTCATCCTAAATCAATAAAAAAATTCTAAATTGTTTTAGAATTAAAATAAAATTTATTTAAAAAAACAACATAAAAAATTAAAAATAAATAAAATTCAACTTCTTTTTAAAAAAATTTGATTTTAATAATAAAAAAAATTAAAATAAAATTTATATTTTTAAAAAAAATATTAATTGAAAAAAATATTAAATAAAAATTAGAAACAAAATTGAAGATTTTGATTTTTAATACAACATAAAAATAATAATAAAAAAATATAATAATCATTACATGTTGAAGTAAAAAAGGTTTGATGGCACATCTTTTAAAAAGAAATCCCAAGTTTGCTGTACGTAATTTTTCTTTTTTAACATTTAAGAAATCCCAGGTTCACTGTAAGTGATTTTTTTTTTTAACATTTTCAGAAAGTACGTGAATTTTTCTTTACATTTTCATTATCGTTTGTCATAACAAAGAGGGGTTTGAGCTCCCAGAGTTGGTTCAATAGGTGCTTTATTATTTGGGAGGGTTACAGCGTCAGTTTTAGATTTTTCCATGGACGTAGTACCATCTGTTGATGGGGTTTGAGCTCTAAGAGTTGGTTCAATAGATGCTTTACTATTTGGGAGGGTTATTTTTCCATGAACGTAGCATCATCCGTTGATAAAAAATGTCAATAAATCACAACATAAAAAAATCAAAAAAATTCCATTCTCCAAATTTCCTTCCAAATCAAACTCAGTTAGAGACCCTATCATAGGTTTGGTTTTTTTTTTGTTTTGAAGTTTGTGCTTATGAAGACAAGTTTGATCAAAAAAACTTAGAATATGTTTCAGAATTTTATTGTTCTTTGAATTAAATTATAAATTCTGATCTTTCTACTGATTTAGAAAGAAAAACCTCAGGGATCCGATTCTAAAATCCAAGTGAACTGGCCTAACTTACAAAGCTATTGGATGGCTACTCCATTAATTTATTCAAACCAGCTGTTGCAGGCACTCTCTAATTTATTCAAACCAGGTGTTGCAGGCCACTCTCTCTCAGTATCTCGGTACTCTCCACTCGCCATTCTTCTTCGGCGTGTACATTCTTCTCCGGGATCCCATTGGATCCAGTTGTTGCTACCCTGAACCGGTAGTGCGAGAGCCTAGGAACAAAATCAGAAGCAGAATCAGAATAGGCCAGGATTGTTGCCGAACCCTTGAAACAACTCCTGGACTCGTGCTTTGGCTAGCGGGGTTCGGATTTGGTTGATGGCTCGGATGTTGCTTGGCAACCCTCTCGGGGATGCTGAGCAGAACCAAGAAAGCTTGGAGCATAGAATTAAAAAAACATTCAAGGAACATCATAGTTAGTGGTCTTTAAATTTAAATATCATCGCAGGTAATTTAATCTGAGAATAAACGATATGTCCCTTGCATGGTTAAAAAAAATATATCAAGAAAGTTCGGTTTGCTTGACGTGGTAAAAAAAAATATATCAAGAAAGTTACAAGCATTGTCATTTGTAGTTGTATAACAATACCGTGGAGTTGTGAGTCGTGATTGAGAGCATGTGGTGAGGTATCCACACACTTCATAAAATATGGCTTGACAGGTGATAATCATAAGTTTTTCAGCTTAAATACATTATTGTTTTATGCACAAAATAAATTTTATTTTATTTTATTTTAGTTCTTTTAATTAAAAAGAAAAAAAAAAAAAATATATATATATATATATATAATCAAAACAATTAAAAAAAAAATTGCAAAGGGACATTTCATAACTCTTGAAAACAATTTATGATAACTTGATTTCTTGGAGTTACTTCAAAGGGACTAGCACGCAAAGGCAATAGGTAAAAAAAAAAAATTGCTAGCATTGATACTTGCATTTTATATCTTTCAAAAAGCTCTCACAGTTTTCATGCAGGAATTGTACTGAGCTTTTACAGGTGCACAGACAATCCAAGTTCATGCAGATGTGATCTCCAAAAATCACATTCATCATTGAAAGCTTGAAGGAGCTAATCACATATGTCGTGACATTTGTCGCTACACAGAAATCTTTTGTGTCATGATATGTTTACCCACACTTCTCCTTCAAAGCCTCATCAGTCATCCATGTTAAAGTCCACTAATTCATTGCCTTATCCATCATGACTTCATACATGTTTACTTTTTTGAATCACATACATTTTCGCCTTCTTTTTAGCTCATCTTTTTGCCTCACGAATAAACCATCCAACTCTCTACATTGCCCTGTTTTCCTTGCCATAAAAACTGTTTGACCAGAACATCTTGTATCTATAGTCCTACCAATCATTTTGTACACACTCACGTTGACTGATGTGGGATTCCTTAAGGCCCACCTTTCAACAAGTCTTGACCCTGTTAGAGTCGGTCTAGTAGCCCTCCATCAGCGATCAAAGCTCTTTGCATTTGCATAAGTAGGTGTCTCATCAGTGTCATCTCATTGCATTCCATTAGGCATGCCATAACCCTGATGGAGGAGCTGGTGTCTTTATTCCCCTCTTGGCACTGCTGGATCAAGTTGTTTCAGTCAATAAACTCTTTCAAGGTTACTTGTCTTGTCTTGAGGTCAAAAGTCCAAGCTTTAGGGTTTAGGTCCAATTTGTCTTTGAGGTCATGTCTTTAAAAGTCAATAAATGCCCAGCAGGCCAGAGGGATGACTATCAAAGTATTTCTTCAAAAGATTTCATCTTGTACAGCTAATTTTTACCTTAGATTTAAAAACCCTGTTTTTAAAGACAAGGTTATTTTCTCATTTTTGTAAAAAGTTGTAAAAATTCAAAATTCTTCGAAAGTCAGCATGCAGCCGTGGTCCCCTTTGCCAAGATTCCTCAGAAGCTATCCCTACAAAAAATTTCAAGAAAAAGCATCAGTTCAACCAATTTCAGGACAAAAGGAAACCATAAAGTCAGCAGCATTTAAATTTTGAAAAAGTGTCATGTTATAAACATTAGAAAGAGGGTTTGAGGGGAAATTAATTTAAATCAAGCTTATAAAGCCCCTCTCTCCCTCCATTTGGTCATCATTTGCCTCAAAGCAAGAGAGAAAGGCGATTTGAAGAGAAACTGGGCGAAATTGCAGACAGAGCCAGCGCGCGACCCGTTCAGACCTGCACGCGACGTGTTGGGCAGGCGCGACGCGTCAAGGGAATCATCGCAGTTGGAAAAAAGCACTGGCGCGACGCGTTGGGCACGCGCGACCCGTCCAGACCCGCGCGCTACATGCTGGGGATTCATCCACAGAAAATTGCCTGTAAACTGCAAAACGACCCCAAATTTCTTCAAGGTTGCAGGTAGGCCTCCAATCATCAAAATGTATTGTTTGCTAAAGCTTGAAAGAGCATGAGAATGTATTTAAAAGCCATTATTTTCAAATGTGGAGTCCATGTGTATTTGCTTAAGAATGTCAAAGTGCTAGTAAAGCTAGGGTTTGTTTTGCTGTTTTCAAGGTCATCCTTTTCACCCCCACTTTTTCCCCACATCCCTTTACCACCTCCCATATCATTTCTACCTAATCTCCCTACCAAAAATACCAAAAGCCCTAAAACCCTACCCCTATTCCTAAAAATCAATAATATAACCCTAAACCCTACCTCCAATAAAACCCTTGCAAATTATAATTGTGTGATGGTGTATATGTCATGATTCATTCCCTTAATTCCTTATTTCATATATTTTCCCTAATTTCCCTTAAAAGTCTCCCCTCCCTAACATCTCCCTTGTGTTATTTGTCCCCTTGAAACAGCATTTCAACAATTAAAACAGCAGATTTTTTAGCAGAAGCAGCGGTACATTTCAGCCACTTTGCTCTTGAAACCATGTCAGAAACCGAAACCGACTATGAGAAAAGTGATGACCGTGATTCAACACTAGAGGTTGAGGTACAAATGAGGCCTCACAGGGGTGGTAAGAGTGGTCACCATGTGAGAGAGGAGCCCACCTCTTTGACCTATTTGCAGGCTTGTCCACTTGCAGTCACATGTTTTCGCCACCTGTCATGTTATGAGTTTTGCGAGAGGATCTCTCAAATTCAGCATCACAGGGAATTGGTCTGCTTGTTTGTTTTGCATTTTCATGACGGGCATGTGAACCTTGCAGGGGTGGATTTTACATTGACACCTGAGATGGTTGCTCAAGCAACAGGGATACCTAATGTTGGAGAAGGGTGGAACAAGCGCAAACTATTGGACAGATTTCAGTATGAGCCCTACATTAAACCTGCATATATGAGGCACATGACTGGTGTATTTCCTTTCGGATTTTTGAGGGATGAGTATGCTCCCTTGATGAGGCTCATCATGCGCTATTTCACCTGTGAGGGCAGATTTTCATGTTTGTATTCGTACCATATTCGCTTGTTGATGCATTTCACACGGGCACGGATGATGAACATACCATTCTTCATGTGCCGGAATATTGAGAAGATGGTGCCCTTGATGCAGAGAAAGAGCCCATCACAGCAACAAAGGAGCATCTATCATTATGGTTTGATCCAGCTTGTGGTCATACATCAGTTGGCTCAGCAGGGTATCCCATGGGAGGATTTTATCTCTCGTGATTTTTTCACAGCGCCACCACCACCTCCTGAGGTTGTTCATGAGGAGGGAGGACCATCACAGCAGCATGATATCCCTGAGACCAGACATGTCAGCTCTCCTCCATTGGTCACATATCAGAGAGGCCACAGGGCCTTATTTGCATCAGCTCGGCAAGTATTTTCTCCACATCAGGTGGAAGGGGTCTCGCCTTCTTCATCAGCTCGGGGAGTGTTATCTCCACATCAGGTGGAAGGGGCCTCGCTTCCGACAGCAGCACAGGTATCAGAGAGGGGCAAGCAGCCCATGATTGAGGAGGGACCGTCAAGTGATCCAGATATCGACATCATTGATCTTGACATCCATTCTCCTAACACGGAGCTTCACGAGATCATTCAGCAAAAGGAGACTGAGAACCGCTTGTTGCAGCAAAAGTTAGAGATGGCACAATGGACAACTACATATTTGGAGCAGCGCAACAAGCAATTGGAAGATGAGCACACTCTTGATGAGTTGCAGAGGATTCAAGAGGACCGCAACTTGGGTCGCAAGAGACCGGGTGATTTGGTACCCGTTGAGCAAGAGGCTATGCTTCTCTGGGTCAATGCTCATTTGGAGAGGTTGTTGGCCAAGGCCAACCAAGATAAGGACCTGCTCCGGAACATGAAGAACCACTATTGGGCCTGAATGCACGTATGCAAGGCAAGAATGAAGGTGCTCCAAAGACGGTTGGCCAAAGCACTAAAACGAAGGAAAAGGCCCGATCCCCTCCACATCTTGGCTGAGGCTTCCTTGAAGGAGCATGATGCTAAATGACTTAACTCCAGCACAAATTTCAAAAAAAATTGAGCATTTTTGGTCACTTGTGAATTTTTGGGCAAAAAACAAGTTTTCTCCACCAACACGTCGCGTGCCGCGCACGACCCTTTCGATGGGTAACTCATTTTCAGGAAAACTCGGCATTTTTGGATTTTTCATGCAAAGATACACTTGCTCAGCAATTGCCAAGAAATTTCACCAAGTTTCGGGCCTCCAGAAAGTAAAAAAAAAAAAAAAAAGCAAAAAATGACTTTCTGCCACCTTTTTGACACACAGGAAGCAGTCTTAGGAGATTGAAATTTTGAGAGGGCAAATGGCCACCACATTCCGAAATTCCACTTGGGTTGGAAAGTAGACATCCATACCTTTCCAACAAGTCCACTTTTTCCTCATTTGGACACCTGGAAGTGCCTCAAAAGCAGCTCCAAAGGCGCGCGACGTGTTGGGCAGTTTTCACAGAAATTCACCTACAGCTCAGCAAAACGCAGTTTTGAGTGGATTTGACTTTTTGGAGTAGATTTTGATCTTCCTTGTTGTAAATGATGTAATTTTATGTTATTTTGACACTTATTTATCTCTTCTAGAATATTCATTCATGAGATAGGCAAAAATTTAATGAATGAATTGGTTTCCTAGCTTATAGAGGCAAGTTGTTTTGACTGCCTAGTTTTCAGTGCTCAGTTTAGAATTGGTTGAAACAGCTCCTAGGATAGTGAGCTCGACCCCTAGAGGAAAGGAAAGATGTTAGATTGCCTATATTATGTACTTTCTTGGTCATTTTCATGGTTGGACTCTTGAGGGAGAAAGCTCTATTGTATTACTCATTGTATCTCTGCAATTTTGGCAAAGGAAGAAAGACCAGGGTTTTGCAGTCCTTTTTGGGATTCCTATGGTTACATGTATTGATGGTGTGTTTCTCTTTGTACTTGTAAGTTTGTTATGTGAATCATCTTCTTACTTTTCCTTCTGCAAATTAGGCAAATGAAGTGTTAAAGTAGAATTCATGATTGTAATGCTCTGCTTTTAAGTTTGCTTAATATTTATGTTTTCATCTGTCTAAAGAGAACTCTTGAAGGTTTCTTGCTCTCTTTAGCTCCTCACCGGTCATTCCTATCCATTTACTTAATTCAAAGGCATAAATACAGTCTCCTACCTTGCCCCAAAGAACCCCTTGCAAAAATTGTGTCCAATCCCCGCACCCAAAATTGCCTTTTCCCGATTTTCCACCAAAATCCTAAAAATCTCAAATCAAACCTTTTATCAGTTTACTAGCCTAAAATCAGTGTTCTTTATTGGTTATCTCGCCCATTGAAGATCTCTACCGAGATAGACCGGAGAGAGCCCTCTCTTGCCCCGTAGGGCTAGCTACGAGGCTAAGTGTTTTGATGTTGCCTTGGAGTTTACCTTTTTCACCCTGAGGTGAAATTTCAAGCGCTAACAGACCCATCGACCTCAACACCTTATCTGGGATAAAGACTAGAGTCATTATTAGTAACTTGAGGCTTGCATGACCTAATGGCAAGTCCTCTCACCAACGAACAATGGGAATACATTAATGTCCCTTGTTTGTTGGATCTTGCAAGTGGCTCGACATCAGCTTATTTATTCGCACTTTGCAAGATGTACTTGGGTACCTTGGCACTCATTGACATCAATGGTGATTTTTCCTCGCATTGGTTAACAACATTCATCAATGGCCAGTAATCCAATGACTTCTTTCCACGTTCGACATCGACACATTTATTCGCATGGAAAGAATTGTGCCATGATATGGAACGACATGAAAACTATATGATTCAGTAGCAAATTCAACAGTATTTTATACTTTGAACAAATTCAGTAGCAGTAATAAAGGATCCACATTCATGACTTCATCCATCATGTATGAAACCAAGACACATATCACATTCTTCATTTCTTCATTTCTTGATTCAGCAACAGGAGCTACACTTTTCTACATATACACATTTTGTCCACTTAGGTATGTAAAGGTATGTTCTTTTCTAGCTTTTTATCATATAATTCTTTTAATACCGAAATTATAATTTTTGGAAAATACTTCACCATACCTCATATTCACATTCATACTCCATTATCACCTTTCATGTGTCATATATGTCCTTTATGCACGTGTCATCGTAACCAACATATTTTTTCCAAGTTACATGTTTTACAAATAATGATCGAAGAATGAATGGTTGATCAATTGTTTTCAAAGTCATTTGATGCAACACAAAAACAAAAAAAGTCTTGTTACACAAGAACCAATATTAATCAAATTTTGGTTGTCACACAAGAACCAACCAAAATAATATGTTGCAATCAAATGTTTTTCAGAAATAAGACTTTGCAAAAAGGAACAAAGTTGTCAAAAAGAAAATTATGTGAAGTTAAAAAATCGACTTTGCAAAAAGGAACAAAGTTGTCAAAAGTAAAATTATGCGAAGTTAAAAAATCGATATCAGCCAAAATTCATATAAAACCAAGACAATGCAAAAAGATTAAAACATGATAAAGTAAATCACTACAATAGATTGCTTGAGGACATGCAATAACTTAAGTTGGGGGTATGTTGGGCCGCCAAATTAACATTCACTTTCACTCTATTTTTCACCTTTATCCTCATTTTGTCGCCCCATTCCATCACATTATCATTACATAAACCTACATCATCATTACTACATGAGTTCACATTTACATTTTCCAAAGTTATTAATTTCATGTATTTAGAGTGAATTTATGATTAAAAGTTAGAGAAATAACATGTATTTGCTTATACCTAAAAGTGGCTTGAGTTTGATGACATGTGTAGATCATTTGGAAGCTTCCAAGGCACCCTTATGTGGCCTCCCAAGATCAAATTCGAATTTCAACTCAAAAGGTGGACCATATTCCAAGGAGAAAGATCATGGAGATCTTGATGTGTCATAGGATTTGTATCTAGTATTTAAGGATAAGTTGAGACAAGTATGGATCTAGTATATATTTAAGGGATCTACATTTATTGAGTAGATATCTCTAATTCATGTATAAATAAGAGAAGCATCCTTCAAAGGAAAAGAGAACACTTTTCAGTTATTCATTAGCATCATATTATGTTAATTTGGCATGAATAATATCATTTTCACCAAATCATGAGTTATGAGTGTTGTTTGATTCTAAAGGTGTGATAGTTGTTCACATGTGCTCATTGAGGAATGGAAGGATCCCCATACCGAGATAAGTATACCTTGTTGTAGAGTAATGTTGTGAATATACTAATTTTAATTCTGATGTTCATCCTATTTCTTTTTTGTAAATACTTGTAGATAATTTCGGTATGAATTCATGATATGGCCATGTTTTTGTTGTGTGAAGGTTGATCTCCTTTCAGTAGCTAGTTTTTGTGTGAGAAGGACAACCAGGATCTCCTAAGTTAGTAGTCTCCTCTCCATGAGCTAGACTAAACTGAAACAAGATTTACTTTCTTATATGCTTTCCTAGGTTACATTTATGTGAAGATTGATTTCCTTTCAGTAGTTAGTTTTTATGTGAGAAGGACAATCAGGTCCTCCTAAGTTAGGAGAATCTTCTCCATGAACTAAGAATTGAATTGAAAACAATATTTACTTGCTTTCATTTCTTTCCTGCTTTCTTAGATGTTTGGCAATGTTATTGTAGAAAGATTTTAGAAGGACAATCAAGACTCTTGAACAAGAGACTCTTCTCTATCTTCTAAAGTAAAGTAATTCCATTGATCAAACATTTTTAATATGAATTTCCATTCTAAACAAACTTCCTACACATGTTTCATCTAAGGTCCCATATATTTTGGTTTGCTTCTAAGTTTACGAAACCCCCGGGTTGACAAATTAAATGACAGGGATTTAATAGACAATTAAATCGCCCAACACTATGAATATAAAACTAGACAGATGGTGTTTCCAAATCCATAGTTTTACCACACACACCCAATCCACTCCAGACAAGGAAAAGGATATGGAGAAACTCAAATAATGACCTACTCCAATGTTCATAAAACCATTTCCTATAATACACATAACCAGTGGATGTGACAAAAACACTTAACGTGAGTAAATGTTTGTGTGTGTTCCAAAATCCTTAACTCCTTTAGTGCCCTCCATTTCTAAAACAAATTGGAGTTACTGATTACCATTTGCTACTTTATTCCTCTGGATAAATTGCTAAAGGAGGTTCCTTATGTAGAGGAGAGCTTCCAATCTTGGAATGTCATGTCCTATGATAGCAATTTCCAAACGTATAACTGTATTGTGCAGTATATAGGTTATGGGATTCCCAAATCAAGTTACCAACTGATGGCATTATTTTCATTGATGGAAAAGGTGAATCAACAAGAATGTATGCTTTGTGATGAGGGCAAATAAGCAACAAAATAGCAACAAAGATATGATGGAAAAGGAGCAACAAAGGCAAAGGAGAAACAAAGGAACAATAGGATTAGCAAGGTATGTTGAAGTGATGTTTGAAAACAAGTGGTTTTGTTGCATGTTTTTGATGCTTGATGAGAATGCAATACAAACACGGGATGAAAAGGGTGATGGCTTGGAACAAAGGAGAAACAAATATCATGACACAGTTGGTGCATGTATAATTGTGTAAAGAGGTGCATTGAGTTTTGCTTGCTATAGCTTGTAGAGGTTGCTTGAATATATGTTGTGATTTTGTTGATGCTTGCATATGTTTTGTGTAAGGCTGATTTGAAGACTAGTTTGTTTGAGGAGATCATTGTGATGCTAGGAAAAGGCAAAGGCATGAGCACTCTTGTGATGCAAGGCGAAGGCATGAAATATATTGTGATGAAAGACTAGGGCAAAGGCAAATGGGTGCAGAATGCTTGCATATGTTTTATGTATAAAGTCCATTAAAGGCTAATTAGGACTTTGGTTGTTGTAATATTCAAGGGTGGACTATATTAATGCATGTTATTTGAATATGTTGAAATTTATTCTATTGGCATGAAGAATGTGAATGCATGTCATTTAGATGTGGTAAAATTCATTTTTGTATTCTAATATTCAAGAGTTGAAACAATTTTGGAATTGAAGAGACACCCTTGGATTGCAAAGAGACAAGTTTTGTCATTTTCGGATTCGTGTGTGTGGAATACTAATAACCATCAAATTCCATTTATAAAATGGTGTGAGTTTGGAAGGATGAATGGTTAGAGAATTAGATAATGTGATATTTGATTGAGGTGTTCTTCATTAATCACCTAGCAACATATATAAAGTTGATGGGAAATAGATTTTACGAGAAGAAGAAGCAAGAACAAAGATAGAGGTATGCATATTTATAGACCAGGTAACTAGCACATTATTGTTTCTTTTTTATATATGGGGATTGCAGTCTCCTTTCAAGTTGTAGCTTTATAAATAAAAGGTTGGAGCCTGTTGAGGTAGTAGACTCTTGGTTGTATCCTACATAAAACTTATGGGAGTTGGAGCTTACTTGCATGTTGCGTCTTGCAGAAAAATTGAGGTAGTAGTCGTAGGTTGTGTCAGACCGGGAGGTAACTTCTCAAATCAAATCATATTATCATTCAGGTTGTTCATTATTATATACAAGAGGAAGTGACTATTCAATTCATCTCCCGATGACTCTCCATATTCTCTATAATTTATTTACACTAATTACAGTTGTTCACCTAATCCCTATGATTAGGTGTCAACATCCCCCCCCCCCCCCCCCCCCTTAATCTGAAGGTATGTTGGTGAGTCCAAGCATCGTTTTGAATCTTTCAAGCTTTTCTCTTCCAAGTTCTTTGGTGAATATGTCTGCAATTTGCTCATTAGTGGAATAATGGCGGAGATGAATTGTTTTGGCCTCAACATGATGTCGAATCAGATGATATTTAGTATTAATGTGCTTCGTTCGATCATGGAACTTTGGGTTCTTGGCCAGCTTTATTGCCGAGGTATTGTCAATCATGAGTGGAGTCGATTGTACTTGTTTTACCTGCAAATCTTCAAGAATTTTCCTAAGCCACACAATTTCTTTTGTTGCCTCAACTGCTGCCACATATTCTGCCTCTGTTGTGGAATCTGCTGGAACTGATTGTTTGCGTGATCTCCAGGAGACAGCTCCTGATCCAAGACTCATAACATAACTCGAAGTAGATTCCCAATTTATTTCTCTCTATCGAAGTCTGAATCAGAGTATCCAATCAAGCTGAAGTCGCCCACCTGTGTATACTTGATTCCAAAGTCTTGAGTTCCCTTCAAGTACTTTAGAACTCTTTTTGCAGCAAACCAATGTCCCTCACAAGGCTTTTGCATAAACTTGGAGAGGATTCCAACCGCAAACGAAATGTCTGGTCTGATAGTAGTTAGGTAGTTGAGACTTCCTATAAGCTATCTATACTTTCTTGCATCCTCAAGTTCTTTTCCTTCAATGGATGTGAGCTTTAAGTTTTGTTCCATTGGAGTAGTTATAGGATTGCATTCTTTCATGCCAAACATGTTCAACAGATCTCGAATGTACTTCTTTTGAGAAAGGAATATGGACTTCGAATGTTGAGTTACTTCAATACCAAGATAGTAATGAACATAGCCCAAATCAATCATTTCAAAACCTTTCCTCAATTCCTTCTTTATGGATGCAATGTAGCTCTCATTGTTCCCTGTCATCAAAAGATCATCTACATATACAACAAGATATACAACTATTTTGCCAACCTTCTTGACAAACAAAGTTGCATCATCAAGATCATAATGTTTGAAATTGAGTTTCAGAAGATGCTCAGTTAGTTTTTCATACCAGGCTCGCGGTACTTGTTTGAGGCCATACAAGGATTTCACAAGTTTGCATACTTTATGTTCATGTCCTTTCATAGCAAATCCTTCAGGTTGGGACATAAAAACATTATCTTTTAGATCTCCATTCAAGAAAGAAATTTTTATATCCATTTGATGGACTTTCCAACCGTTTTGAGCTGCTAGGGCAAAGAGTGTACGGATGGTAGCCCATTTTGCTGTGGGGGAAAAGTCTCCTCATAATCGACCCCTTCCTTCTGTGCAAAACATTTTGCCACAAGCCTAGCTTTGTGCTTGTCAAGCAAGCCATCAACTTTATACTTGTTCTTGTAGACCCACTTATAGCCAATTGGTTTGGTTCCCAATGGAGGATCAACCAGCTTCCAAGTGCCATTTTTTATTAAGGCATCATACTCCTTTTGCATTGCTTCTTTCCATTCATCATGAGAAGCAGTTTTTTTGAAGGAAGTTGGTTCAAAATCTGTAGACAAATTCAATTCACAATCATAAGAAACATCCATATCAACAGGTGAATCACAGTCATCTACATCACCTCCATTTTGCTGGTTTGAATTTATAGTTCTTGTCTTTCCAACCTCATCAGGATGAACACTTTCAAGTGTTTTTGTCAGCCACTTTGGGGGACCTTTCTCAGATGGTCCAGGCTACTCCATTGATTGAGTTGGGACTGAATCAAGATTGAGTCTCCCAATTCTGTCAATCACATCACTCAAAGTATCATCCATTGTTGGAGTTTCATGGGGGTGAGAGAGTGCTTCAGAAGAAGATTCCACAGGTTGATCTATATAGGAATCCCCCCTTCAAGATGTGGAATCTGATTATCAAATTCTTGAAATGATTTTTGTGAATCTATCCAAGCAATCAAATTGCCACTCAACAACATTGTCAGTTTTGGATGATTCAAGAAAGATTACATCTCTAGATACAACAAACTTTTTATTGATTTCATCATAGAGACGATATGCTTTAGAGGTGTTTGAATACCCCAGGAAGATACACTTACGACTTCTTGCACAAAGTTTGTTGCTATGTACCTTTGGTATCAAGGCATAACATGTGGAACCAAAGACCCTGAGATGCTTTACCGAAGGAATGTGCCCATACCACATTTCATAAGGAGTCTTGTTTCTAATAGCATTAGATGGACATCTATTCTTTACATATACCGCACATAGATTTGCATCAGCCCAAAACATCAATTTTACATTTTTGAAAAACATCATGGAGCGCACCATATTTAAGATTGTCCTATTCATTCTTTCAGCTACTCTGTTCTGTTGGGGATTATAAGGCACAGTTGCTTGATGTTTGATCCCATGTTGGCAAAGATAGTTTTCAAATTCATTTGAAGTGTATTCTTTTCCATTATCAGTGCGAATAGAGCCAATATGAGATTGTGCATCATTTTCATTCCATGTATGAAAGTTCTTGAATGTTTGAAAAGCATCAGATTTGTTCTTCAATAAATAAACCCAACACATTTTGGTGTAGTCATCAATAAATTTCATCATATATTTATTTCCATTTGCAGAAGGAATAGGCATTGGACGGTCACATAAATCTGAATGAATGAGTTCAAGTTTTCTATGTGCTCTGGAATGTGAATCATGAAAAGACTGTTTGTTATGCTTTCCTAGAATACAAGCATCACATTTCTTAAGTTTCCTAGGAATTGTAGGCAAAGCAGTAACACCATTTTTCTTCAACAAGTAGAGGTTGTCATAGTTCAAGTGTCCAAATCTAGCATGCCATAATAAACTTGATGGAAATGCACCTTCTTCATAATGAGAATTGTATGAGAGATTTTGTGCATGAGCAGAGGTACCCTGCAGCTTGAGAAGCCTTTCTTCTTCTATCCCCGTCATGACAAGTGAGTGGTCTGATGCTTTTCTCACCTCAAGCTTGCCATTAAACATATGAATGGAGTGTCCTTGCTGGAGGATGTGGACCAAGGAAAGCAAGTTTCTCCTCAATGGTGGGAGATAGAGAACATGATGCGAAAGAAAGTCTGGAAGACTAGGCAATTTAAGCCTGATTGTGACAAGCCCTAATGGCTTGAGTTTTGATTTGTCTACAAAGTATACTGCTCCATCAACATTGTCAGTAAATTCTTCAAAAAAATCTCTTCTAAAATTCATGTGGCAAGTTTCTCCTTAATCAAGCAACCAATCATTTTTCCAAGAAGCAAGTGAAGCATTAAATAAGTCTTCATTTACTCCAATATTACAGTGTGCCACAACATAGTGAGTGGATTCAGGTGCTTTACCTTTGTCTTTGTCATTAGTTTTACCTTTGGGTTGATTTCTTTCCTGCTCAATTATGTCCCAAGACAACTTGCATGTAGATGCATCATGTGATCCATCTCTTTTTCAGTGCAAATCTAACTTTTCTCCTTGAGAGTGTCTGCCCCCTCTGCCTCTGAAATTTCTTCCTCTTCCTCTTCGACCACCTCTTCCTCTAGAAGAAGCCTGAGAAAGATTATTTTCTCTATGAGGAAGGCACACAGCCTCTTCAAAATATTCAGGAGCTGTCTTCTTCCCAAAAGCTTTCTCTCTTTCAGCAAATTTTTTCACAAGGGAGTAAAAGGTAATATCTTTGAGGTTTGCATTTGCTTGAAATGACTCAAGATAATTTGAGTAAGTGGGATAAAGTGCCTTGAGAAAAGCTATCAAAGGAATATCCAGTTCAACATTAGTGACTTTGATATCATGCATTATAGATTTTACTTCTGATGCAAGAGCAAGAGGATCATTATTTTTTAATTCAAGGGTGAAGAGTTTAATCATGAGTTGAACAACTTCAAGTGCAGAGTGTGAGTCATAGAGTTCCTTCAGTTTTTGTAAGGCTTCAAAAGCATTTGAAAATGGCGAAATATGGCGACTCACCTCTTCCTTTACTGATGCTGCAACCAATGCATAAGCCCTACTGTTCTTATTTTCCCAAATGGCGAATTCCTTGTCTGAGGCAGGTTGTTCTGGCTCTTTGTCTCTGTCTCCAACACAAACTCCTTTCCACAACTCATTAAAAATGAGAGTGTTTGATTTTCCTTGACCATTCTAGATAGTTCTCCTTCCCGGTGAGAACCACTCCCACAATATATATCAATGAATGCATTGTAAAATTTGTGTACTGTAAAAAAAATACTTCTGGTGGCAAAAATGCAGTTCTGGTGGTTGGAATGCAAAAAAAAAATGTAATCTGATTTTTATGGGAAAAGGGGATACGTATGGAGGCTGAGGGATTAACCTGTGTGGGGAGGGCTGACAGTATACCAACGAGGTATGGCAGTGTTAACCTCTATATGGAGACCCATGGTAATGCATGAAGGGAGTGTTAGGATTCAGTGTATTTAAGTATAAGTTACAGCGTTTGCCGGGCCAGCCCGAGCTGGGGTCTGCACTTTTAAGGTCAACCCGTCAATGGAAGTCACAACCTTCTTCAAGGAAAGGAATTCTACTCATAGATATGTCCGCAAGGATTGAAAGCTTACCTGTTTGTCTTGTGAACAATGTTAATGATAAGGGGCCACCACATTTTGAGTACATTAGCAAAGTTATGTATTCAAACTCCGTCGACAAGCTGGAGCCTTCTCATTGATGCGATTACAGGAGTGGCTACACTACTAGCGACATATGCCCTTGTGTCCAGCGTAATGGAGGTGAATTATCATTCAATTCAAACGAATATCTTGTTAAATGGAAAGCTTTGGTCTATGAATGTGGTGATCAATGTAGGTGTCCTCCAAGTTGTTGCAATAGAGTTTCGCACAAAGGAGTGAAGAACCAGTTGGAGGTGTTCAAAACAGTGGCAAAGGTTGGGGCATGCGGTCTTGGGATCTGATTCCTACTCTACACAACAAGAGAAAATGCAATGTTAAACAAATGCAGCGTAGAGATCAACGCAAGTATAACATTATGAGAAATGACAGCACATGTGTATAGAATGTAGAGAAGGTGACAGTTCTGCAAAATAGGAGGAACAGGAGGGAGTTACAAAGCAGAGAGGGAAGCCAAAAATGGCACTGGCTCTGATACCATGTCAGACCAGGAGGTAACTCCTCAAATCAAATCATATTATTCATTCAGGTTGTTCATTATTATATGCAAGAGGAAGTGATTGTTCAGTTCATATCCCGATGACTCTCCATCTTCTCTATTATTTATTTACACTAATTACAATTGTTCACCCAATCCCTATGATTAGGTGTCAACAGGTTGGAACCTTCAAAAAATCATATGTAATAAGGGAGTAGGAGCTTGCCTTTGTATCACAACAATAAAAAAGTTGTGGTTTTCTCCCTTTATGGGTTTCCACTTGTATTTGGTGTTCATATGTGATGATTTTGTGTGTTGATTCTATGTTGCCATGAAAGTTGTTATGTTATGGTTCACATATTACATATTGTTCATATATTAAATCTGAATTTTATATGGTGTTAAACTGCTCACTGAATAGTTCATATAAACATTAAGAAGAAAATAAAAAGTTGTCCATGAATGTACTAAACTAATTCAACCCCCTCTCAGTTTAGTCAAGTTTCTATCAATTGGTATCAGGGCAGGTTCCTTCAGTGTAAGCCTAACAACTTGAAGGTATACCTGGTTAATTCATGGACTATCAAATTGTTTTTTTTCTAAGTGTAGCAAACTTTTATGAATGGAGAGATAAGGTAAAATCGGAAATGGTAGCTTATGGACCTGGTGCATGGAAGCTAGTATGTGATGGTTACTATAAATATTCACCCTATATGCAAGAACAATAGCAAAATGTGCAATCTATACTAACCTTCACAATCAAGATATTGATATTGTTATAGATTTAATATCTGTAAAATAAATCTGGGATATATTGCATCTCATGCACGAAGGAAATACAAGTAGCAGCAGTACAGAAAAGGAGAAGAAAAAGAAAAAGAAAAATGGTTTTCAAAAGGAAAGCATCCACTCAAAGGAGACATATGCTAGTGTGAATGTACCTAACTTTCATGAGGAAAATACTGATTAAAATTTAATTGAACATTAAGCTATGCTTGACTGGATCCTGGTTGAAATAGATATACTGAAGAATGTAAATGAAGACCTGAAGTGTGTAGGTATGTGATGAGAGAGAGAATGAGTATAAGGAAGAAATTAGTAGTCTAAGGACACGCTTATAAGAAGCAAGGAAAACTGAAGAAATGATTAACAATCGACTAAAGGAGAGAGAAGAACAATATGAAATATTAGAAGATGAGACTGGAAATGAACTAGATGAAAATAATAGACTATGTAAAAAACTACAAGATGATATTGTCTCCATGAAGAACTTAGATAAGGCCATTAAAGAGAACACGACATCATTAAAATTACTTGTAGGAGAAGGGACAAACAACATGAATAACAAGGAAGCAAACTGAGATAGGCTGCAGAATCAAAATGAAAAGAATGGTTCAAAGAAAATGTTCTTTACAAAAAGGCCAATTACTCCTAGAGATGAATTGAACGAATTTGGAAGATTCCAAAGGAGATTCTTTGCTCCTTTGAAAGATATCAAAAAAAATTATTTCTGTGAACCTGGACATGTTGCAAAGAAATGTAAGACAAAGAAAATTGAGTTTAATCAGCAAAATATGTAATAAACAACAAGTCTCCCTCAAGAAAACAATTAGAGAAGAGAATCATCTACTAGATACAAAAATCATTTTTATGGTTATTGTCATTTGTGTAATGAATTTGGACATAAAGTTGTTGAATGCAAAATGTATATAAAGAAAAACATGAATGCAAGAAGATACACATCATTTTCTATATTTCTTTGCCACACAAGATGTTATGTGTCTGCGAATGATAGATCTATAATTGCAAAGTTGAAATAGATCTAAACGTCTTAGAGGGTATCTCGAAAGCAATTCGAATTGAGGTTCAAAATATTAATGTAATAACTTTTGATCATAGCTTCTAATATGAATAGTGGATCCAATATGATGATTCCTTTTTTAAATGTGGTTCACAACACTCGGTGGTTGCTACATCCACAAGAAAATCCCGGCAGATCAACCCGAAGGGATCTACCCGTCAGCCAAACTAGCAAGGCCTAACCTCAAGGGTGTCAAAGATATTTGATCTTTTGACCTTCTAAATGGCAAGGTACTTAGCAACGGGAACTTGACCAATTGAGTTATCCCTTGGGGCTAAGCAATATGATGATCCCTATGATTTATAGTGAAATATTTTCTTATTTCCTTGTTGGAGTTCAGGGATAACATTGGTCACAAAGCCAAGGATTGAAAGTTGTAATATATATTAAAGAGCTCTACACATAAGATGAAAACAACTCTAAGCAAACCAAACAATGAAGAAAATTCAAACAAAAGAAGGAAACCAACTAAGGTATGGAAGAGGAAGAAAAAGGAACAGCCTTAGACTTCAATAGCAAAATGAAGTCTTCATAGCCTCAAGGGGAGCTGCTCAAGAAAGCAAAAGAAGAATCCATACAATGTTAGAAAAGCAACAACATCTCAAGGGGAGAGTAGCCTCAAAATATCTTGAAAAAAAAATCAAAATTTACACGTAAAGTATCAGAGGGACTTAGTATATTACTTATTGTAGCCGAAGCAAGACACTATTGGTTATGCAATATGGATTGAATGAGTGAATATATGCAATATCATCTGGTCAATAGATTACCATGTTATTAAGCAAGTGAAAATCGTTGTGAAAAGAAAGACTAGATGGGGAACCTCTTTTCAAATTTTAGTTTATGTTTAAAAATCTACTGAGTGAGATTATTAGTGCTGAGAATTAAGCCAAATAGAAATCAAACCTAAAATAAAATCAATGAAATAAAGTCAAGAGAAATAAAAGAGAATTGCATCAAATAAAAAATCTCCAACTCACCTTTGAAGAATTGCAAGAAAATAAAATAACCAAGCAATATTACTCAAATCCCCTCTATCACTATGGGGTTTAACATGAATAAGAGGAAGACAGTGATTTTAAAGTATAATGTCAAAAGACTCAAGAGAAGTATGCATATATGTCAATAAAGAAAGCACAATTAAAAAAAAAGGGCAAAGCATTTAATCATAATAATTACTTCCAATGAAGTGGGTGATTCAAAAGATGAGGGAAGCTCATGAGATCGAAATTGGACCGGATTGCTCCATTCAATTAGTTTCTTTGCATAGTTGTAGGCCTAATGAACTCGAAATTAGACACGATGACATCGAAAGGTTTGTGAGAAGTTTCATGATCTATCAATTATTAACATTGCAATAGAATTATCAAAAGACATTTCAATTGCAAATGAAGCCCAAAGAACAACTAGCAGGGGAGGATATCATAACCTATGCAAATGAAAATAAGGCTAAACCCTAAAAATCAAGAATTGATCTAGATCCATTTTGTGTGAATTGATCACAAGATAAAACTCAAAGAGTAAGCAATCATTTCTATAATAATAAAAAATAGCAGCTCAAATTGTATGATCACAAGCATGGTATTTGTAAGCAAAAGGAAATGCATTGAATTGATCTAAGAAGTAACGCAGTGGCTTAAAAATTTGCCTAAGGCTAGGTATGAGATTGTTGACTAAAGCAATAGAGATAGGTATGAGATTATTGACTAAAGCAATAGAGATGAGAGTGACAGACTGTACAAAGGCTCAGATAGCAAGGATTCAATGACAGAACGGACAAACAGATAGTAACGTAAGTGCCAGACTAACAGAGAGAAGCAACACATCATTGGTTGTGTAGTTGTATAGTTGTTGCACAGGGTTGGAGCTGATGGCATATTACAAATTTTGACATATATTATTATATTACGAAGTTTGGCATATTTATGGAACAACATTATATATGCTTTATCATTGAAGTCTTGATTGTCATTGGAGCCTTGATTATCATTGCCATTGGAGCGTATTAACATTGCTAACATATACAATTCAATGTCAAAGTATTAACATTGCCAATGTATTGTCATTGGAGCTGCATTAATTTCCTTACTCTTTCATTGCATTTTTTATTGCCAACATTTGAATATGCTTTTCAAACATTACTATATATATATATATATATATATATATATATATATATATATATATATATATAATTACAATCATCCACTCTAAACACATTTTGCTATGGAATATGTGGTTTTAGATATTTGCACGCAACATCAAGACCAAGGTAAGGAGTAGGGTGTGAGAGAAAAGAAGAGAGATATGAATTGGAAATGCTTATGGTTTGTAGCATCTGAGTCTACCAGTATTGGTACCAATTGGGTGAAATACACCAGTGAGGAATAGTGGAAGATTGTAGAAAGTAAGAGGAGTCGCTCTATGCTAGTTGAGAGAGAAGCATTACATTCAAGAAATAGAAAATTGGGCGTATTCCTCTAATGCATTAGAGAGCATAATTATATGGATGAGCAGTGAGTCATTGCGTTGATAATATATTGTAGGTTAATACATTATAGTGTGTTATATCAGGAAAGTTTCTATTAATTGTGTTGTATTAATAGTGCATTATATATGTGTTGCGGAGCAGTGAATTGAGGAGCAACGTATATTATATGGACTATAAATTGTTGGTATTGGTATTATTATATCAATTATTGGCATCTGAATTGGCCATTAGATCCGGAAAGAATTGGTATACATTTAAACTTACATTTGAAAGTGCATTTGAAAGTAGTGGTAACACATTTGAATTTACATCTGAAAGTGTTGGTAATACATTTGAAAGCGTTGAGTTTTGTAGGTGTTGGAGCTTACATTGGTACTGTGTATGGAATATTTGGTAATACATTGCCTTCGAAATAATACATTGCGTGTAATACTTTGTATTCATTGTAACCTCCATTGCTTAATACTTTGTATTCATTGCAATATTCATTGTTTGTGTTTTTTTAATAGGGTTTTGTTCCCTAACTAGAGGAACAACGAATACATGGTTATTGCTTAAATGTTTTGAAAGAGATTGCTTATGGTACGGTTCAAGTTTGTATATGAAAAACTAAACCAAACATAATAATAATAATAATTGGCTTTACCTAGAGAAGGTATGCATTATGGTTATGGCTAAGTTCAAGGCGTCAACAATGATGCTACCCTTACTTGAAAGTATTTGTTGATGGTTTCTTAATTTAATGGCCTTGGAGGAGGAATTTAAGATCACAATGAAGGAAGAGAGCACTCAAAGCATTACAAATATGCATGAAGTATTTGATTTGATTTAGAACATTGTTGAGAAGAGAGGGGCCTAAGGAAAATCCATATCACATTATTTGGATTTTGATGTAGAGGAAGATTCAAACTACTTGTTTCCATTATTATTTTACTCTGTGTTATTTCTTGGAGGCACATGCATTTCTACCAATGGCTTGGAAGGTCCACATTAGCCATAAATATATGGAATGGTTGTCTAAGGGCTTCTAAATGCTTTCAAAACTCATTGTAGTGACATGTTGCACATGATTCTAAGATGCACATGTTGTTGATGGTTTTGAGATGCACATTATTGTTTTCCCATTTTTCTTTGATCTGGTAGAGGGTTTGGCTAGTACATTAATGGTAACAAGCTTATGGAATCATCCAAAGGAAATTTGTATGAACTCATCCTCTATTTATAGCACAAATATAGTTTGAAAGAATTAATGACTGCTAGTTTTTTTCTTGCTCTTTCGCTTGCTTGTTTGGACATGTTCATTTCTTCAATATGCAAAAAGGAATAGAGAGAGTAGTTGTCTAGTCAATCTAAAATATTTTCATGAATGGAGGGTCATAATTATGTCAAATTTGAGTTGTATAATGTATTGGAAGTGAAAAAAGATATTTTGTCAGATGTCTCTATGGGTAAGATTTATTTCAAATAGAGGACTAATTGATACTTATTTTCTCTAGAGGAGAATGCCTAAACCTTTTGGAGTTGAATCATGTAATCTAATAATAGCTTGTTGCAAAGTTGATGATGACTAGATAAATTTGTACAAACATTGGATAGTCTTTTCTTGTTTTTCATTGTAAACCAGACCCCCTTATCATTAAAGTCAAAGGGGGAGGTAAGTAGAGGTAAGGAGAAATGATTATTGGGACAAAAAGGGGAGGATCGTAGTATTGCATTCAATGTCAAAGGGGGATATTAATGTCATTGTTGTAATTGATGGCAAAAGAGCAGCAAAAAGCATGTATGCTTGTCATCAAGGCAGAGGAGAAGCAAAGGAGCAACAAAGATGTGATGGCAAAGGAGCAGCAAAAGATGTGATGGAAAAGGCACAACAAAAGAGCAGCAAAGGAAAAGGAGAAACAAAGGAACAATAGGAGCAATAATGTATGTTGAAGTGATGTTTGACAATAAGATATTATGGTGCATGTTGTTGGTGCTTGATGAGAATGAAATACAAACATGTGATGCAAAGGGTGATGGAAAAGGAACAACAGGAGCAACAAGGCAAACAAGTGATGTCTTAGAACAAAGGAGCAACAAATATCATGACATATTTGGTGCATGCACAGTTGTGTAAAGAGGTGCATTGAGTTATGCTTGTTATAGCTTGCAGAGGTTGCTTGCATATATATTGTGATAATGTTGATGCTTGCATATGTTTTGTGTAAGGCTGATTTGAAGACTAGTTTGTTTGAGGAGATTGTTGTGATGCTAAGCAAAGGCAAAGGCATGAGCACTCTTGTGATGCAAGGAAAAAGCATGAAATAAATTGTGATGTGAGACTATGGCAAAGGCAAATGTGTGCAAAATTCTTGCATATGTTTTATGTATAAAGTCCATTAAAAGCTAATTAGGACTTTGGTTGTTGTAATATTCAAGGGTGGACTATATTAATGTATGTTTTTTGTTAACATAATCAGTTATCTTGTATTCATTCAAAAAGATGAGGCTAAATCCTTGATATAGATCTTCTTGATGATTGAGAGGGAATTCTAGTGCTAGATCCCCTTGTCTATACTCCCCTGCTATTACATAGATTAAGCTAAACATTACATTTCCTATCGCAATGACTTTTTATGTTCTTATAAATTGCTACAGCGGATAGATAAATTTACTCTTCATCTTGCATTCTAACAAAAGACTCGTGATCTCTCGGATCGATCACATGGTGCATTACTTTATTTGCTATTTGCTAAGAAAAGCATCCTACAAGGATGTGTTGATCCGCATGGGGATAAGAGAATTGTCCCTTAGATATTTTTTGGGGAGTCAATAGACTGTGCTTTTATCGTTTTTCAGATATACCACCACAATTTCTAGAGGTGGCGCTTCTGATGTCCTGTCTTACAAGTGATCTGAGAGTCTTTTGGGGAATATGTAGAACACAAGTTTCTTCATTGATCTTAGCTTCTCCTTGGGGAATGAAACAAGCCTTGTTTTCCAAATCATTATATTTCTTATTTTTTTCTCTAAGGACATGAAAGAATGACAAATTTTCCAAATACGTCAACTGTAGTTGGATTTATATCATGATTTTCCCAAGGTCTGCATTTGTGGGTCTCAATCCCTTGACCATATGTTGAATGAGAATGGCAGAGTCCCTAATTACTAATAGATTTATGAAGTTGAAGCCATGGAGGGTCTAGACACCCAGGAGGATTCCATAATCTTATGCCTTGTTGTTTGCTTCACTGCCCAATCCCCATTCATAGGAGGCTATTTATTCTCCTTCGGGATCGTTAATTATTCCCCCTGCTCCAACTCTTTCGTGATCGTTTTTGGATTCCCCGTCAAAGAAAAGGCGGGGTTGCTTATGCTCTTTCATACAATCCACAAATTCCTTGTCTTTCAGGTTGACCTTCAAGCTGATATATGTTAAGTAGATTTATCAAAGCAATGCGGGTGTTGTGGAGGGTTTTGTCCAATATGAAATTGAACCACACCCCTTCTTCTATTTGCAGACTTTGTTTATCGAATTTTTTGTTTCCTTTTGAGAGGTTGACCTTCGTGGAGTGACCCCAGGCCTTAGCCATAACCTTTCTTTTTTTTGGCTTTTTGTTTTGGAAAGTATATTTATTCCTAGCTAGCCAAAGTTGCCTGCATAAGAATGTCATGAGACTGGTCTATAATCGCTTGAGTAGGTTCTTGTTTTTGAAGGAGTAAGGGTAATTAGATTTCCATTAGGCAAATAAGTTTGAGATATTGAGATCAAAATTTATCTAAACAAGAAGTGGATCAACCATAGCCTTCCAACAGTCTTTTGAGAATGCACAAGAGAGAAATAAGTGTTGAATGGTCTCCTCCACTCAAACACAAAGAGCATATAGAGGGGCCTTGGATGCCTCACTTTCTAATATTATCAGATGTAATGATATTTCACTTGAGTAATATCCATGTAAATTCTTTGATTTTTGCCAAAATTTTAGTTTTCCAAACAATTTTACAGAGAGGCCAAATGAGTTGTTGCTCATGTTCTCCTTGTAAAGCTTCATATCCTATTTTGACTACATAATACCTTCCTGTTAGGTTCCACTTGAAACTTTCTTGTTGACTAAAAAATTTGGGACTTCTCCTTTGAGATGTTGAAGAAGAAGATGCCACTATTGAAGGAGCTCTGGTGGGATTGCAAGTGTTTTCCAACCTTTCTAGGACTTATCTTATTGATTCCATACTGATAATTGATCTAGGTTTACTATACCTTTTCCTTTGAGCCAATTCTTAAGATGTTGGAGCTCTGGAATGGATGTGAGTTTAGGATTTCCCATTATGTTCTCATCCCAGAGGTTAATTTCTTGCCCTCCCCTTGGAATTCTAGAAGTGTGGGCTTGGATGAGCGAGAGGATTTTTTTGCAAAGCTTCCATATTTGCGAACAGGGCCTACAAGGTATCTAAATTTAGAGGAGCTGATGACGGGGAGCATTCAAGTATTTTTGTTCTAGTACTTGCTTCCACCATGTTGATTCTCCAGTTATTAATCTCCAGATAATTTTCTCTCCCAAGGCTAAGTTCATCAATCTTGGTTGTCGAATGGCTATCCCTCCTTCATCATAAGGTATTGTTACCTTTTTCTAGTTTATCAAACTGAATATTTTTGTTTATATTCTATCTCCCTGCCACAAGAAACTCCTTATGATAAGCTCTATTTGCTTTTGTATTCCTACAGGAGCTTGCAAAGTTGTATATTGGTATAAAGGGAGGGATGATAAAACTGATTTAATTAGGGTCACCCTGCTTGCCAGATTAAGCCATTGCATTCCCCATTGCTGAAATTTCCCTTTCATTTTGTCTATGACCTCTGTCCATACCTCTGCTTTCGTTGGACATTTCAGGATTGGCATGCCTAGCTATTTAAAATGAGTCCAATCCACTTTCCAAGGTATTCCAAATATTTGAGATATGCATTGGAGGTTTCTAGGAGGAGCGTTTTAGACATAACTGCTACTCTTTAATCTATTAAGAAGTCCTCCTAAAGCTTCTGTTAGTGTCCTATATTTCATAGGATGATTTTTTTTTACCTGATGATTTATATGTGAAAAAATGTAAATAATGTTTCATGTTTGAAATTTATTTCCAAAAGAAAATTAAAATATATATATAGAAAAAGAAAACAAAAACATAAATTGTAGGGGCCAAAAAAAATAGAATAAAGAAAGAAATGAAAGAAAAGAAAAGAAAAACAAAAAGAGAAAAATATATGAAAATGACCCCCTAGGTGAGCATGTCTAAATGCCACCAAGAAAAATCAAATTTGCATGAAAGCCTACTGCAAGAATTTTTGTAAATAAAGTGTGCAGCTTGTTTAAATGCCACATTGTGAATAGGAGAATTAGAAATAGTTAGTCTAATCATACTGTTTAAATGTGATTGAGCTTGATTAGTGCATTTAATCACATCATTTAATGATGGTTAACTGACATAGAAAAAATAATAATAAAAAACCTTAGAAAAATGAATAAATGAGCTTGCAAAATCAAATGTGCCCTAGATGTGATTAATTTTATTTAAATTAGTTAATTTGATTTTGAATAAGTTAACCATGAGGTTGAACATGATCAATTCTTTGTGATAAGTGTATATTATTCTCCAATGTTTTGAAAGGTTGTAATAAAGTTTGAGGCCGACATATTAGTTTATCGATAGGAGTATTAACTGCGCAAACTCAAAGGTCCATATCATCCCTGCCCAAATCAATGGTAGGGAATTTTTTTTGCCCACTCCCCATTCTGTTTTATCCATGGGGGGTCCGAAAGGCCCTCTACGTGTCACCCCCACATCATTTCACACCCCACTTCACCTTTTCATTCATCCCCCCCACCCCACCCCCCCCCGGACCTCCATTCCATTTTATCCATAGGGAGGTTTGAAAGGCCCGCTACGTGTCACCCCCACATCATTTCACACCACCCCACCTTTTCACTCATTCCCCCCCCCTTCCGAAAAGTCGTGCAGCGTTGACCGCTCGCTTGCCCCACCAGTCCTTTTCTCCTAAGACACTTATTCTCAACCCCACTCACCGTCTGCCAACTCAACATCGCGGACCCAACTCCCATAACCTTCCCTTCCATTTAACCTATCCTGACAATCCGTCTCACTCACAATCAAAGGCCGTCATCTAGCACTCCCCTTCCCACATCAGCAAACCATTATGCCAATTAATTTCTCTCACTCCCTTTGCAACAGATCCGCTCTCTGTAATGGTAAAATCCAATCGGTAATTTAAAAATCACCTTATTAAGCATGATTAGAACCGCAAATTTCTTTCTTTCACCTGTTTTGCATGACTTGTATAAGATTTCATCCTCCACGTTGTTGCAGTAAACAGACAATTCCCCAATGAAAATGGTCCATTCACTATCGGAGACCCCACTACAGCATTCTGCAACCAGCTTTCTTTTCTAGGTAATCTCATTGTCATCACCCCCCTGCTTTTACTTTTCAAGATTGATAATGCCTCCTAAGACTAGAACCCCTAAGGACAAGGGAAAGGAATCAAAGGAAAACCATATGCTACCCCCTCCTATTGATCTGGATCATCTACCCCTAGTTGATCTACAATATAAAATCGCTGAAACAAACTGTGAATTCGACTTGTTCGAACTTCACAGTTGGTTGAAGAAGAAATTATTTGATCAAAGTGATGAATTGAATCTATGGGAGTCTACCCTCCCTCAATTCATGTTCCCACAAACCCATCACTTCCCTGAACTAGTCTCCTGGTGTCAATTGAGCTATGTACCCTCCCAAAGAGCGATTATGAGCTGAAATGGTGAAATTTTGATCACCATCACAACCGAAGCCATATCTCAAATGCTCTAAGTGACAATTTCATAGTCTTCTAAGCCACTTTCAATAGACTCTCACAGATCTCTACAAGAACTTAACCTTCCCTCAGAGAGCGAAAATATTTGAAATCATTCTTCTTGAAGATGCCCAATTACCTAAAATAAACCCTCCATAATCATATTCTATGTTCCCTGAGGTAACCAAACAGATCATCGGCATCATCTCATACCTATTGGGTCATCACTCTAATCAGTGAGTTGATGAGGCCATTTTTGGCTTCCTTTGAATTTTTACCACCGGTGAGAAACCTGTTGTTTTTAATTACAATGAATTTATTGCAAAGGAAATGCATGAGAAATTCATGAAGTTTCCTACAAAGGGAGCTTTCAAATATGTTGTTATGTTAGTTTACATGTTTATTTATCATCAAGCAGACAAGTTTCCCTTCACTTTGCAGAAGATGGATGAGCAGGGTACTACTCAATCACTCATACAATGGACCTCTCTGGTCAGGAAAAACTCCACATAGTTCACTTTCACATATTATGTTGATTAGTTTTTGTATAAAGTTATTTGTCTGTTACATAGTGATTTGGAGCCAAGGATAGGAGCAGATATTAAGAATTTTTTGCATCTTAGTGACCAGGTGAAGACGGGTGACTGGTATTTATACCAGAATTACACTGAGATCAGAGTCTATGGGTGTGAATTTCCACCCTATAGGCTACCAAAATTTGTGCCCATGAGACTCTTCTCATTATAATACATTAGAAAAATGATACATATATATGACCTTCATTTTGTGGCAGCTAAGAAGAAGTCATAATTTAAAATCAAAGCGCAGGTAGGACCTTTTGTATGCAATACCAGAATAACTAGTAAAGAAGCAGATTTTTGGTTGAAGCAACTAAACTTCAAACTGAGCTTCACTTGGTCTTATGACCCTTTTGGTATGATTTCAAAATTGAGGGTGGAGCAAAAGACTACTCCCTAAACACATACTCCTCGACGAGAGATCAAGCAGTACATGAACTGAGATTAATGGGAAGAGAACACCTTGCAGGAAGCATAGGAGTAGATCTTATCTATAACCACCTCATAGACACTAATCCCTTGGGAGAAGCATGATTAAAGGCCCCAAAGAAGAAGTTCCTTCTCCAGTAATAGAGATTGAAGCCAAGAAATTTTTAATATACACTAAGAAGCCTAAAAAGAATCCACCACTAGTCTTTATACAGGAGGAGGAAGGGCATACTACTGTAGTCATGTTAGGTAAACATGCTTCAACAACATCAGAAGGCATCTTTGTAGGTTTAATACAAGAGGACGTTTTTCTAGGCTCTCCATCTTCCTCTATTTCACGAGATTGTCCATAAACACCACAAACAGGTGACTTGGTTCAAGATACTCTTGGGCCTAATATTTTTTCCAAATACAGGGCAATCAAAAAGAGGAATGAGATGCTAAAAGCCACGACCTACACTCAATTTTGGAAGCAGACAACTACATCACATCACAGGCTCCTTTCAGCATTTGACACGGAGAAGGGTAAAATGCAAATTGCATTCCTAGAAGTTAAAGTGCCAACCCTAAGGACACCAGCAGATTTAAAAGAAATTGTGTTTATTTTTTATACACAACAAATTCATCCAAACGATCAAATGGATATTCACAAACAAACAACTGAAATGATGTTTTCTACACTAGCAAATGATGTCATGTCCGCTTCCAAATTGCAGGTATCATCAAACTATACACAGTCACAGCTAAAGTTGGAAAGGATTTCATCCTTAGCCAAGGATACTAGAATCAATTCACTAGAAGAATTGGTGATCAAATTAGGATACAATCCCAAGTATGTAAAGGCAGTAGAAGAGCTGATGAAAAGAAAGGATGTTGATATAAAAACATTAAGGAAACAACTAAAACTTCCTACCATGGAAGATCCACATGCAAAGGAAGTCAGGGAGATGGAACAACAGAAAGAAGATATATTCCAGATAGTGATTGAACAAAACAGTTAGATCATGGACATAGAAGTAGAACTGGAGAAACTGCTCAAAGAGAAGGAGCAGGCAGCATAGTTGGCCATAGTTCCACTTACAACAGTCCCACTTTCAACGACCACAACCCTAGGAGCGTCTACATCAACTTTAGCACCAGCACAGACATCAAATTCTGCAAGTGAGATTGTTAAAGCCATGGATGATCTGTCCATTCAGGAACAAGAGATTGTTAAGTTAAAAGCTCAGCTCAAGACACTGTCAGAACAGAAGTTAAAAATTGATCATTTTTATGTGGCAAAGTTGCAGAAAACTCATCAGCTAAATCTTAAAATTAAGTAATTGCATAGTGAATCAATTATGGGTCAAACTCTGGCCCAAGCTAGATAAAATATATGGACAGAAATCAGTGAAGCCATCACAAAAATATGGACTGCCATACAGATTATTTTTTAGCAACAAGAATTGATACAGATGTCCAAGGAGTTAATAAGGCAAATCAAAATAGACTTAGGACAGAAACATGGGGAAGCGACAACACTTATTAAATTCCTAAATTCCAAAAATAGAGAAGAATTAGAGCAGTTGTGAATTCAAGATAGGACAAAGACTATTTTATAAGTGAGGAGGATGCACACCAAGAGGAACCTTATGCTATAACTTGACAATAAGTGTCAGAGTCTAGAAACCAGCATACAGAGATTTCACAAGAAGATATAGGTGTTGAACAAGAAAGGTATACCAAAACTGATTGGTAGGGAAGATAAACTTATGAGCTTGATAGAGTACCAGGAGAAAATATCCACTATTTCCAATAGAAGTCAAGATTTTATAGGTATAAGGGGGCACATAACTGGGAAATAATTACTGGAGGCCTTAGATTTCAACTTGTTCATCAGTCACGAGCTCAGGAATTTGTTCATCATCAAACCAACTTTCCAGAAGTACACAGATGTCGATGAGGCCTATAGAAAATTAGTTAAATTTTCTATCCCTATTGAAGACAGATGGGAGAAGATGTGTGAATTACTTGAGTAATTTTTATCTTCGACAACAAGGCAAACAACGTAGCAAAGTTGGAGGCTCAATCATCAATAGTCATCCTCAGAAATAGGGCCAATAGTTCTAGCAGTTTGAATATTCCTAAATTTTTGTACTATTTTTGTAATCAGTTGTTATATATTTTTAGGATCCTATCTTGATCTTCAGAATCGAGATATTTTGTAATATTTTCTATAAGTACTTCATAATTCAAATTATGAAGGGTTGGGGCTTGTTTGAAGAAAAGGACTTGTATTGTAAAGCAGCTCACAGAGCCACAATTGATCAAATTTTCATGAATTCAATGCAATCATTACAGGATTCTTGTGTCATTTTTATTAGTGAAGCGCATCTCTCTTTGCCAATTTTTTTCCTTTTTATTCTCATATGTGATTCTAAAATATGAATTATTCTAAGAAGATAAAGAACATAATTTGTTTGAGTGTACACTCTGTCTCTAGCTTAAGAATAATTTTTATGTTTTCCGCTGAAGATTAAAATCAAAATTCTTAATTTATATGTCTTTTAATTCGATCTCTAAATCTTTTCCTCTCCTTCACACCATAGATCTTAAAGGATATAGTGAATTTGCCTAACCTACCCTGTAAGTTTAGCCTGTAAAATATGTATTTGATCACCTAAAACCTGTGACTCTATTTTCCCAATGGCCTTTCTTCCCAATTTCAACCCAAAAACACAAAAAACCTGAACCTGAACTTAATAGCTAGCCTAATACCTTCAATCAAACAAAGCTAAATCATAAAGAGAGATCCCTCTCTGAAACTCGAAGGGCTAGATTCCCAATTTCCAAAGTGGTTTTGTGGTTACTGTTAAGTTATGGTATGTTCTATGCTTATAACAGTTTACTTATTTTCCTTATTATATTCCACAGATTAGCAATCACATGTACATAAAGTAAAGTGTAGATAGAACATTAAACGATCGACAGAAAACAAGCCAAGACAAGAGACACAAGATGTGGCAGCTAGCTAGGGACAAACCCCACAATGTGTGGGGAAACCCTTTGATCAAATCTTCTTTTATCTTCAATAATTCAGCAGAGATAAATAGTACAATAAATCTGATTCATATCAGCAGTAGCAAACCCTAGATCAACAGCATCAGCATTAGCGACTTCATCATCAAACTAGGCAGACAATATCTCACAAACCGACCGTCAGGTCGACTTGATTCCACCACCAAAAGTTGCAGCTTCCAAAGGAGGTTCAGATGAACCTACGGTGTAGTTCAGATGAGGAGATCTTCTAGTCCACTCAGTTCAAACTTTACTTCTGCAGTTGCAGCTTTAGTTTCAGTAGCTTCCGGCTTCAAACTAGGGCAGTCGATATCTTGCAAACCGTCCGTCGGATTGACTTGATTCCACCACCAAAAGTTGTAGATTTCAGAGGAGGTTCAGATGAACCTACAACATAGTTCAAATGAGGAGATATTCTAGTCCACGTAGGTCAATCTTTACTTCTGCAGTTGCAGCTTCAGTTTCAGCAGCTTCCGGCTTCAAACTAGGGCAATTAATATCTTGCAAACTGTCTGTCGGATTGACTTGATTCCACCACCAAAAGTTGCAGCTTTCAGAGGAGGTTCAGATGAACCTATAGCATAGTTCAGATGAGGAGATATTCTAGTCCACGTAGGTCAATCTTTACTTCTGCAGTTGCAGCTTCAGTTTCAGCAGCTTCCGACTTCAAATGTCTGAGGGAGAGACCCTTTTCTGCGCAATAGAGAAGAGACTCTTTTCTGCGTAGTAGAGAGAGAGAGAGATGTGATGAGATGAGTGAGTCCAAATGAGGAAAATTCCTCCTATATTTATACAAAATGTTGGTGTTTGAATAGATGCGACTGTTGGGCTTCTGAGCCTACATGAGTTGTAGGTCGGCTTGATAATAATTCCATAATCAAAATAAATTCATATCTCCATGAATACTTATCGGAACCGGATGATCTTTATATCAATCCTACACCTGTAACACCTCTCGACGAGAGGAATCTAATAAATATATTATCAGCCATGCATAAGATGACCCACATGAAGTTTTTCCCTAGTTTCTAATTTTAACACTCCCTCTCAACTAGGGAGAACTTCATCTACAATCTGTCTATCGGTCCTTACTATTCATCCATCAAATGCACTGCCCTGTACAACCTAACCCTTGCCCTACTCTGCTCTATTGTGCCTGTTCTTCTTTGTCTTGTTTAGCCCTGGATTGATCTGTACGACTCTGCTCTGTTATGCGTTGCTCTGCTTTGTTCTGTTCTGCTCTACTTTTGTCTGAATTATGAAGAAGAAGAAATGATCGAGGATCTATCATAATGACTCAAAGTCAGTCTCAAAGTATGTACTACTGGTCCCAAACCAATCTCAACCACCCCGAAGTCAGCGTCATAGTGAGTAAAACTCCACTGGTCCCAGACCAGTATCATCCTCCACTGACTCAAAGTCATTCTCAGAGTGTGTACCACTAGTCCCAAACCAGTCTCAACAGACCCGAAGTCAGCATCATAGTAAGTACCACTCTGACCACTGGTCCCAGACCAGTATCGCAGTCTCAGAGAGTGTACCACTGGTCCCAGACCAGTCTCAACCGACCCGAAGTCAACGTCATAGTATGTACCACTCTCACTGGTCCCAGACCAGTACTACACTGACACGAAGTCAGTCTTAGAGTATGTACCATTGGTATCAGACCAGTCTCAACCGACCCCAAGTTAGCGTCATAGTATGGTACAACTCCTACCACTGGCCCCTAGACCATTATCATTGATCCTAGATCAATGGAGGTCATCCTAGCATAGGGAGTATGGTAGATACAACGATGCGTCCATCGGTACTACTATGGTCCCTAACTTCATTTCCCTGCTCATTGATCAAATGAGAGGTACTTCCCATGAGTCCCAGACTGCATGGGAGGATGCCTCGATAGGAGAACTAATCAATCATGTCCTCACAGGAGAACACATCAATCCTGCTACAATCGACATGAAGAACACATCAATCCATGCCGCCATGGAGAACACATCAATCCAGGCCTCATAGAAGAACACATCAATCCTGCTACAATCGCCATGGAGAACACATCAATCTAGGCCTCACAGGAGAACTAATCATCCTGCTACACAGGAGAGCAAATCATCCTGTTCCACGAGAGAGTGAATCATCTTGTCCCACAAGAGAGCAAATCATCTTGTTCCAGTGCGCACCACCAGGGGAGGGTGAGTCACCCTGTAGTCGTATGTTGCTCCAGTAAGAATCGCAAGCCCTCAGAGCTCCCAGAGCTCAATGTATGCAACATGCAGGACCCTTGTACAAGGGTTTGTTAACGACTCCAAGTTGTTTGAGAAAATCACAAATTAGATCTTGCCTCGGGGCTTTGACAAGGTGTATCGACCTGTACATCATCTTAATGCGATGGAGCCTCCTTGCTCATCGACTTACCATATCCCAGATGATGTCTATCTGCTGGAGAAATCGACGAATATGGGATTCCTCAATAATCGAATCCCACCTCTGGTTGTTACAGAGAATCACAGTGGTATCCAATGTAAATCCAAATAGCTCACTAAAGAGCTTCCGCAACTAGACTGCCTCACAGGAGGCCATAGTAGCAGCAATATATTCTGCTTCGGCGGTGCTCAAAGCCACCGACTTATGCTTCCTGCTCATCCAAGATATCGAAGCAGATCCCAAGGTGAACTAACACCTGGAAGTCCTCTTACGGTCCACCACACTACCTGCCCAATCAGCATCAGTATATCCAAGTAGTCTCACATCTCCAATAGTGTATCTTAACCCATTAGTAATTGTGCCACGAAGATATCTCAGAAGATTCTTGGCATCAATCCAGTGAGGCTCAACCAAATATGAGATCATAATGCTAATTGCAAAACATATGTTCGAACGTAGGTTCATCAAGAACATCAATTCGAATGAGTTTATGAAACTCAGAGGCATGTCTCAAATCTTGTCCGACATCACTACCATATAACTTCTAAAAGTTAAGATCCTCAAGGTAGTCACAGGCTTGCAGTTCATCATACCAAATCTTTCCAATATCTTTACCACATATTTTCCTCAAGATAGGAAAATTTCCCTTGGCTTCTGGCACACTTCAAGTCCTTGGTCCTTCATTTCAAATTCAGAAGCCAACTCCCTCTTATATTTGTGAATGAGAAGGTATACACCTATTAGAAATAGGTCATCCACATACAACACCAGTATGAGAGGCTTGTCATCTTCAACCTTAAAGTAAAGGTTAGAATCGGCTTCACTCCTAGTGAACCCCAGCTTCATCAAGTAGCTATCGATCCTCTCATAGCATGCTCGGGGTGCTTGCTTCAGCCCATAGAGAGCCTCCTTCAACCTGCATACATGAGATTTTCAATCATAAATCTCAAATCCTTCGGGTTGCTCCACGTAGACCTCTTCTTTGATCGAACCATGCAAGAACGCGGTCTTGACATCCAACTGATGTAGGTTCCATCCTTGTGAAGCCACAGGGGCTATGATCAAGCGGATGCTCGTATATCTGGAAACAAGTGCAAATATCACATCATAGTCTATACCTTCCTTCTGGGAGAAACCATGAGCAACAAAACGAGCCTTATACTTTTCCGTACTTTCATATATTGCATGCTTTATCTTGTAAAGCCATTTAGAAGTGACAATTGTCTTGTCCTGGGATCTGGGAACTACTTCCCAGACATCATTCTCTATAATAGACTCATATTCTTTGGTCATAGCATCCTTCCATACTTGATGCTTGACGACATCTGAGAATGATGGAGGCTCATTTTGTATGATCGTGCTCATGATGTTCAGGTATCCCTGATACTTGTTAGGTTTCATACTTTCATGGAAGGTTCCTCAGGGTGCAGCATGTCCTTCAGCATCATCAAGTATCCCCCTAAGCCATGAAGGCCTCTTCCTAGAAGAGGGAGGCTCAGGTGGATAAATAAGATCCATGGGTTCCTTCACATCAGGCATTGTTACATCATCTACTCATAGATACATCTTCCACAATCGTATGGTTCTTCCTTTCCGCCACACCATTCTGCTTAGGAGTATGTGGTGTAGTAGTCTTCCTCTTAATGCCAACCTCAGATATGCCTGAGTGAACCAACTGTAATATATCGGAGGTCTTGCTTTGGCTTGAGGGGAATGGTACCCTTTTGTGCTTTCCTTTAGCACATCCTGGACATACACCTTCTTTCTCTACTTGGAATTCGGGCATCCCTGTCACCATTTGTCTTTCACCGGGTAGAGCTTTATAATGAAGGTGGGCAAACCTCTGATGCCAAAGTTCGAACTAAAGAGATGTGTCATAAGATATGACACCTAGCGAACTTCCATCGGCCTGATATAATGAATCAACATGAAACCCAAGAGTAAAGGCATCTTTAACATTATTTTTCCATATACATACCTTGCCATCGTTGAAGGTTACCTTGTAGCCTTTGTCTTCCATTGTCGAGATGGACACCGGGTTCTTTTTGAGGTCAGGTGCATTTAATACATGTTGGAATTTCTAGCCTTCTTGAATGGTTGTCCTCTTCCTTGATTCCTAGCTCTCCTCTTACCTTTGCTATTGAATTTGTCATTCCTTTGATTGCCATCAGAGGGATTTTGATCATTGTCTCGATGTGAGTCTTTTCTATCAGGGCACTCCCTTGCATAGTGACCTGCTTTATCACAAATGTAACATCGTCCTTTTCTTCCATCCTTAGGTCCAGCCTTTCCTTTTGATTTAGTCTCGGAATTATTTATTTTCTTAGCATGAGAAGAAAATGTAGTAGGAGGACCTTTAGGCATGGGCATTTCTTGCTCTTCAACTCTTGTTTCTTCTTGAATGCATCTAGCCATTAATTCCTCGAAACCAGGAATTACATTATTGTTCAGAAGAGTAGTCCTGAACACGTACCATTCGGATGGTAATCCTCCAAGAGTTGTGAGTGTCATTTCTCTGTCAGTAATAGTCTCCCCACTAGATAGGAGATCATTCTTGATCTCGGTGATTCTTAAGAAGTATGCTTGCATATTCTCATCTTTACCCTTCTTGATCGCTCAGCTTATTTCTAAGAAACAAAACTTGATTTGCATCATTTACTTTAAATAAACTCACCAGTCTATCGTAGATTTCCTTGGAGGTGTTCAGATTGGAGATGTAGGCCACCAAGCACTTGTCGATAGAGTCTTAGATGATCTTCTTTGTTTAGACTTCACCAGTTTTCCATTTGTTCCTGGGAGCAATGGATGCATTTGATGGAGGCTCAACAATATTGCCTGTCACATGGTCCAACACTCCTTGATCCTCAAGGGTTAGATCGATAAACATCTTCCAACCGTGATAGTCAGCTTTCTCACAGAGCTTGTCTTCGGCAGGAAAGAGTGTTGAGGACCCCATCGTTCTTTTAGGATAGCCTTGCCAATCTTCTCTTCGGTGATTGCTCTTGCTCTTGCTCGAGCTTTGTCTTCACCTCAGCTCTGATACCATGTTAAGTTATGGTATGTTCTATGCTTATAACAGCTTACTTCTTTTCCTTATTATGTTCCACAGATTAGCAATCACATGTACATAAAGTAAAGTGCAAAAAGAACATTAAACGATCGACAGAAAACAAGACAAGACAAGAGACACAAGATGTGGCGGCTAGACAGGGACAAACCCCACAATGTGTGGGGAAACCCTTTGATCAAATCTTCTTTTATCTTCAATAATTCAGCAGAGAGAAATAGTACAATAAATCTGATTCATATCAACAGTAGCAAACCCTAGATCAGCAGCATCAGCATTAACGGCTTCATCATCAAACTAAGGCAGACGATATCTCACAAACCGACCGTCGGATCGGCTTGATTCCACCACCAAAAGTTGCAACTTCCAGAGGAGGTTTAGATGAACCTACAACATAGTTCAGATGAGGATATCTTCTAGTCCACACAGGTCAAACTTTACTTCTGTAGTTGCAGCTTCAGTTTCAGCAGCTTCCGGCTTCAAACAAGGGTAGTCGATATCTTGCAAACCGCCCGTCGGATTGACTTGATTCCACCACCAAAAGTTGCAGCTTTCAGAGGAGGTTCAGATGAACCTACAACGCAATTCAGAT